>JAQJVL010000186.1:377500-894674 GCA_035578905.1 Stictocephala bisonia
GCCTGATTATCCACTTAGTATAACCTAATAATATCCACATAATATATATCTGAACAATTTCATAAAAAAAATTGCATAAACTAACAAACTGTTAAGATTTTTCTGTTTTCGTATTCATATATTCTTTCTTTCAATCAGGTAATTTTGTAATCGAGATTTACTAAAAAATAACTGTGAATATCTTAATTACTAACTTAACTAAACCCGGCAACGCTTTGCTGTGGCTTAGTCTGATACTAACTGTTAGTAGTTATTTTTAGCTTTTGCAGATCGAAAAATAAAAGTTGACTTGATTTTATCTGAAATAAAGTAACTTACATTTTGTTTTCATACATAAACAATAATAGTAATCAATTTACATGATACTAGTTACTCCTTATACTGTTTTATGTACATTCCAAAGCACCTCCGCGGAAAACATACCTTCATGTGGAAGCACACGAGCGATGCATAACACTAGCCCGGAAAATTTGAGAATATTAAACTATTTACTAAGCAAAGAGTCATGGAGTATTTTGAATAGTTGTTCCAATACCGAGTCTAAGTTTAAAAAATTTATGGATACTTTTGAGTATTATTTTACAATATCTTGCCCATTAAAAACCCGTTATAAAATTAATAAAAAGAAAACAAACAAACTTTGGATAACCAAAGGTATAATTATTTCTTCAAAAAAGCTTAAAGAACTAGACTACAGAAGGAAGGCTAATAAAACTAAAGAATTTATAGATTACTATACATAGTATAAAAAAATCTATCGTAAGGTTATAACCGCGGCCAAAGCGTCTCATTTGTATGAGCGTCTAAGCAGTACTAATAATATAGCCAAGGAAGCCTGGTCAATAATAAATAGTGATAGGAATACAAAACCTGTTTTGTTACCTACGGATATGCCGACCCCAACGGACATGAATGAATTCTTTGCTAGTGTAGGTAAACAAAAGAGCGTAATGATAGCGGAACCACCGATACAGTCACTGTCAGACAAAACTTGCCTTAGTACACTCATGCTACCTCCTACAGACCCTGAGGAAGTATACAAAGTAATTATGGGATTAAAAAATTCAAACGCATATGGATACGACGCAATACCACACAAAGTAATTCGTCACTGTGCGATACATATTTGTACGCCTCTTTCAGACGTGATTAATTCTTCTTTGGCAGAGGGTTTCTTTCCGCTGGAAATGAAACAAGCAATCGTGCGTCCAATATATAAAGACGGAAATACAAATAACCCGGCTAGTTACCGTCCGGTTGCTAACGTATCAACAATATCCAAAGTATTTGAGCATGTATTTGTCAATAGACTACTAAGTTTTCTTGTGAAATTTAACTTAATATGTAAAGAACAATATGGCTTTGTTAGAGGAAAGAACACAACCGATGCATTGGTCAAATTTGTCACACATGCCATCACCGCCTTAGACAAAAGGTTTAAATCTTTAGGTGTATTCCTTGACATACAAAAAGCTTTTGATTGTCTAGACCACAAAATCCTCTTTCGCCGATTGTATTGTTTGGGGGTGAGAGGTGTTGCACTAGACTGGATCAAATCCTTCTTGTTAAACAGAACTCAAGTGGTCGAAATTAGAAATGTTAAATCTGAAAAATTAAAATTAGAATTTGGAATCCCTCAAGGCTTAGTGTTGGGACCAATTCTCTTCATATTATATACAAATAGTTTAACGCAAAATTTTCCTAACATAAAATTAACCATGTACGCGGACGATTTAGCCTTGCTTTTCCAAGAAAATTCATCGGAGAATTTAGAATTAAATTGCTATTTACAACTCACAAAACTATACCAATACCTGAACTCTAATAACTTACACGTGAACCCCTCAAAATCAACAAGCATTTCTTTTTCAAGTTGTATAAATACAAATACTGATCCGTTAGTTTTCATGAATGAATTTTTACTGCCGTCTGAATCAAATTGCAAATATCTGGGAATCATTTTTGATAATACACTATCGTGGGATCAGCATATAAACACATTATGTTCTAGAGTAGCATCACAACTGTTTTTATTAAAAAGATATTCTAAATACCAAGACCATTTTCTTTTAAGACTTATATATACTTCCCTCATTGAGTCAAGACTGAGGTACGGCATTGTCCTTTGGGATTCAGCATCTCATTCCAAATTTATGAGAATATTCCGGTTACAAAGCGGGCTGTACGAATCATGGCAGGGCTACATAGACGAGCACCGTGCAAATCTTATTTTCAATCCTTAAAGATTTTGACATTGCCCTCAATATATATCTATGAAATGCTCCTGTATTATAGTTTTAAGTTTGATTCAATACAGACCGGTTCTGATGTTCACTTATACAACACAAGAGCACGTGACCAACACAGACAAGCCCCTCATAGATTGTAACTAGCCTCAAAAT
The DNA here is from genome assembly GCA_035578905.1 of Stictocephala bisonia. NCBI lineage: Eukaryota > Metazoa > Arthropoda > Insecta > Hemiptera > Membracidae > Stictocephala > Stictocephala bisonia. Next base: position 379,903 of record JAQJVL010000186.1, read on the forward strand.
TACCTCAAAACATGGGTCCAGAACTATTCAACAAATTACCCGCAACAATTAAATCAGAAACAAACCCAAATAAATTTAAAAAGTTGACTAGGGAATATCTCTTAGAAAGAGCCTGTTACTCCGTTGAGGAGTTTTTATAGTTTTACAAATGGAATAATAGTGGATTTATCAAGTTTATTTTAAATTAAATGTATTATTTTATTCATGGATGTACGATAAGCATTGACGACTGTAATACAATGTATATATTGTCAATTTACAGAATAAATCATTTGAATTTGAATTTGACTAGGGGACACCCCCGCACGCTTCGCGCGCCAACCCGTCACAAGCGCAGCGAGGTGTGTAACTGTTGACTTAAAATATTAGTGAATAAACTGTATTATGTAAAATCATATTATTTAAATTCATTTACAGTAGCTCACTAACTGCACTTGATTTGCACTATATATATAGAATAATAGTTATAAACAACCAATGTTATTACTAAGACTATTTCGAATGTTTTCATTTTATTTAACAGCTTATGATAACTAACACATACAGACATGTATTCGCTCTTTTATAATTAACTTGATATTTTAATTTGCTGCTCTCTATGTTTAACCTAACAAATTATTTGAACCATTTAACATTTGTTTATGCCACGAGCTGGTCAGTTAAAATCATTCTCCATAAGAATAACAATGCAAATTTGACGCCTTGTAGGACAAAATCCTATGGGAATTTCAAAAGTCTAACTCCATTTCGACTTAGAAATCAAAATTATCTTTTGAATAAAAATAATTTCATCAAAATCGGTCAAGTAATAAGTTCAGAAAAGTGAGCGAACTAAATGATCCGATCGTTTTAATATATAGGATGATTTGGATATAATATGAACATAAATCAGCTGGTTACAGTAACACTTTTTCAGCATTGACATTGTGAATTAGGTAGGTTGGGAAAAACTTGAAATTCATTGTTCAAATTTACAATAATTTAGAAACTAATTTGTATAACAATACTATTGTATATAAATGCAGTGTTGTGTGAACATTTCAAGTGAATCCATTCATTATATTTCGAGTTTTGTGTACACAACCAATCTTAAGATATTGCTTTTACAGGCACACTCAACCCTTAACTCAAACCCTTAAGTGGCCCAGTTTGTTTTGTAGTAATTGTTAATAACTAAGGTTCATTAAAAAGGGGCACTTATTAATAGCCCAATATAACCAGGACAACTAAGGAAACTACACCACAGAGAAGGAAAAGAAACGTACGTCGCTTCCTTATGGCCGCAGCGAATGGCAGTTATAAATAGTTTACAACTAATCCACATCTTTATACTACTTTTATCTTTATCTTTGAGGATATGTGGGGAATGAGGGAGGGGCTGACAAAGTGCTGACCCTGCCATCCGCATGCAAACTGGAGAAATAATTACTCGACACACATTTAGCGCAGTTGGATGTGACCTCTTTTTCTTTCTTCTCTGTTACTACGCTTAGCGTGAAATACAAAGCGCGCAGTATTGGTCTGAAATTCGGTAAACAGTTAAGCCTGATAGTCCAGTTGTTCTCCCCCGGGAACACCCGAATCCAGGCGACCATCTCACATGGACACCCCATCTTGAGGGATTATATCTAGAACTCTAGGCACTTCATATGAAATATACGCACAGTGGTATTCACCCACCCATCCCCACCCATGCACGTCTTCCATAGTAGTGTCCACTCAATGGCAACCATTGAGCGGGTGCATGTCGGTATTAAGATGACTGAGAGCAGAATGTTTCACCTACAATCTCCACACCACTTAGCCTCGAAAGTAGCTGGGTTACAGCACTACATCATAGCAGTAACAAAAAAATTTTGAATTTCCATTTTCTCTGGAAATTCAGGAAAAGAAATCGTATGTGATTTTCGCCACAGTGATGTCTATTGACTGTGACACAACTGATACCCTTTGATTGCTCTCGCATCGCACCCATAAAATGTAAATGTGTAATTAACGTGTTGGACGCCACGAGCGTATCGCCGAGTGCAGTGGCCGGCGACTCGTGGCAATGCCTACGTGCCGACACCGACACCCGAGTGGCGCTCAAGATCTTGTGATAGCGACCTTAATTCTCTTACCAGACTCCGCGCCGGGCCGCCTGTCCTCACTCACTCGCTGCACGGGACGCTCATCGCAACTCACTGTAAGTAATTGACATTTGTTGTATCGGTATTGTTGATGATAGTAATGACTGATAAGGCACATCCATGGCCACAGCCTCGCACTAATAAAGGTCGTCAATTTATGCTTAGAAGATAAATACTGATAAAACAAATTTATTTTTTATTCATATTTTAATGTTTAGTTTTTATTACTTTTGTTAAATAGTATGTTTTTATTATATATATTTACATTACTAATCATCAATATGATCAATATATTACCACTAAAATACGTTTTAAATAATTCATTTTTATTTTATTGGCATTGATTAGTATTCTTTTATTTTCAAATTGTAGATTCTTCAGCGGTGCATGTATAATTTAATTTTCATTATAATGTTTGTATTAAAACTTAATTGCTGTTTTAAAAATATGTCCTTAGTGTTTTGTTGGATTCATTTCTTTATTAAAGACAACTTCAGCAAATAAAAACTTGTTTGCTTAGTTAATTAAAAACAAAACGAATTGTTATTGTTTCCATAGCAATTCAAATTTAGTTTTTGTAGACGATTCAAAGCGGATTGTTTAAAAAAATGAAATAACCTGACCACGTCATAAATATCTTTTATACTTAACACGCACACGCACTATAGTATATATAAGTAGCCGACAGCCCTTGATTCGCTACGGAGTGGTTCTCTGCGCTTGTTTACCCTTTCCTCCGTGATCCTCTGTAAGCCATCGCATCAATATAAAAGCTCATATTGCTACAGTTCTCCTAGATAACAAAGTTTTATAGTCTAGAAACTCCTATAATTCTACATTAGGGTGATGAAAAGTAGTGCGATCATGTCAGAGTTAGTAGAAATTACCTTAAATATTTCAAATGAAAACCAATTTAGCCAAGCTTTTGTTGTCATGTTTACGTTTTTCATCAGTTGTTTAAAATAAATCATTAAGTTAAATTTAAATAATGGCAATGTTACTCTTATGAAAAAAAGAAACGTTAAGGTGCTGTTTCATTTTTTTATTGGGTCTCTGTGATAGAAAACCTAACTTCCCTCCTAATGCCAAAATCTGTTCAGCGGTTCCGGAGATTTTGTCATGAGTGAGTTCATAGTTTCTGGATTATATATACAGTGTGTACGATTGTCGACATTGTTTAAACTGAAGATATCCTTACCAACCCAATTTTATAGTAACTTTCACATTTGTTCATATTGTTAAAAACATTTGAATAACTGTCCAATCTTTAGTTTCTAAATAGTTCTAAGCTACAATAGTACATGATCGATCACTGCTTTTATCTATAAGCCAATAAAGGTATTCAGGACGTTTAAAGTTTTGTGCATAATGAAGTCAGAAGAGTTATGATTATAAATAATCCTTAAACAATTAAAATCATTTCCTTGATTCCTTGCCTGGACGATATGTCAGACAGAGCCTCATGTGAGGAATAGTACAGAATTAAAGTAAGTGTATTTTTTGAAACAAGTAATCAGTGATTTGACATTAAAAATATAAAACTAAAAATATATTTAGATTGTTCGGTGTATTGTGATGTTTTCCGAGGAAAATTTTTTTATTTTATAAAATTTAAAATATTAAAATTAATTAAAAATTGCATGTTACTTTGCTTGGTTTTATAAATAATAAATGGATCCATAGAATCGGCACAAACTTTCCCCCATATTAAACACTAGAAAATCAAAACTTTAAAATTACCAATTTGATTCCTAAATATGTTTCTTTGCCATAACTAAAAAACGAGTCAAGTTAGAGACATACGGATTTTACTAAAATATTTTAAATTGTAATTCACATATTTTGTAAAAATTCAATCAAACTCGTTAGAGCCGTTTTTGACAAAATTCCCTTGTTGTATGTTTTTTGCCAATACAAATAAAAAAAATCTGAAATTTCAAAAAGTGAAAAAACTGTCTGGAGATATTGGCTGAATACACCTACATACCAAATTTCATAAATATTTAACCATACGTTTGGTCTCCAGCGAACTGCACATACACACAAGTATACACACAAGTATACACACATGCGGACAGACACAAACTTTTTTCGATAAAACTATTGTTTTGGGTCCAGAGGACTCTAAATTGGATTTTTAGACCAACTTGTAAACAACATTTTTTTTGGACGATCACAATACTTTCTATAGTAACGCATATGGGAGAAAGCTAAAAATAGACAATTTTATCAACAAGTTATGTAAACCAATATTATCCATCATAGTTGCCTACGTTTTCTTCAAAGCTTACTCTAAAAATGTTTTGAACATGGGAATATCGTCTTAAGACTGTTGGAAGACCTGTGGAAGGCTCAGTAGTACATGAGTTAGCATGTACAATATTGCTAACTCAGCACTAGAAATAGTCGTTGATAATAGGCCAAAGACAGTTGAACCCTAGGGTCACCAGTAGTTCACTTTTAAACGTGTTTGGCAGGTTTGGCTATAATGGAATTGAACCCGGCACCAAGGAATACGAAGAGGTTTTAATCATTTATACAATCGGACCTTTAATTAAGCAGCATGCTTAAGACATAACATACTGGAATACCAGTCCTACTTAAGAAAAATTTGTAAATTGTTTCATAATTTGCAACAAAAAATGAACTTATAATGTATTATTACTAAAAAAAATACTAAAAATAATATTAATCTGAGTAATAAATTATTATTTAAACTATTCAAAGTCTTTAATAACCACTAGATCAGGAGTAGTGGCGCAGTGCTGTAACCCAGCTACTTGGGGACAATGTTTTGTGGAGATTGTAGGCTATATGTTCTTTGTTCGGTCCTCTTTATACCGACAGTGACCGCTAGACACTACTAGACAAGTCTGGGGTGTCCATGTAGGGCGGTAGACAGGATCTGGGTGTTGTGTATTGGAGAGAACTGAGTATCAGGCATTTCAATTAGCTGAAAATCAGACCAATGCTACGTGGTCCGGATTCCACTTAAAGTTGTAGGTACCTTGGATATTCTATATACGGGGCTATTAATAAATGGCTCCTTCTAAGGAACAGTCAATGTTAGTAACAACGACTACACCCGTACATATACACTTATCAGACTCATTTGCTCCTCATATTAGCCCATATGTCTATGATCGGTGTCTTAATGAATAATAATAATAATAATAACAACAAAGTCGTTTTTAACATTTTTTTTCTTAGCTTGTTTTGTGAAGATCCATGCAACGAAATTCTAAATACTAGATATTTACACACCTAATAAAAAATCTTCAGTCCATGTCAGAATTTGTTAATACTGACAATGTTATGTTACTGTATACCATTTTATTTTGAAATAAACGAAATAATACACCATTTTGAGGTATCGTGAAAATTTTTATTTAATTTTCAATTTATTGTCTTAAAATGTTAACAAAACCATACCGAACAGTAACATTGTTTTTTGTTTCATGAATTATTCAGGTATATTGTAATGACCATTTTAATTAATGGTTGTACCACTGTTACTACAGGAATAAGTGTAAAGTTTACAGATTCCTACTATAAAATTTAATTTATAGCACAGGAAAGAAATAAACAGAGTTCGCATCCAATATTGTTCTGAATGTGTATCGAGTAGTTAGTTATCCAGTTTGCCGTGGAGATGGCAGGTCCAACGCCATGTCAGTCCCTCCTTTTATTCACCCTTAATCCTTAAGGATAAACGTAGTAATTATTACTACAGATATATAAAGATATACATTAGTTGTAATCTATATAACTGCCACTGAGGCGTTCTAGACTTCTGTGTCTTTTACCTCTGTAGTTATAGACATATCGTGGAAATAAAATTCAAAATTTTTTCATTGCCTGCTAATAATTAAGCGTATTAGGTTTTCGACCCAGTTCTTGGAAGTGTATCCACTTATATCAGCGTGTAGTTACCCACTTCTTGGAAGTGTATCCACTTATATCAGCGTGTAGTTACCCACTTCTTGGAAGTGTATCCACTTATATCAGCGTGTAGTTACCCACTTCTTGGAAGTGTATCCACTTATATCAGCGTGTAGTTACCCACTTCTTGGAAGTGTATCCACTTATATCAGCGTGTAGTTACCCACTTCTTGGAAGTGTATCAACTTATATCAGCGTGTAGTTACCCACTTCTTGGAAGTTTATCAACTTATATCAGCGTGTAGTTACCCACTTCTTGGAAGTGTATCCACTTATATCAGCGTGTAGTTACCCACTTCTTGGAAGTGTATCAACTTATATCAGCGTGTAGTTACCCACTTCTTGGAAGTTTATCAACTTATATCAGCGTCTAGTTACCTAATTATTAAAATATCTCTTTTAAATGCTTGCTGGTACTCTATCACGGACATGAGAATCGGTGTAGCCACAGAGAAAAAAGACAGATAGGTTGCTTTCTTACAGCCAAACCGAACGCCTTAATGGTAATTACAAACAGATTATAACTTATGTATATATTTAGTGATACTATGTTTATCTTATGGTATTAGGAATGAAGTAAGGGACTGACAAGGTGCTGGCCCCGCTGTTCCCAATCCAAACTGGATAAATAACTACTCGACACACAGTGCACTATTGGATGCGATCTCTGTTGCTTTTTCCTCTGTTGTATAACACATGAAATGTTCTGACTCAGAAAACGTATTAAGGCACATTTCAAAGGGTTTTACATGTAATAAACACCATTATTCTATAACAATAAAGTTAACAATATCACTGATTATTTTATACATTATTGGATAAAAAATGTATTGTAAAGTTAAATTATCTTTGTTTCTTCTCAATAATGGAAGATTAGGAACATATGTTTTCAGTTAATAAAAACTCGCCGATCGTACAGATATGGGCGATTATAAGAGGGTGAACGAGTGTAGTCATTGTTACTATCTGAGGTCGACTGTTCCTTAGAAATAGCAACTTCTTAATAGCCTAATTGCTAAGGCAACCAAGGTACAACTTTATACGTGGAATTTGAACCACGTAGTATTAGTTTTATTTTTACTAACTGTGACTTTGCACTACTTTGAAACCTCTTTAAGTAGCTAATAGGGGGTTTAAAAACTTTGTTATCTAGGTGAACTGTAGAAGGCTAAGCTTATATATTGATGTAATCGTTTAGAGAGAACCGTGCAGAGAGCGGTAGGCAAGCGTAAAGAACCACCCCGTAGTAAAGCAAGGGCTGTCGGCTAGTAAGTATATATAATCCAAAAACGAAGTAAGTACTCCTGAACCACTGAATTGAGTGTGATTACATTCGGAGGGAAGTTAGTTTTTGTGTCGTAAAGACTCACTGAGAAAGGATTTCTTGAAATTCCATTCCTAAGGGGTTGAAACTGCCTCTCAATAAATTTAATATTTTGTGTTAAGAAGCTGATAAAAAATACATAAACACTATACAAAACCTTGGCTAATCTGATTTCATTGTGATGTTTACGATAATTTCTACTACTACTTTGCATCCCCTTTAGGTAGCTTATAGGGTTTTCTAGTTCTTAAAACTTTGTTGCCTAGGAGAACGGCAGTAGGCTCAGCTTATTGATGTGATGGTTAAAGAAAACCACGAAGGGAAGGGTGGGCGAGCGTAGAGAACCACCCTTTAGCAGAGCAAGGGCTGTCGGCTGGTAGTATTATATTTGTTCCGTTCATAATTTAACTGTACTAAATTATTTGTGTTGTGTGACGGTACACTGATTTATAATTTCTGCCAACATGTAATTATTAAGACATTATTTGCATCCTCCGCCCATATTTAGGGCAATTATTTCACCCGATAAAATAATAATATACACTTTTAATATTATAACTTGTTGAACTATATTTTCAAAATTTCTCAGTAATGAGTTATTATGTGCAGGAAAATTATAACTTCCTATTCATTCGTAAATTGTTATTCCTAAACGAATCACTACTTGTACAAGCAATTTTTTATACAGAAAGTCTTAAATGACTGCTAAATGGTCACCATCAGGTACATAAACGGATAAGTAGTCTTATCTGACACCTACCTGAATTTGAAAAATAAAATATTTACCTAACCTAAAAATCCATGCCATTGTTTCAAAGTCCAACTTCCTCAAAACAACATTCGTTTTAACCATCAATAAATTACTTTTCCTGAAGATGGGGTGAAAATGCTATTTTTTAATATTAAACTAGCTGTACCCGTCCGCTTCACCGTTCATTATATTGAGTTTGATTATATAATCGAAATGTGCAGCAAAGTTCAGTTTACACTGCATCAAATTTAGAACAGCTTATGTTGTGTATAATATATTATTGTACTCGATTACTTTTAATTTTAAAAGTTTAGCCTACCACAATTTTACTCAATTTTTTTTATTTAACAGCTGTTAATCATAAGTCAATCAATTAATATAGCCCCGTAAGGGTTCCTGGGAATTTTTGAGTCCTGAGGTCGGAGAGGAAAATCTTTTCTTAGTGACTATAGGGGCCAAGATAAAATTATGAGCTGCCATATTCTTTTAAAACTCTGTAGTTATCAATTTTTAAGAAAAATATTAAATAGTTTATAGTACTTCTGAAGTATACGTTTCCCAGCCGTTCTTATTTGTAGCTTGTTATAAGTTATTTTTAATGATTTATGTAATAACTAAGTTGTTTTAGGTAATAACTCGAGAATTAAGTCATTAATAGTTAAAACGAGTAAATTTACTTTGTTACTATCTCACTTGTATTGTTCATATAGTTAAGTTTTTTGTTAAATTGTACTCAGTGATTTCATAGAATTTGTGCAGTTGCTTGTTAATTTTTATAATGTGTCTTAGTCTATTGTGTTTTTTAAGGACACCTATACGATCAAATTAATAAAATGCATTAATTTGTTTTGAAAATGAGGATAAAGAATTTTTATCAGTGAAGTCACTCAAATGAAACAGCGGCAACGTTTACAGGAAAATTGAGAGTATTAAAACACGACAAGTCACGAAATAAATGAAGGAAATAATTACTATATCATCAATCAACGGGGTTATTAATGAAATATCCGTCAAGGAAACGATCGCCGCCGGAACCCAGAAGTGTTGTGAGGCTGCAACAGACAATTGACGAAGGTCTCGCGGCTGCCTTGACATCCAGCCTCGGCATTTGGCGACCTACATCACACACAGGCTCAATTGTCTTATTGTTGTGGCTGGGAGAGACCGACAGCTGCGAGTACCGACACTGACTGGAGCTGAATCACGCAATCCAGCTACTTAATGATAACACGCGATGTCTTGCACAAGTACGGGGTTTCGTTAGTTGTATGTCTCAAACTTGAACCTTAACTCTATCGGCCAAAATAATAATAAAGTCTTAACGCACACGATAATGTGTTTGAGTTTGTAAGATCTGGCTGAGTTTGTGGTTCTAAAGAGATAATGTAGGCTACAAACTGAGCAAACTGTGAACAAAAACAGATTTCACACTCTGCGTGTACTTTAGTAACTAAGTGTCTTAAACTATTTGTTCTTAATGCTCGGTGTTGGTAAGAGTCTTCCCGTACGTCAGCAGTGTTGCTGAGTGAAAATGTAGTAGAGAATAACAATACTTTACTTATACACTTTCTAGACGGTGTCGCCAGTGGATAGAATCAGGTCTATATTTTCTGGCCTTGTTTTTCGTCTTGTCTCCATTATTTGGCGTGATTTTACGCGAATTTGAAAATTATTTTGGTCGACTTCACTTACTTTTTGAGATATCGCGGAGGATCTACTTTTGGGAAAGTCTATGGCAATCGTGTGCAAGATGATAACAAAAGCAACTATTTACAGTAAAAAAAATTGTATCAGGCCGTTCCGGAGGCCAAGCCCCAGATTTCAACGCAAATTAAGATGTTTCTAAATTAGGTATGTACTATGTATGGAATTAGGCTAGTCTAGGTAAGTAAAAAGTGCGTTTAAAGCTGAAAATAAATTATTTCAAAAACAATTATATATTCGTGTTAAGAATAAAAAAATTAAAAAAAAACATAGAAGAGAAATTATTAAAAATTAAAATTTTCACGGAGTTGTTTTTTTCATTATGGGTTTTGTTCCATTTCCAACAATAGATAAAAATTATATGATTCCCCACTTTAAATGTTTTATTGAAATTAATCTCATGGAATAATAAACTACAGGGTGTTTCTCTTAAAACGCAACCCTATTTACAAGTTCAGAAAATGAAGGTTTACGATAGTTACAAGTTTAGAGGTTGGTAGCGCTGGTTCTTCTTCTTCCTTGGCTATCAGCTGATTTACATGGTTGCAATGTTGTTCCTTTTATTTGGGTTTTGTGCAACATCATTAGGTTGAGTTTAGAAATGTGGTTCTAAGCAAACTTTGAAAAAGGTGTCCAGAAATTTACTAAAGAGGTCAGAACGTCATATAAATATTAATCGAGGTTTGTTTGAAAACCAAACCTAAACAAAAACCTCATGAAAATCTTGTAAATAGTATTTATAAATGTTAATAATAATAAACTGTGTTATAGATATATTTTGTAAATACAAACTGTGCTTGTTATTTTTATTTTAATTAATGGGTTGCGTTTTAAAAGAAACACCCTGTAGTAACACGGTCTTTTCAAGATTTCAATTTTGAGAAAACTGAAAGCATAGAAAAAACTAAAAGATAAAAAACAAAAAAAACATATTTTGAAAGTTACACCACTGGGATTGGATGCACACAATACTGGATACCTAGAAGCATAAATCTTTAGGGAATTTTTCTTTATTTTGGTCAATCGAATCGCTCCTAAAGTATGTCTGTGCGTTACAGATACACTCCGTTGTCTCCTTCACCATTTGGATATACTATACGTAATTAATTTAAGTATATGTTTAAATAAATTTAGTTAAATCAAACATATATACAGATAGCTTTTATAACATTTCAAACAATTTAAGAGCTGTATAACAGTATAGTTAGATACAGTATGTTGACATTCCAGATCGTGATGTTGAAGACAGTGCTTATATGGCAGATATTCACGGCCTCAGCCTTAGGCCACGGTCCCTGCACCCTCCTACACGGCCTCATGATGGACTTTAACCTTGACGCTGTAAGTCTTGAGGTGGTGAAGTGTTTATTTATTCTAGTGTTCTGAGATTATTTATTCTAATGCGTGTAATCTAGTAGTTATGAAATATGTCCCTTACATCACATCCCACTCATCAACCCATATACGTACGTACAGTGGAATGACCTACCCACTCATACAGATACAGTGGTAATGACCCACCCACACATATACGTACAGTGGTAATGACGCTCCCACCCACCCACTCACGTACAGTGGTATTGTATACAATTCTTGTGATACAACAGTTTCTAAACTTGTGTAAGTAAGAAACATGATAAATTTAAATTTCTGACTTTACACATTTACAGCACTAAAATTTCCATAGACTTAGTAATACCTTTTTACGATTGGACACTACACAAACATATCTTGAACATCTTAAAATTAAACAAAGGTCAATTTACAGTTCACTGCAACGGTTTTATTTGTCGAACACTTCATAAGGAGAATTCGTACTGATAGTTTTATCTTCAAAGAAGAATTTAAGGCTTAACATAAGCAATTATTGTGAACTTTAATGACATTTTTCGTTACCAACATGAAAAATTAAACCATTCACAAAACTATGTAAAAAAACGTCGTCACGGTATACTAATTCTAAGTGAATGGGAACTCATTAATTTAGAATTACGTTGGTAGGAAACAAACGTGAAGTGTCTGCTTGGCCTTTGTTCTTAGGCAAGCGAGTTATAAATTGACCATTAGATGAAAATATAATCAATGTAGTAAAACTACAGCAACTAGCTCATGAGATAGAGTCTGTTAGTCTGTTTATCAAGTCATACATACAATTACAGAATCAGATAATACATTTGTCAATAAACCAACGTACAGATACACAGATAGAATTGAGATAGATTGAGACACATAAATTGTACTGTTTGACAATTTATAACAGGACATATAAATTGTATTACTTGACAATTTATAACAGGACACATAAATTGTTCTATTTGACAATTTAAAACAAGACATATAAAATGTACTGTTTGACAATTTATAACAGGACACATGAATTGTACTGTTTGACAATTTATAACAGGACACATAAATTGTACTGTTTGACAATTTATAACAGGCCACATAAATTGTACTGTTTGACAATTTATAACAGGACACATAAATTGTACTGTTTGACAATTTATAACAGGACACACAAATTGTACTGTTTGACAATTTATAACAGGACCCATAAATTGAACTGTTTGACAATTTATAACAGGACACATAAATTGAACTGTTTGACAATTTATAACAGGACACATAAATTGTATTACTTGACAATTTATAACAGGACACATAAATTGTTCTATTTGACAATTTAATAGACACATAAATTGTATTACTGTATTTGCTTGTTTTGACTTTAAACCGAGCAGCCAAAGTGTACACCATATACATTGTGTTTATGTATACATTTGTATCTATTTGACAATTTAATAGACACATAAATTGTATTACTGTATTTGCTTGTTTTGACTTTAAACCGAGCAACCAAAGTGTACACCTTATATATTGAATAACTGACAGAAAACTAAGTATTAAAAGTAATCGAAAATATATTTACTCTAAAAGTATTGGGATTCAATATATTGAAAGTTTTTTGTTGCATTAAGTGACAAGGACAAAGTATGTGTAAAAAGTAGCTTGTGCCTCTTCTGAAATTACCCCCAGACTGGCATATTATTGTAGTTATTACCTTTTTAAATGTTTGCGGTCAATTCTCTAATGTGCACTACAGAAAATGACGTTTGTTTAATAGGAACAAAGAATAATGAATGAGGGGGGGTGCAAGTTTCATGGGTGAGGCAAACTTAAGAGTAGATTTGAATATTTATGGGCGCTTTCTAAACACACACACACACATATAGTAATGAACGAATATTTAGGATAAGATCAACACAAATTGATTTCAAATTAGTGCACCCTACAATACTACAATTGTGAAGTAACATTCGAGAGAAGTGTATTCATCGAAGAGGGGTGTAGTGTTTGTTTGTGGGGATGGTGTATCAAGTTAATATACTCGTACATTTGTGGAGCGGGGGGGGGGAGAGGTAATTTTGGTACATAGAGTATATAGTTGTGTTTAGAGGTAAACTGTAGCAGTATTTAGTAATATCACAGAGAAAAAAGAAACAAAAGTCGCATCCAATAGTGTGCTAAACTTGTGTGGACTAGTTATTTCTCGAGTTTGCTATAGGGATGGCAGGGCCAACACCTTGTCAGATCATCCCGTATACCCCCAAAATCTTTAAGGATAAACGTAGTTGATTATTAGTACATATTTATAAAGATGTAATTTAATTGTAATAACTGGCAATGAGGTTTTCACCACAGTAGCCATAAGAAAGCGACCTCTGTTTATTTTTCTTTGCGTTGATGTTGAGTTATTCCATAAAGAAAAGCAATAATACTGATATATCATCGTGCGTTCATAGGTGGCTTAAAGTTTACATTCATTGCATGATTTATAACTAGAACTCAAAATTCTGTGTTTCCTCATGCTTGCAGTACATGGGTGTGTGGTACCCTCTCCTGGGCTGGTCAAACTCCAGAGAAGGCAACGTGCGTGACCAGTGCTCCAAGGAGACCATCAGTCATCACCTCGGCAACATCACCATCACGGAGGAGAGCATCTCCGAGAGGTCAGTCTCGGGTTCTACTCTATAGAGCTGGTAGCACTCGAGCAGATGTTGGCTGGGACTGTTGGGTCATTTCTGGTATTATCCGAATCATGTTTAATGGCCTGCGAACAGCGCAGGCGCGACATTTTTTGTCCCCCACTACGAACTGTTATATGCTCTTAGTACGGTCACTACTAGAAGATCTGTCATTAGATCTGTCATTAGATCTGTCATTACAACAATGATCCCAATTGCCACAGTGTTTCCATTGGATCTTCTATTGTTTTGTGAAATCAAAAATTGGGTTATAATTGAAGTATTCTTAAATTTAGAGTAATTGCCAGTTTCACCAACATAATTAAATTTGTTCTAATTGCACAAAATATTTTACCATGATTGATTGATTATATTTTGTACGTGACTGCAGCTTGCAGCTCACTGCCGCTGGAGGGGAACTATGGTGGGAGTAGTAAATATTCTCTCCCCTCTACATGCCATTTACTTTGAATTTATGAATAGTGACAATGTTGTTTAGCAGTAAAATAAAATTAATTTTAAATTGTTGGCAGATATCCTGATGCTCAGGTAGTAAGTTCTTTAGATCTTGGACGACCTAAATACAGTCTTGACAATCTTATGACGTCAAGAATGAACGTGGGAAAATATACTAATGTTAGACACACCAATGTTTACAACTGTAGTGAGTGATTTTGTGTATTAAAATTACTGTTGGTGCAGAAATTGTGTGCACCTGAATTTGAAGGATGTTTTGCACCTGAGACATACGAATAGACGCATTACAACGTCTTTTTCTTCATTAACTATACGTTATGACACGTGCATTTTTTAAATTTTATTACAAGTTGGAACATAAAAGTACCGGAATTTTAACTAGTTTTCTATGTACATCGAATTAAAACCGTTATTACTCAGGAACCCGTTAATGTATCGCATTTATATTTTAATACCTGGTTGATAGGATTTTTTCTATGAGTTTTATAAATTGTTGAATTTTAAATTTCCGAGCAAAAAAAAGCTCATATCAATTCCATGAAACATTGTTTTCTTGGCTTATAGAGTTCGTAAAATTAATTACTCGGTCTTGTTGTAATCCTAATGACATGTACAGTTACGTCAAATAAATTTCATATGTGTAAATATATGCAGTGGTTTTACTTTGATTTAAATACATTTAAATTTATCAATTTAATGTAATTTGAAATTGATTTAAAATCACTACATTTATTTACATACATGAAAGTAATGTATCATAACTATTCATGTCAAAATGATTACAACAAGACCAAGTAATTAATTTTACGACCTCTAGAAGCAAAGAAAACAATCTTTCAGGGAATTGATAAGAAACCTTTTCTCAGAAAGTTAAAATTCTACCATTACAAAAAAAAAGTATAAAAAATATTCTTATTAACTAGATATTGAAATATTAATGCGATACATTAACGAGTTCTTGAGTAATAACTATACAGTGAAAACTTGTTAAAATTCCCCTACTTTTTAGTTTCAACTAAGATAAAAATTACTAACTATAGTAGTAAAATCTTAAAATGTATATGTCATAACGTATAAATAAACGAGAAAACAATGAAGAAATTAGATTTGTCGTAGGCCTCATAGTTCCTTGGAAAACAACCTTCAAACTCGGGTGCACATATTTTTTACGCCGACAGTAAGTATTATTTTTATTTATTGCGAATTATTTCATACCCTTCTTTATTTATACATAAATCATGTTAAGGGTGAAATCACTTACATAGTGTGCCGCGTAACTGTCGAAATTTGATCATGACACAACCATTTTATGTTTTTGACCTCTCATTTAAACAAACAGGTCCAACCTCACATGCAATCTAGGGTATTTTTCCACGCTATTTCCCAACTCTGCCAACCTGTCGTATCTGATAATCCTCTCTCAGATCAACTTAAAATAATCAATTCCTCATTTAAATAATGAAAAATGCATAAAAATGCATTTTATGTTTTATTTCATTTCTAATGAAAGACGTCCAACACAACCTACAAACAAATTACCTACTTGAAAATTTTCCAATTTACCTGCATACAAACTATTTAGGCCCAATGTAGTTTTAAATGACATCAATTTAATGACACTAAGCTACATTTTCCTCAATGAAAATCAACGTGTGCATGTTTAATAAACAGAATGATTAAAATAGCATCAAATAAGCGGAAAGATATATCTGCGGTGAGAATGGCATGTCGGAAGGAGGCTGTGGAAAAGAATCAACCGCACGACGTATTCTCCATCACATTTCCCGGATTTTAATCCAGTTCCTGAAAGATAACTTTTATATAATTTTCCAAAAATAACCTTTCCTCGGATGACGATGAGTAGGCACTGGTGGTGCAGTGCTGTAACCCAACTACTTGGGGACAAAGTGTTTGGGACATTGTAGGCGATAGGTTCCATGCTCGGTCCTCTTAATACCGACACGGCGATTAAGAGGATATGGTTGCCATCGACGAGGACTCTACTAGAGAAGTCTTGGGTGTCCATGTTAGATGTTAGAGTGGTGTACATGTAGAAGGGCGTACATGTTAGAAATGTTAGGGTCGTCAAGGTTCGGATGTTGGGGAGAGAACTGAGTGTCAGACTTGTCAGTTAGCTGGAAATCAGACCAACACTGGTTCGGATTCCTCGTAAAGCTGGACGTCCCTTAGTTGCCCTGGCTGGTGGGCTATTAATAAATTTCATTTTCTGAGGAACAGTTGAAATTAGTTAGTAACCAGAATACACACCCATGTCATCATTCATATTCGTCTGCAAATACGCACAACGTTGTGTCGGCGTCTCATAAGTAAGAATAAGATGAAACAAACTTTCTGTACTAAATTTTCGAACTCATCTGTATATTCCTTTCGTAACTATCATGTAACCTAAATTACTCCAGCACATTTCGAATTAGTTCCGTAATTATGGTATCCAAAAACCTATTACTAGTTGAAGTGTCAATTATGTTTCTCTCCAGCCAAGATTTCATAACGCATAATACTGCAACACCATGTAGTATCCGGTAGTATTTTGAAATTTGGAAAAAACGTGTTAGTTTGCTGTTGATAATTTTTTTTTAATTTGTTAATTACACGCGTAATATTATGATTCATTCCAGTTGACTTTCTTCTCTATATAGGTTATGTTTACTAATCTATATTGCATTTGTTCTTAGCTATCAGAGAAAGTGCGTCGTATATTGATCATTGGCTAAAAACAATACTAATGTAGTACAAATACAATAACTAATTCATGAGTAACAGAGTTACTTACCCTTTTAAGTAATTGTGTCAGTCCTAACTTCACCAAAACACATTACTCCTGTGTCTACAAATCGTAAACTTTATATAAGAATAAATATCACATCCTGTCTATTTCAATTGTATTACCTGTAATGTATCGATATTCGTTTTGAATAAACACGTCATGTAAACTTATTCAATTATATCTTATAACTAGCTTTAAATACGCGTTATTGGGTGAGAGTTTCAAGTTGAAAATGATTGGAGTAAATTTATAAAAAAAATAATATATAAGGATCTCTCACCGACCTGACTTTAATAAATCTTTCATAAGAATTTAATCAGTGTTAATATACCCATACTCTGAACCTTTTACTAATTTCAAATACTCTCAGTAGTATTTGTTCTGTTGGTAATGTGAGTGTTTGTAGTTAGTTGGTACAACTGTATCCTGTTCTGTACAGGTCGGGAAAGCAGACATTTTCACACCACGCTTGGCAAGACCGGCAGAATCAAAGCAAGATCACAATGTGGAGTAAGTTTTAATATATATGTGATTTTATTTGCACAATAATTGATAAGTTTTCCATTTTAATTCAACAATTAAGGAGCTCGTTGTTTATAATGTTAGATAGTAATTGGCAAGTGTAAGGTATTATGAACGTGTCAGTTTATTAACCTCTGTTTTATGAATGTTTCAGTGTTCCACGTCATAAAAGTTCCGTTCTGGGTCGTGGATACGGACTACAAACAGTGGGCCGTCGTCTACTCCTGCACGGAAGACCAGGATAACTACCTGAGTAAGCATCAAACTTACATTTCCAATGTGTGTCGTGCAACAGTGATATTTCCAATAAGACTTTTCTACTCGCACAGATTTGAGAGCGCTGGTAGTCCAGCCGAGTCACAGAGAATAAAGAAACAGAGGTCGCTTTCTAATGGCTGCAGCAAACGCCTCAGTGGCAGTTATAAATAGATTTCGTTATACATCTGTATTAATAATTACTAAGTTTAACCTTGAGGATTTGGGGGTATAAGGGAGGGACTGACAAGTTGAAGGCCCTGCTACCTACCTACACGGCTAACTGGAGGACTAACTACTCGATACGCATTCAGCTCACTATCATATGTTCCTTTATTTCTTTGTGGCTGAGCAGACTTCATCAAATATAGCCTACTTGAAGCGAGACAGTTTGTCGTGCCAATGTGACAAGCATCCTTAGTTTTCCAAACACTTGAGTTTTTTACCAGTGGTAGGCCTACTGATCTAAAAACCGTTGATTTGATTTGGAACGACATTTAGCCTTAAAACTGTGTCTAGGCAAGAGCAGAATGAAAGCACCACTGAATGGAAATATAGTTGAATAATTCTATTTGTAGCCATTGACAAAACATTATAGAATCGATACTTTCAGACACAACGACCATAATATGTTCAAGACCCCTAGTGATCGCTCACCTATCCACTTTACAAGGTTGATAGAGGAATAAAGACGTCTCTTTAGGGGATGATCTAGGATGAGTACCTATCATGAAGAGATGGAAACTCTTGACCCAGTAACTTAATACCCTCTCTCTGAAATATTGCAAGTTTAAACTTAAAATTGATACTCTTCCTGAAGTAAAATCATTAAACCTGACAGTTTTTGACATCTTAAAATAAAATTTTATTTTTAAAAAACACAATGAAAGTATTGTAAAGACATTTTGATATCTCAAGATATTATATCGCACTAACTCGATTGCATACACACAAACTAATCTGAGTTTTAGTAAAAGTATGCAACAGAAATTTGGTCTTGTTGGAAATGTAAATCAATTATAAAATTAGATTTTTATAACAGAGAATCTATAAAATATGAATCTTCTTTTTAGCAGAAAGAGAGGCTGATAAAAGCCCACAAAATCAAATAGTTTGACTCCTATATTTACATTCTATACAAGAAAGTAATTTAGAAGTGTACAACGAACTCGGTAACGTCGCAACTAAGAGTCTGCAGATGCTGTCGGCCATGTTGGTTTTAATACCACAAGAACAATGTAATTTGCGTATCCATATTTGTTCATTATTTATTGACCAAATTAGTGTATGAGACGTCATTTTAAACGTTATAATATTACGCATTGGGTTTGCTTTTGTTATTTTCAATACGTACGTCTAATTTTGTAAAATAGGTGAACATAAAAACTTGAAACAAAATATTTTTTGTTTCTTCTATCATACTAATTATGAATTTACAAATAAATTCCAACGTGCAATTTTACTCTAGATCAAATGCAATTTGTTTGAAAAATAAAAATGCGTTTAAAAATAACTGTTTAGTTTGGATACGCATGATTGTATGTCCGGTTCGAAAATAACATTGTTCTTATGTGATTAAAACCAACATGACCGACAACCTCTGTAGACTCTTAAATTATATATAAATCCCAATACTAATATTTGTATTTGTTTTGCTGATTCGTTTTCTAACGGCTTTGGTTTTTATTTATTTATTTTTCAAAGATATTAAATTAGAACATCAGTTATTATTATATTAAAAATAAACCAAAAAAGTTTTAAAACATTTGTCTCATGGGGCACTAGAAAATTATGCTCTTTTTCAAAAAAGGTCAAGTTTAAAATTGTACGTTCATAAAATAAAGCTGTAATCTTCATTTGAATTTAACATGGCCTTATGGAGAGTAAAATCCAATATGGCGACAGACGTAGCAGACTCAAACTTTAGGTGTTGGAACGTACCTAAGAAAGGTATTTCTGTTGCAGAAACGTTGCTGGTGATGGGACGAGGTCGAGATATCGCCAAGATGTGGAGAGACCCTAGCATCAAGAAGAACATAAGGCGCTCTCTCAGGAGAAGCAGTTTTCTGAGGTTTCGGGACTTGACAGTTATAAACCAAACCGATTGCACAAACTGATCCATCGCTGATTGAGTTGTCAACTAGAGCATAACAATTTTACAAAACATTTTAATTTAACTTATTTTAGTGTACCGGTACCTTAATTGTTGTATACCAGAGCTTTATTTATTTTTGCATTTATTGTACGTGTTTGTGATAGTAGATTCTGTAGTTCTTAATTCTTGGGCCGGACAGAGAGTGACCTGCTTGTTATATTTAGCGCATATAGATGTTTCATCAGTGCAGGTTTAATCTTTATTTGTTGTTTGCATTATTATTATTTGTATTATTTGAATAGACTGCTAAATTTCGATTTGATTAAATCGTTATGAATTTGATTCATTACTGTTAATCAAAGGAACCGATTGTCACTGATCTAATACTGTAGTAGGCAGGGTATTATTGCTATTGTGCCGCCAGCACGTGGCCTACCGCCATTCTAGTTACCAAGACAGTTTAAACAGAATGACACAATGGGGGGGAGAGTAGTTCTTTATCTCACTTCCAGCACTCAGAGCATCTCTCTCGCACTAGTGGATTCAGTAGGTCACAATCTAAGCGGCCTATCTTTAGTAGTAGTTTTGTAAAGTATTAACAGTGTTAAGCGTACTTTAACGAGGTTGTGTTGTTATTTGTGTATTATTATTTATTTCATACGATCACTTTAATTTATTTATAAATAATTAAATTTTAATGTTATATTTAACTTTACAATATACTACGTTAAAAGCGTCAGTAAAATAGGTAATTTATTTCATAATAATAACATTCTCTCTAATTGTTTAAGTAGTTGTAGTGTACTTTGTACATTTTTATGTTTTGAGTAAATCTACAAACTTAAACGTTTAACGTGGGGTGTTCATTTAAACCTTAAAGCTTTGAAGCGTTACAATTAAAAATGGCTGTCCCATGTATATGTTCCAAATAAATAAATATATGGTCCATGTTACAACGTGGACTGGATTCTTCTTCGAGCAATGGGAGCTAAAAAGGCCTACATTATGTGAAAGATGGTAAGAAGCTTTCAATGTTAACATATGTATTGTATGGCTTTCAACGCCAGCTACTACAATAAAAGGAGGAGAAAAGAAACATTTAAAATCTAAAGAATAAAAAAAAAAAATAAAACATAAAGTACAAAATACTTGTTTATCTGTGTTTAAATGTTGATCTCACGTCACAGAGATGGCAACCATCTTACACCAGTATCCCCGACTGAATGAAGACCAGCTAAATACCCCTGAAAATAACGCAATTGGCACTAAAGAACTATATGATCCATCTTCATGGATAGGCTTCCACGGTCATCACTATCACTAAAAAATTCTTGGTCTACGGGGTTCGACCGCGTCACTGGGCTATTTACAAACATTGCCGACGTTTCGGCCACATTACAGTAGCCCATCCTCAGGGCGAGATGATCACTGTCACAGAACTCGACTCGTCGATACGTCGGCAATGTTTGTACATAGCCCAGTGATGCGGTCGAACCCCGAAGACCAAGAATTTTTTAGTGATATGTGATCCATAGTTTGAATTTCTAATCACATGACTGATCGTTTGCCAGTCATGACCAGCACTCCTTAATTCAAGGGCGTTCAATCATTTTTGCAATTTCTTTGATTAAAATAGTTAATCTTCTTATAAGTAATAACTGTTTTATGGGTAAAGTTCAAAACAATTTCTATATTGCAGCCTAAAGCGGCTAATTTAACACTTATAGGTACATGACACATTAAGAAACCGTGCAATATATTTTATTGCAATTTTAAAAACATCGGGACAAGAGGTATTAACCTAGTATGAGGTAACACTTTAAAAAACACCTTTTTTTAAGTTTAACCATTTATTTTTCTATGGAAGATTTTTGTAAAACATTATAGCTTTAAAAATACTGAGTTGAAAATTGTTCAATAACTGGCTAGAAGAATAAATTAATTATAGATAAAAAAGCATTTTTAGAGTTTATTATAAATGAAGGAGTTGTGTACTTTTGTACAATTTTCGGGTGGGGCAGTAAGGGAGAGTGAGGGAAGGAAACGCCGTATGTGTGTTAGTGAGGCAGGCTCTTTCCTACTACTAGCGACAGTTGCGTGAAATCTAGAACTAAATTCCTTGGAGTACTCGTCAGGACCATTTCTTCAACTTCTACATGACCTACTCTTTGCTCGTAATTTTCTAATCTACTCGTATTTAATACCGCACTTTTGATGTATTGCATCGTTTAAGTTCGATGTCAATAACGCTCTACTTTATGAAACCATTCTGCCATTAGTCCTACTATTTTCATATTTCCACAAACATCCAAAGTAAAAACCTGCTAAGTCGCCAGACCACACAACTCTGAATCTTTTTCGTACTAAGTCTCAGGTCTGTGTCTAAAAATGCATTTCAACAATATGTTTCCACAGTAATTTTATTTCATATACTGGTCGCAGAGCCACAGAAAAAAGAATTAGATGTCACCTTTTTATAGCTAAAGAGAACGCCTAAGTGGCAGTTACAAATATATTACAACTATTGTACATCTGTATTAGTCTTTATTAATTATAATATTTATTCTTGAGGATTCAGGGGGAATAAGAAAGGGACTGACAATGTGCTGGCCCTGTCATCGTATGGCAATCTGGATAAATACATACTCGACACACATTAGAGCACTATTGGATGCAACCTCTGTTTCTTTCTTCTCTGTGTTATAGCTATTAAGTGCTGTGTCAGCACTCTGGCGCAGTGCTGTAATCCAGCCACTTAGGTAGGAAGTGTTGAGGAGATATGTAGGCAATATGTTCTATGCTCAGTCCTCTTAATACCGACATGGCGTCCGCTTGATGGTTTCCATCGACGTGAACACTGCTATTGAATCTAGATTGTCCGTGTTGGATGGCAGTTTTTGTCCGGATGTTATCTTAAGTAGAGAAATGAATATCGGGCTTGTCAGTTACCTAAAAATCGGACCAATACTACGTGGTTTGGATTCCGTGTAAAGCTGTAGATCCTTTAATTGTCCTAGATTTTGGGCTATTAATAAATTGCGCTTTATAAGGGATAGTCAACCTTAGTTAGTAACAATGACTACACTCGTTAATCAACACTCATAAAACTCATTCACCCCTGAAATTCGTCCATATCTCTCCATTCGGTGTCTTAATAATGAATAGTAAAAAAAGTTATAATAAATAAATTTACTCTAAAGCACATTCAGGCATCGATTTTAAGCATACATTACGAACTGAGTTTTGAGAAAGTTGGTTATATTATTAGAACTGCTGGTTGGGTTTAATACCATAGAGTGTTACATGACAGTTCATTAGTGACAGAGAGTGTTACATGACAGTTCATTAGTGACACAGAGTGTTACATGACAGTTCATTAGTGACAGAGAGAGTTACATGACAGTTCATTAGTGACAGAGAGTGTTACATGTTAGTTCATTAGTGACACAGAGTGTTACATGACAGTTCATTAGTGACAGAGAGTGTTACATGACAGTTCATTAGTGACACAGAGTGTTACATGACAGTTCATTAGTGACAGAGAGTGTTACATGACAGTTTATTAGTGACATAGAATGTTACATGATAGTATATTACTGACAGAGAGTGTTACATGACAGTTCATTAGTGACAGAGAGTGTTACATGACAGTTCATTAGTGACAGAGAATGTTACATGACAGTTCATTAGTGACACAGAGTGTTACATGAAAGTTTATTAGTGCAAGAAACATTTGCTGAAGCCGTGACTTCTCTTGTTAATTCTTTCGATCAATACTCACTATGTGATAAATAACGTTTCAATAGCCATTATCATGCAACGAAATAAAACGTAGTGACAATACAGTTGTTGGAGTAACCAATCAGAAATGTACATCTGTTAACACAGAAGACATTAGCGGGCGTGATGAATCACGTTTGTATTGCAGTTAATCGTTGTATGCTGATGCATTAAATCCCCGGGTGTAATCCGCTGGGACGACTACTAAGTCAGACAGGTACGGAGTCCTGGAGCGGCGCGTGGGGTGGCTACTAGGTCCGTGCCATATGTTTGCCCTGTCTTGTAATTGTTGCGTTTAACGTCACCACCAGGTGTGCTGATCAAAGACCTCTAAGCGGATTGCTTGCCATTTGTCAGAGCTTTGTTGGCCTCTGACTTCCCGCTGCGCACGACAATGTCGCGACCCGTGTCGTCTCGTGGGGGCGGAGGTGTCGCTCGGCTTAACTGACGTGGGATTAAATGTTTACACGATTGTTACATCCGCTATTAGGCCAGAAGTCAATGTGTCCGATTCCAATAATATACGGGTCTACAATATTCAACAGAGAATGTGACAGATTTGCTAGCAATAGTGGGTTAATTAATCTTCTAGTCAAATAATTAAATATCGTACTTGGTTGAAGGTGTAGTATAGCCGAAGAAAGGCGATCAAATCATTCAAGAACTGGACTGAAGATGTTCCTTGCAGGCTACACCAACAAACTACTCAGTATTATACGTTATACTACTCATTGAAGCTAATATTAGAGAATATCTGTCGTCACACCATGGACCATTGAAATACACTACAGTGATTTATCTTAGTCAAATTTACTCTAAATCATGTGCATGCGTCGATTTTAAGCAAAAATTTTCCATTCACTCGAGCAATGTTTTTTTTTTTTTTATCATCACCGATGAACACAAAATGAAATAATAATTTATTTTCGATAAAATAATAAAACAAAATTAAAATAAACTTATTTGAAAATACTGAACCATCTTGAACCAGTTGCGATGATTTAGCAATATATAAAAAATACAGAACTAAGTATACTTTAATAACAAAACAAATAATGTGATTAATCTAATAAAACAATCTCAATTAATACAATAAGACAAATAAATATATACAGGGTGTCCATCTTAGACTGTCATATATTTTAGAGAATTATTTGTCAGGTCAATGCAAGCAAATAATGCCTTATAACATGTGTCTTATCTCTTTTAATTTTCTGTCTTTGCGTCTCTATATGTTTAAAAAAAATTTGTTCTCAAAAACCATTTGACATACAATGCTGAATTTTCGTATGAAAGTTGACCTTAAAAAGATAAATTTTACGTAAAAAGGCTAAATGTCTAAGTATCTCAGTTTCAAAATGGCGGCTGTTTAAAATTTTTAAAGTCAAATATAAAAAAATAACAGTTTTTACCCAAAAAAGTTAAGATACATAATTTGTAGACTACGTTATGCCAAACTCAATGATATACCAATTTAAAATATCGTTTGATAAAATAACAGACAAAACGTATTTATTTGTAACTGAAAGCATTGTTATCTAAATAATCCTTACCCAGACAAAAATGCTTTCAACCACTAAAAATACGTTTTGTCTGTTATTTATCAACTGAATTTTAAAATTGGCATATCATTGAGTTTGCAAATTATGTAACTTAACATTTTTGGGTAAAAAGATAAGTTTTTTTATATTTTATTTTGAAATGTTTAAACAACCACAATTTTTGAACTGAGAATCTTAGAAATTGAGCTTTTTTACATGAAATGTATCTTTGTAAGGTCAACTTTCATACGGAAATTCAGCATTGTATGTCAAACGGTTTTTGAGATATTCAAATAAAAAAAAAAAAAAAAAAAAAAAAAAAAAAAAAAAAAAAACACACATACAGAAAATGAATCGAAATAAGACACATGTTATATGGCATTATTTGCTTGTATTGACTTGACAAACAATCCTCTAAAATATGCGACATTCGAAGTTGGACACCCTGTATATAGATTAAAACCAGATAAACGCATGATATTCATAAACAACGAGCCGTCTGTCCATGCTTCAATACGGAGTGGTTGTCTTAGCGCTTGCCTTTCCCTCCGTGGTTCTCAAAGTGTTATAGTCTAGAAGCCCCTATAAGTCTGCTACTGTAGGGGTATAAAAAGTAACTTAGTACAATCATGTCAGAGTTAGAAGAAATGTCCTTAAACATTTCACAATGAAAACTAAATTAGCCAAGCGTTTGTGTCATGCCTTTTGTATCAGCTGTTCGAAACAAATTAATGCCAATGTTTCTTTTGTGGGAAAAAGGAAGCTTTTAAGGGAAACAAACCATCACTAACATTCACTGATGCATCCACTACAGGCCAACATAGCCGGTCATCGTTTCGAAGGTTTCGAGGAGCATAATCTGCCCTACATCTTAAAAATAGGATGATTATTTCTTATCCTCTTTAAAAAAAAAAATAAATTTGTGAGATTATGAAATTCATTTGCTAAAAAGTTCGCTAAGTTGGGGTTAGTTCGAAACGATTCTTTACAAAAAAAAACACTTTTTGCACGTTAGAGAAAAAATACTGGAGATTTCCAATGCTTCAAGTGTATTTAATCCTAACTCAACCTTTAGACAGGTATTAAACTCTGCAATCTTCAGATACTATTTACTAACTTATCTTACATACAAACCTATTTTTATACCACTTAACTAACCCATGTCAACGTATAAAACCTTTTAAAAATTACATGTTTATAGAACAAACTAGACTTCTTAGAAAAATATATCTTCTTTGAAAAATAATTAAAGCCACACACAATTATGAACAAAGAATAAAAAGAAAAAAGCAGTCTGTTACTGAAATTTAAAAGAAAAAGAAAAAGAAAATGGTAATATGTCGTTGATGAAGAATATTTATATCGGGCGCGGGCATTTAAATCCCTTTAAGCCATTTAAACGTCTGATAACCATCGATAAGATAACCTAGTGACGAGCTTTCCGCATTCCAATCAAGGCCGCGGCCTTCCCCCTCCCCTAACTCAATCCCCTAGCTGATATTTCGTAGAAATA
Organism: Stictocephala bisonia; assembly: GCA_035578905.1. Lineage (NCBI taxonomy): Eukaryota > Metazoa > Arthropoda > Insecta > Hemiptera > Membracidae > Stictocephala > Stictocephala bisonia. Next base: position 406,749 of record JAQJVL010000186.1, read on the forward strand.
TGAAGTATCATGTGCGCGCACGCGTACACACACACACACACACGCGCGCGCGCTCACTTACAAGCACGCGCACATGGATTACACTTTCTAGTACAGTGGTATTGACCCACCCACCCATACACGTACAGAGGTCTTTATCATTGCACATGAATCATTGTAATACTTAAGTTAAAGTATTGTCATTGTTAATGAAGAATGAAATGTTCAGAGGTCATGAACCATGAATCGCAGGGTGTTCAATACATTTAATTTACAGGGTTATAATAGTTATATATATACAAATTTTTAACTAACTAAAGTCGTAAAAGCAATTAGTAGCGCAGTATTATGAAAAATGGTTATTATAATAGACCTTGTTTATTGGGAGAGTGATTTGTAAAAATGCTAAATACATTATGTTGTAAATATGACCTTGAACAATAATATGTCACCTTGAGTGTCAGAAGGCTAACTTCAACTTCGTCAGCTGACAATCACGCGTCACTGGAGGCGACACGGTCAGTACAATTCCACGATGACGTCAACAACGACTACTGTTTTGGAATTGCCCTTCTGGTTGGCCTTTACACCGGGAAAATTTTTAAACTCCTATCTACACTTCTTTATAATTAAAACACACATTTTACTGTCACATACTATATTGTTACAAGGCGATTTCACTTTGTAGCAAAATAACTTTTAAATAGTTTTTTATTAGCATAATACGTGTTGTCATACAGTACAAGTAAACGTAACACAACACAAATTTACTACAATATAAGCACAAAATGCACAAATATATTACAATACAAGTACAAAATGCACAAATATTATGGTGATGGATTTCGGTGAACCACGCTCACCTTCCTCAGACCAGAGGGGTTCACAAAAGATTGTGCTTTTGTACTTATATTGTAATATATTTGTGCATTTTGTGTTATATTGTAATACATTTGTGTTGTGTGGCGTTTACTTGTACTGTAAATAACTTTTATTTACACTCAATAATGTACTAAATTACACAATACGAGATATTTACAGTTCTTTATTACCAGACAGATAACATTTAACACTTGAAATTAAACCATTGTTATTTACAGTCGTTAATGTCACATATCACTCTCGAATTAGAGTTTACGATATCTGTCACTGTTCGTGAACTGTCACTATTAAACATAGTTACGTCCACTGAAGGTTAAACCCTGAAGGCGCGCGTCCACTGGGACTGCTGGTCGGCTGAGGGGCATCTTTATATAAAACATTGCTGGGAGTCTAAACGTTTTCAGAGCTATGGTGGAGATTGTTCTAGTCAATTTAAAAGTAGTCAAGATCCATTATAGCTTTGGCCTTATAGTTAACTTTGACTCTATTCATTAAGAATCAAAATCTGAAATATCAACTAAAACTTCTTACCAAGGAGTAGATGGCAAGTTGTGTAACTCTGGCAGTTTTACAGACAATGCAAGCTATGTATTATTTAGAAAACCTATTAAACTAAGTTTAAAAAGAGTAATAATAACAAAACAAAAAAAGTGATTGGGGAATCACCATGCCGACTCTAGATAAAAAGTGATTGGGGAATCACCATGCCGACTCTAGATAAAAAGTGATTGGGGAATCACCATGCCGACTCTAGATAAAAAGTGATTGGGGAATCACCATGCCGACTCTAGATAAAAAGTGATTGGGGAATCACCATGCCGAATCTAGATAAAAAGTGATTGGGGAATCACCATGCCGACTCTAGATAAAAAGTGATTGGGGAATCACCATGCCGACGCTAGATAAAAAGTGATTGGGGAATCACCATGCCGACTCTAGATAAAAAGTGATTGGGGAATCACCATGCCGACTCTAGATAAAAAGTGATTGGGGAATCACCATGCCGACTCTAGATAAAAAGTGATTGGGGAATCACCATGTCGACTCTAGATAAAAAGTGATTGGGGAATCACTATGTCGACTCTAGATAAAAAGTGATTGGGGAATCATCATGCCGACTCTAGATAAAAAGCAAAATTGTTCCATATTCCTTGGATTATCTCGATATTACTAATGAATTTGCTGTTAGGATCAAGAAAAGCTGAGAAATTCACCAACGACACTTTAATAAGGCCCTTTGGCTGCCCGAAAATCGGCAAAAACAATGGTTTCCTTTCAATTGCTAGGTACGTATTTATCGTACTTCAAGTGTCATTTGATAGGTGAAGATCGATCGATTTTAGTATATCTTAAAGCCGATTTTTGAAAAATTGAGTTGTTTGTATAATTTTTTTACAGTTAAGAGTACAATTTTGAACATGACGCAAAAAACATAATACAAAGGCTAGTTTGGTTTTAATTATTGTGAAATAGTTAAAGTCATTTCTACCAACTCTGAGATGGTTGCACTGTTTTGCATCGCCCTAAAGTAGACATGTAGAGTTTTCTAGACTATAAAGGTTTGGAATCTAGAAGAACGGCAGCAGTTGAACTTTTATATTAATGTGATGGTTATATAGAACGAAACTTTAAATATAATTTTTGCCAATTTTAAATAAAAAAAACTCATAGTATCAACTTACGGTCCACAAGATTGGACCATTAATAATCGTACAGTGTTCACTATAACTCATTATAATAATAAGCACGACCCGTACAGTTGAAATATAAAAGCTTGTTTTGGCCTGCTGACGGTAAGATTGCATTGCTACTTCAGGACTGTCTGTGGCTGGTACCTTCCAGCAGTGGCCTTGGCAGCTCGGGAAACGGTCACATAAGTCTTGCCAGCCGTCTTAAATTTTACAAATACCAAATTTAACACAACCTCAATAATTTAACGATGCACTTTTGCCAACTTAAATATTAGTGTGATTTTAACAGTGTTTTTATTTTTTATAACGGATCTTTACCGTTAGTTCACTAACGCTTTATAAATATTTTATCGCTCTAAAAACTATTCCCCAATCATTTTTACGTCCACTGTGGTATTCCTTATCCGCTAGGAATCCAATATCACTGGCCTTAACTTATCGCTTTTCAAGAACTTGCACACGGAGAATGCAATCGGCGGTAAGTCAATCATTGGATTAACCAGTTTGTGATCAACTTTATTAGCCACCTAACCTAACCTAACCGTAATTGCGATAAAAAAGTAGTGGTAGTGAAGTAACGGGAAAAGTCCGTTATAACATCTATTCATCCACTAACATGTCGGATGATCTCGTAAATTTGTTATGAAATCTCTATAAACCTTTTTATTACTTTGGTTTAGTGTTTGGACTGAAGTTGTTACAACCTTCGAAGCTCCTAAATCAACGTTGCGTCCAAACCCAAAGGCGACTTTGCCGTGTGTTTGTTGTGATCAAGATATCAATCGGCAATCACTTCCAGAAATGTGTAGAACGGCCGGATACCCAACAAAAGTGTCCCCGCCCTCTCCACCTTTGGGCGGACCATGTCGAAAGTCCAGATTGATAGATGATTATTGCCCGTGGGAACAAACCGGACTTCTACATTCAACACTAGTGATGGTTTTTGCTCAAAACACCTGCAAACATAAAATCCACATTGTGAAAACTGCACGCCTAACCTTGTTGAAAAATTGCCTTCCAATTCGATCTTCTTTAATCCTATGACAAATTGGCTTATTTGTCCATTCTGTATTTTCACAGACTTCTGCAGAACGAAATAGCTGACTTAGTGATTATTTAGTTTTCTTAACGGAGGAAATACATTCTCTAATATAAAGAGCAATAGTATTTAAAATCCCCCAAAAAAAAACGAGATTTGCTTTTTTCCGTAATATTGGTATTAATTTAATTAAATAATTAATTTAAAACAGCTGATACAAAAAACATAAACACGACACAAAAGCTTGGCTAATTTCGTTTTAGTTATCGTGATATAATTAAGGTAATTTCTACTAACTCTGATACGATTTCACTACTTAACAACTCCTTAAGTAGACTTACAGGGTTTTGTAGACTATAAAACTTTCTAGGAGAACGGCAGCAGGCGTTGATGTGATGGTTATATAGACTACGAAGGGAAGGGTAAGCAAGTCTAGAGAATCACCCCGTAGCGAAGTAAGAGCTGTCGGCTAGATTGCTATTATAAAGATCAAATTAATATATGAATTGGCTGACTATTTCATTAGAGCTGTTATTTTGTGAATAGAAACCCCAAGCAATATTATATGCAGACTCATACACCGATGTTATTTCCACACAAATTAAATCATACAGTCAATATTTTCTTGTTTGGAATATAAGTTTCTTATTAATTACTTCACACGTTAGATTGTTTGGAATGTTGAGTAGATCGTCACTTAGGAAGGCCAGTAATGAAATTGATTCATAATTTGACATTTGTACATACTATAATGTTTTAAGTGTTGTTGTAAGCGTATTGGTGGGTAGGAGGTTCATTAATGTAGTAAGTGTATTTGTGGGTGGGGTCGTTGTAAGTGTGATGTTGGGTGGAGGGTTCTCAACGTTGTATCTGTGTTGGTGGGTAGGATGTTCATCAATGTTGTAAGTCTATTTGTCGGTGGGGTCATTAAAGTTGTGTCATTTTGGGTGGGAGCGTCTTCAATGTTGTAGGCGTACTGGTGGGTGGGAGTGTCGTCAATGTTGTAAGTGTGCTCGTGAATGGTATGTTCATTAATGTTATAAGTTTGTTTTTTTGGGTGGGGTCGTCAACGTTGTATCTGTGATGGTGGGTGGTGTGTCGTCAATGGTGAGGCTAGGAGTTGCGAACACTCCTAACAATGTGAATTTCCTTTTGCTGTCCAGCTCCACGCGATTCAAGAATGCACCATACAAATGTTGGAATCACGTGGGGTAACATTAGATCACGTTCATGTTATCGTCAATAATGTAGACGGTAAACAGAAAATGGTACACCAAGTTATCATTGTTTTGGTACTGACGTTGATAAAACTGAATATCGCCTCTTTCGTTTGTAGAGTAGGGCCTATAACGAGAATGGAATTTTTGAGAATATTATTATTACCATAAAAATCGAACAACTATTTTCTGGATAATAAGCGGATTTGGATGATACCTTAGTGTTACATTCTAATAAAAGTCGATAAAAAAGTGAAGAAACATTAGCAATAGATAATCTCCCTTGCAGTATGCCAACGAAGAAAAATGTACAGTGGACATAATCTAATGTTTTAATATACCATAACAATGCATAATTTACATTTTATTTTAAATAACAATATTTTAGGTTCACTTTATAGGTTAGCTTTAAAAACTTTTTAATCTGTTTACTTGTATTCATTAATATTATTTATTTATTTTTATTCATCATTAAAGCGCTGATCCTAAATTTATGGATGAATATGAGGGGTGAATGAGTGTGATAAGTAAAGACAAATGGTTGTAGTCATTATTACTAACTATGATGAACTTTTCCATAGAAAGAGCCATTTATTAATAGCCAAGTCAACTAAGGGACTTAAGCTTTACGGGCAATCCTAACTGTAGTACTAGTGTGATTTTCAGGTAAGCTAACTGACAAGCATTTTACCTAGTTCTCTTATATAACTTACACAACTTCCAGACCTATCATCCAACTTCAGAACTCTCTGTAGTGTCCATGTCGATGTCAATCGTTGAGCAGACGCTATCGGTACACACCCTATGTAGCATACAGTCTCCACAATCGTGTCCCCGAGTAGCTGGGTTACATCACTGCACCTGTAGTGCCGACATTGTGTAAAACAAATTAATGAAATCAAGATCTCATATATATTAAAATAATTTTACTATCCTATATAATAAATTAATACATGCCTTTTCTGAACTATATTCTTGCACGAATATCGAAGATAAAACAATCAACGTTACATAAGAAAAAATGTACATATTCTTCTATATGTAGTATGGAGAATAATTTTATTATGCTGTGAATATCAAGATATACTAATAAGTGTGCTAAAACCTGATAAAATACCGTATACAATCTTTCAGTGTATGAGTTAAGGGTGGTTATTTTTGCACTCGTTTGAATATTGGGTACTTTCAATAACCTATTAAATCAAGATAAAGAAAAATTCGAAAATTTTTAAAAACGATTCTAGTCAAAAAAGTCTTTATCTTTAAATAGATATTTCATTTGTAACTTTACGACAGTAAATAAAGACAGTATATTGGACAGCGTGAATCAGTGTTGACGCTCCTCAGCGCGGGGATTAATGCCCTCTTAAGTAGATAATTCTTGCACGTATTCTTATAAGTAACATTAAGTAAAACTCCTTTCAGTTAAAAATAGATTTTAATGAAGTTCGAATTGTTACCGTAAAATGTCAAATATTGACGATGCTCTTCACTAAGTGAAGTAGAGATATCATTATGTAGACAATTACTGATAAAAGGTCAAGTTCAGTGGGACAGCCACACTAAGAGTGATAAGCCGGCCCAGATGCACTTATCTGTGGGTCATGGATACTATGAGTACATGATGTCTATTAATACATTTGAAGTTAATGGAGACAACAAACTTCCATGGACTATTAACTAACATGTCCTTTAGATAACGTATATATTTTTTTATTGCTAAAAAGTTAAATATTAGATTCAAGTTAGTTATCAGAGTAAAAATCGTGAAATCCCGCGAGCGCACGCAGCTTAGTGCCGAAATATTTTTACTTTCTTCCATATGCAGTAGTATAGAAAAAGTATTGTACTCGTCCACTACATTTTTTATAAGTTGGTCTAAATATCCATTTGTCATCCGGAATATACGTTCTAAGAACTCTGTCCGAGATATGCCCCAATCAAGTCATGCTTGTGGCAAATTATGGTCTCATTTATACTCACTTGTCGTATGGAGTTAATGCAGGAACTAAAGTCTAGAGAGTCCTGCAAACCCATGTTTAAGTCGTTAAAGCTATTAACATTGCCTTCCATTTATATTTTAGAGGCTGCAGCTTAATGCATGTTCAAGAGTCCTCACCAGAGGCAGTGAAATACATAATTATCCAACCAGACAAAGAGAAAATTACAGAATCGAACAACATACAGGGTGGCGCACGAAATAATACAACATTTATTTTTGTTAAAGAAAATTTATTGTGAATGCAATACAGTAAAGTTTGATATATATTGTCTACTGCATACCTGGACATTAGTTTGAGGCCATTACATGTTCTATATGGCCACCTTCTTGTCTGACAACTGCTTCAACCTCGAACTCCTATGTTATTGGGTGACTCGGCGACACATATCCTCGATTATATCGTTACATGCCTCAATGATTAGCACTCGCAGATCCATCAGTGTGTTAGGATGTTTATGAAAGATCTTCTAGTTCAGAAATCCCTAAAGAAAATAATCGCAAGGATTTAAATCAGGACTGTTTGAGGGCCAGTTATGGCTACACGCAAAACGATTAGGAAATCGGCTTGAAATGACATTTTGGTTGAAATTTCCTTGCAGAAAATCTAAAAAAACATTAGCCATGTGTGGTCTGGCTCCATCCTGCATGAACCACTGGTTCTCTAATTGAAACACTTTTGCGATAAGTTGAGGTACAAAATAATTACGTAGCATGTTTAGATAACGCTCACTATTCACAGTATGTTAAAAAAAGAATGGCCCTATGGTTCATGGCTCGAGATGGCTGCCCATACCGTAATTCTTGGAGTATGATGCATTTTCTCATGTAGCACGAGTGGATTTTCGGAAGCCCAAAAACGCACATTTTGTTTGAAGTTTGTTGTCAATCGTTAATTTAGGTAACACTGTAATTTTGTAAGGATACAATTGCAAATCTTTTTTTAAATTCTCTGCACAGATCGCCTAGAAATGTGAAGATCTGCTGCCGCTTTTCTAGTCGACTTGCCTGGACTCATCACCAACGCTGCTCTAACAGTTTCAACATTCTGTGGAGTATGGACAGTGGAAGGCCGTTGACGTTTCCTCTCTAATACTGAGCCATCACTATTAAATTTTGCATTAAGTCTACGAACAGTTTTAAATGTTGGTGACCAGCGAGTTTGAAAATGAGCACGAAACCGTCTTTGTGTAAGCACCGCACCTTTTGTCTCATTAAAAAAACAACACAGTCTTTATGCGTTGATCCACAGACAATCTTCCTTTGTCAGCCATCTTGCAACAATAATAATAACGGAAGCGGAAACAGAGGGAACTAATTTCCATAAACAGCTGATAGTTTTGCCAACTTACAACACAGTAATAATAGGTAACCGGAATAAATACTACCAAAACAAATATTGGATCATTTCATGCGCCACCCTGTAGGACAGTAACACACGAGACCTTCCCTCACAAGCAGGTGCTCGCTTGGTCAATAGTCTTCCTACAGAATACAAAAGCAATATTGAGCCAAAGGCTTTCAAGGCACGGTTAAAAAAGTTTCTCATTTCCGAAGCCTTTTACTCCGTGAGAGATTTCTTATCCCACAACTGGGAGACCAATAATTCGGCGGTTTGACTCTGGAAGCTGGAGTATCTAACTTGGACTAATTATGTGAATGTGAAGAATGTATGAGCCAAACATTTATGTATGAATGTGGATTTCTGTAGGAATGGCTGCTTTAATTTTAATCAACCTTATAATTTAATTCAATCCTGACGATTGCGATACATTTACTGTACATGTCCATGCAATAACAAATTATTCTATTCTATTCTATTTTAGGGTACCTTGAACCCAAAAAAGTGTTTTTTCGAACAAAGATTTTGGTGTCTGTCCGTATGTGTGTCTGTGTGTATGTAGGCCTACAGTTCACTGGAGGCAAAACGGACGAATCAATTTGTATGAAATTTTGTATGTATGTGAATTTAGCCAATTTCTCCAGACTATTTTTTTCACTATTTTGAAACTTAAGTTTTTATGGGCAAAAAACATACACAAATAGAATTTTCTTTAAAACGACTCAAACGATTTTTATTACATTTTCAGAAAAGATATGAATTACAATTTAAAATATTTTAGTTCAAACCGCATGTCCTAACGTGACTAGTATTTGAGTTATGGCAAAAACATATTTGGGTATCAAGCTGATTTTTAAAGAATTTTTTAGTGTTTAATATGCGGGAAAGTTTGTACCAATTTTTTGGAACCATTTATTTTATATTGTTTTAAACACTTCTTGAAGCCTAAATAATATTCTTGTACAAGTCAGTAGAGGAATGACAGCGATTTTGCGTCGTCCCAAGGGTGAGTTCTGTCCCAAGAGTGGGCCGAAGACCGGTTCGGATATCTTCAGCTAGCCTCGGTTTTAGGTATCACCACCAAGTCACGTTATCAAAATAAAGAGCTGTAATTGACTAAAATATCCAATAGGGCTGCCATATAGGCTTTAAAATAGTTATAATTAATTTTAGATTTTAATTCTACAAATTAATTGTCATAATTTATAATTTAGTGTTCATAATTAATATATTAATAACAACATAACTACTAAATAACAAAATATATATGTATATAAAGATAACATATATATTCTATTTTAATGAATAAACGTATATTCATAGTGCAGACGTTGCCAGAGCAGGTTGGCAGGGCGGGCGTTGAACTGAATGCTGGAATGATGACGCAGCGTTGGCCACGGTCGCCTGCATCCCAGCGGCGCTCATTCAGCAATCAACTCATCGGAGAACTTCGTTGGACCTCGCAAGAGTTCGGATCCAAGCGTTGCAGAGACTCGGCGGGGAGGGGTGGCGCTGCCACTTAAGTCAGTTTCACTGCGACCAACGGTCTGCTTGCTTGCCTACCTGCGACCTTGTAGACCTTCAAGTTTACCACACATGGTGTATTCCTGTGGGTGTTACTCCCTGTAATGGGGAGCAGGTAATAAGATTCCGTGAGGATGTTTCGTCACACTCTCAGCCCATTTCGACTGGGCAGCAGATAGCCGGATGGGGACCTGCTAGCCGCACGGTCTCTTCCCCGATAAGCCTTGGTGCAATAAGAGTCGGCTTAGGGATACATTTCCTAATTTACGGTTATATTTAAAAATTTTATAAACTTTCGATAGTTAGTTTTGAAAAACCTAAGTAGTAGAGGTTTGCTAGTTCTACGACAGTTACGTCAATAAAAGTATTTTTTTTAAATTCAAATTTATATTACAGTTATACTTTATAATTTTACCAACTTTCAACAGTTAGTTAATATTAAAAAAAAGCTCTAGGCGTTTGCTAGTCCTACGACAGTTATAGCATTAATATAATAAATATATATTAGTGTATATTAAATATATATTTTATATTAAAATTCCATTTTCCATTAAATATATATTTTATAATTTTATTAACATTTAACATGGAAAAAACGAAAGTAGCAGAAGTTAACTAATCCTATGAAAATTAAACCTAATAATATTACAAATGTTTAATTACATTTTATATTATAGTTATACTTTATAATTTTTCTAAATTTTACAATTAATAAGAAAAGAAAAAACATAAATAGTAGATATTTAAAGAGTTCTTTTGTTTATCTGCGTATGTGAGTTATATGCAACGCGTATATTTACAAATAACACAATGCAAGTAATTTAGTTGCAAAACCTACAATATTGCTGGTTCTTTTTTGGTCATCTTTAGGAAATCACGCCAAACCTTCTATAAACTCTCGCTCTAAGTCACACCCATCGATATGCGTAATATAAACCTTACATCACGGGAGTCAGCATCAGTTGTTTAACTGGACTCCATTGTGAGAACATCGTCTGGGACACATCTGCTACCAACCTAACACCTTCAAGTCATTCATTAGATACGCCAGCTTGATACATTTAATACAGGTAAATTCTCATAACATAAAACACTACTCTAGTACTTCTGGAGTAACGGCTTAGTTTAAATTGTACCGGTTCTATTACTAATTCAAATTGTCCATTTATGTCAGAATAAATCACAAAAAGGTTGAGTGCTCCAGATGTAGAAAGCCCATATTCAAGGTGCACATGACTCATCACTTCAAGATCTGTGGGACTAAGAAGCCTATCACCAAGGAGCCCAACGCCCATGTCCGGTCTACGGGAAGATTACAACCCTCTCCAATCACAGCCGACATGTGATAAAATGCGACCACTCTCTAGCCTGTTCCATCAGCTCCCAAGACTCTCCGCTTGGACGGTGACGATCCCCAGCCATCTACCAGCGCATCCGCCACCGAGCCTCAATATTCCCCTATCTTGGGTAGCCTCCGTTATTCTATCGCCAACATTTAAAATTCGGCAAAGAAAATAGCAGCTAACATCCTTGGATCCAATAGTCTCCAGGTAGAGGAAGTCGAGACGACCTTCAGAGAGAGGATGAAGACTTATCTCATCGCCAATAAACCCGGAATAAAGGAGCCAATTATTTTCATAGAGAAATGTCAAGAATTGTTCCGAGAGAAGATCTTGGAAAACTGTATAAACAAGAACATAAAAAAAACGTTGTCTTCCTCGCCTAATTTAAGAAGCCTGTCAACGAACAAGAAAAGCGTAAGTTAATTATCTTTAAGACAGAAAATATTGTCATATTCCCCACTACCAACATCAAATATAAGATAAAGAAGGCCTAGAGTACATTTCCTCAAAGAAATGGAAGAGTTCTACACAAAGGGGTCGGTTTGGACTCTCAGCAAAATCATTTCCTTAGATATGAGATTGAATCATTACATACCACTGCATGTATCAACATATATGGAATTACCAAGAAAGATAAAAGCTAAGAATGCCATTTTGAATATCTAGAACAACGACGACAAGTGTTTCCTGTGGTCTGTCCTAGCAGCTCTTCACCCTGTTCCAAGGCAAGATAAGCCAGAAAGAGTTCAACACTACATATCCTACGACAATGAGCTAGACCAATATCTCCAGGGAATAGAACACCTCATCAGTCTGAACAACGCTCGTGTGTTCGAGGAGCGCTCTGGGATCTCTGTCAATGTGTGTGCTTATGACTAGAAAATGGTTATATATCCGCCACTGGTAACCCTTCAAGAACAACGATTACATATTGACCTTCTCTACGTAAAGGTTCAAACCAACGCCTAATACTGTTTAGTCAAAAATATCTCCAGATTAGCCCGCAGCCAAGTTACAAAGTATCAATATAAGACCTGGATATGCCGCCGTTACCTACAAGATTATGAAAGAGAAGACCTACTAAAACTGCATGAAGAGAACTGTAAAGACTATGCACCCATACGAATAGAAATATTTGTTGAGATGATTCCATACTCCAAATTTATCAAAGGCTACAAGTATGTTTTGACAGTTGGTTTTACCAAGTACTCTTACGCTCTGCCTTTGAAGGACAAGTCTAGACAGGACATTGTTAAGGCCATAACATCGATTGCGGATAACAACCCGATGAGTCATCTACAAACAGACATGGGCAAGGAATTTATAACGCTGGATTTACAAAGCTAACGAAAAAGGACAATATTAACCACTATTCCATTTTTAGTGAGGAGGAGGGCGTTAGAGTTGAAAGATTTAATCGCAGCCTTAAGTCTCTATTGTGGAGAAAATTCACAGAGCTAGGGAACTACCAATGAGTGAAGATATTGCCTAATCTGTTAGAAGAGTACAACACGAGGTAACCTAGAACGATTGGCTTGACACCTATCGAAGCGAGCAAAAAGAATTATGAAGATGATGTAAGAGCTAACATTAATAAAAACAGACAAAAATATAAAAAGGAAAAGCTCAAGTTAAAAGTAGGAGATAAAGTAAGAATAAGCAAGTATAAGAAGTTGTTTGATAAAGGATACCAACCCAACTGGTTAAATGAAATCTTTACCATACAATCAGTGTTGCCTACTATTCCAACAACATATCACCTATGTGCCTTTATGGAAGCTTTTATGGAAAAGAACTTAGAAAAGCTAAATATGGAGACATATACTTGGTGGAGAAGGTGTTTAGGAATAAGGGTAACAAAGTGCTAGTTAAATGGCTCGGCTTTCAATGGCACGCACAATACATGGATAGTTAAAAAGGAACTTGTGTAAACCACTTAGTTTGAGTCAGGACATTAAGATGAAGATATCAAAATTAGAAATAGTGGACTTGGACATATATTGTGAAACGGATATGAAGGAAAAGAACAAACACAGTGACCTGCTACCGAACCATGTTCGATGTATCATGTGTGGACCTTCAAACTCCGGCAAGACTAATTTAATGTTAAACTTGCTTTTTAATCCAAACGGACTACAGTTTGATAATGTCTGATAATGTTGAAAAACATAATGTTTGATAATGTTTTCAAAGTCATTGTACCAGCCGAAGTATAAGTTGCTAAAAATTGTACTATCATGGACTCCCGGCTTAGGATACTTTACTTTCACAGAAAATGATGAGTTGATGCATCCAAATGAGGCGGAGGAGAATTCAGTGATAGTATTTGATCATGTGGCGTGCGAGAAGCAAGACAATATTAGAATTTACTTTACCAGGGGGCGTCACAGGAACATTGATACATTTTACCTGTGTCAAACATATAGCAGAATACCAAAACAACTGGTCAGAGATAATGTAAACTTTATTATGCTGTTCAAGCAAGACGAAAGAAGTCTGAGACACATTTATGAAGATCATTTAAACACTGACATGATATACACAAAATTCAAGGACTTGTGCTTCAAAGCTTGGAAAGGTGGTAGCAATACTTTTTAGTGGTTGATAATGAACGTGACACGAATTTGGAAGATATCATATAGGTTTGATAGTTTTTGTGAAAGTTTAAAAAATATACAAACTGAAGGAAATTTAAAACACGAAAACGTAAAACCTAAAAAAACCGAAAATCTGGAAACCTGAAAAGCAGAAAACCCGAAAACCTGCTAACCACAAAATCTGGAAACCCGAATAACTTGGAAACGTGACATACTTGGATAATAAAACAGGAATAAAAATTATAAATGTCAGTAGTCAAGATGGCGTCAAAAGATGAACATCTAGTGCAGGAAATTAAAAGTATACAAGATAACATTAAGCAAAAGCTTCGTGAAATCAAAAGCAGTTCTATGCAGACTCAGACGTCTTTGAAAGCATATTCATTGAGAATGATTTGAAAGCTTACAAGGAAATGTTGGAAGCTACTAGTGTGCAAAATCGTGAAGATGGTACCAGAATTAAATCCAATAGAGGTTATTAGTACACGAATATAATATCAAACATATTTCCATCGAAAAAGATAAAAACAGCCCCTCGAGTCTATAAAATCTCCTCCTATAAAGACACCTAGTCATCTTTTATCGATAACAATAGAAAGAAAGTCGGAGAAGGACTTTTAATGGAGATTGAGAGATCTAAAATTAATTACAAATATTGGGACGATCCATATGAACTAGCTGACCTCTTACGTTTGTTTACTGCATCAAAGGAGGGAGGAAATACTGCCTAATTAACGAGATAATTGCCATTTTAGAAGAGCTTAAGGAAGCACGTATTATTAAAGACTTTGACAATTTTAAATTTTAATCAGTTTCAATATGTCTATCGGCAAGTTTGGATGTAAGGTTGGTGATGAAAAGAAGAGTGTAGGAGCAAAGGGGCTACCGGGTGAGGTATTTAAATTAACTCAAGAAGGAGACTTTGCCATTGGTGGAAAGTGGTTAACTAGAGTTGGCGGATCGAAAGTAACTGACGATGCCGTAAACTATAAGATTATAAGTGAAACGTGTTTGAGAATAAAACAAAAAAGAAAATACGATGCATCATCTAGAGGGATAATTGGTGTATCTGAACCCACAGAGGGTAGCGATGTAGTGAAATTAAGTTACTTAAAATATCACACCCCACTAGCATTACCAAGAAGTTGTTCATTTGGAGAGAAGACAATAACACATATTGCTGATGCAAAAGACAAAGGTGATGCCGTTTGGAAATTGGCTGATGAAAAAAACAAGCCTCACGAGACTATATATTCGGTAGCTCACGCAAGAATAATCGATGTAGGTTGGCTAAGATACGAAGGCGATGCAGTTATTTTAAAATATTTTACAGCAAATGTACCTTCAAAAACAACCAATGCTTGGTATTTTGAAGATAAAAACTGGTTGTTGTTGGTAACCCTGTCGAAGATACTGATGCCACAAATAAACGTTATGTTGAAATGGTAAAGGCAGATTTGCGAAAGGATGTTGAAAGAGTTAAAGAGCAAGCGCAGTTAGCTAAAAATTACGTTGAAGGCTTACAAGCAAATACATTCCATATTGATAACACTGATCCCAATTTTAATGCTAATTTTAAAAAATATTAAGAGTTTGGGAAAGGTTGCGTCAAATTTTGATACTGTTAGTTTTGAATTTCTTAAAATTATGCTTGAAGGAGTAATATATTCTTTATTAGCAATAGATTCAAGTGGACGACGTACACTAGACATAATAAAATATATACATCTTCAAATAATTTTACGTTCTGATGGGAAAGTTGATTTTGAACTATATCAAACTAATAGTATAGGAAGATTATACACTTATGGATAAACTTGAATGGATTAGTCGAGTTCTAGATGTCAAAGCATAAACATGTATAAGGATTATCCATGATGAAAAAGGTTGTGTCAATCTTGGACTGTCAATGTAAATATACTTTCAACGGAAGTAGACCTGTTGGTAGTGCTGCTGATACAATCGGCAGTGTTTTTGGAACAGTAATAAACAAGGCTATTGATATATTACTTATTGAACTTCTATCTGCCTGGAATTTACAGTTAATGTGGTCCTGGGACTAAGTTAAAGGAGTGATTAGCATGTGGAGATCTAAGAATTAACAGGTTGGATGAGGCGTGCAAGGAGCATGACATTGCATATTCCAAATAAAGTGACAATCAACATCGTAGAACGGCGGACCAACACTTGGCAGATCAGGCTTGGACCAGAGTGAAATCATCTGATGCTTCATTGAGTGAATGTGAAGCAAGTTGGACCTTAACAACGATCATGAATGCCAAGAAAAGGCTGGGAGGTTGTTGTGTGTGTAAGAAAAATGGGAAGGGACATTGCTTGAAACCGTATAAAATGGAAGGGGATGTTATTTGAAACCATACAAGGGTAGTTGAAAGAAGAAAACTCAGGAAAAATAAGGTTTCCACTGACCACTAGATGATATTTCGACCCGAGCTTTAAATAATACTGAATATTTGGCAAAGGTATGCACTGGGTATGTTTAAAAAAGGTCGGTGATATTGTACAATATTTCAGGAGTTTTGGTAATTTAAAACCACCACCGGATCTTTTAAAGTATTTATAGGGATACAAGGTATACTTCAATTATTTACGCCATCAGACGTTTAATTCGAGCAATTGTAGGTATTTGTGTTTAAGGTTTTTAATCAATCAACATTAGTTTACATCAATCTGTTAAGGAGCAAGCATGTTTTGTCTTAGAGAAAGGGGTTCCGTGTTTGACTGCAACATATTTCCAGCACTAGATTTGTCTAAAGAAGAATGGAAAATTGGATTGGTAGACTTTACTACCTATAACGCGATACCAAACGTAGACGATGGAGTTAATAATTTATTTCACTACGGTGACATAGTTGTAGAAATTCCTACTGGTTCTTATGAAATCAATGACATTACAAAATTGATAGAAGAAACGATTAATGAACCAGACAAATTAAAGGTTAGAGGAAACAATAATACATTTCAAGTGGAAATCTACGGTTAGAAGGTTATTGATTTTGCAAAACTTAGAATAGGATCCCTGTTAGTGTATTCACCAAAGGTTCTTGAACACAATAAATGGTACGTGTCAGATCAACCTGTCAATATTATCAAAGTGAACGTCATACAAATCGAATGTAATTTAGCGAGAGGTACTTATCAAAATGGTATTGAAAGACAGGTAGTTCACGAGTTTTACCCGAAAGTACATCCAGGTTTTAAGATTGTAGAAACTCCGCGTGACGTAATTTATTTACCAGTAACTGTAAAGAGACTTGAAAATATAACACTAAGACTTTACGATCAAGATAATCAGTTGATAAACCTGAGGGACGAAACTGTGAGTATTAGGCTACACTTAAATAAAAACGATAAGTAGTATTTAAGGAATTGGAAGTTATACCAGTGGTCAGTCAACTCTTGCGCACAAAAGAGGAGGGATTATTTAAAGTACCTGAGACTTCAAGTGGTAAATCATGTTGGCAGGTACAGTAGGGCACAGTTTGATGAAAGCGTGACAGATTACGTGTACCATACTTACGCTCCTTTTACATCTACAACTTTTAATCCAAATAATGAGGTACGTATTTCCATTCAACAACATGATAGTTTTACATACCCTTGTGAAAGTTAATTACATGTGATAGGCAAGGTAACAAAATCAGATGGACAGACGGGGGATGCAACGTTAAAACAAGTTCAACAATGTATTGTAAGTGAAATTAGATACGAAATTGGGGGTGTAATTATTGATCGGAAAAATGTTGGCAAATATCCACTATTCGGAATTTAGTATCATTTGCACCATATGATGTAACAAGGCTAGTAAATGCCGCATGGTTAAGGCAACTAAGGACTTTTCTTTTTGTGTTCTCTTAAAATGTTTTATGGGTTTCATTGAAGACTACATACGCATAATTGTTAACCGGAAATAGGATCTGATTTTGCTCTTGTTTTCCTTTACTAAAAATGCCTTGTTTAGAGAAAATGCTACTTCTGCAACTCCTGATTTCCACCTTACAATAGATATGACACTGTAGATACAAAATAGATACACAATAGATATGACTTATTGTAGATACTGTAGACTTACAACAGATATGACTTACTGGCGGGTACCTTACGTCAAGGTTTCGATGAAACGAAGCTGCTTTTCAAAATGGCACCACTGCCTATTGTTTAATAATTAATGATGCTCACATCGAGTATAGCCCAATTATAGGTACTGTCAACAGAGTTCTCTAGTGTCGCATCTCCTATAAAAGGAGGCTGAGCAAACGCTAAGTGTCAGTTGCCGTTTAGTCGTAGGTTCAACATCTGCTCCAGACGCTAATATCTCCATTATTGAGTTTCCACTTGGGAGCATGGAAAATGCTCCTCCACAACAGGATCTGTCAGGCTTTTTGACAGTAATGTATAAAGTTAGTTCACATTTTTCAAAATTCGTTAGTGTGGGTCTCTTTAAAGAGTTTGACTTTCACGTAGGCGTTTTGTTTTACAAACAAGGCAATTGGAAATATGTTTTGTTGGATCATCCTGAATTTATCGAGTATCAGAATATGCAACGTTCAATTACTCGAGCCTTAAGCAACAAGAGTGAGAAAAGGAGATTTGCATCTTTTGGATTAAAAATAGTAATTTAAAATATTTACTTCAAGCCACATGTTGAGGTCCGAGATTCTAAACATAAAACGTCTGTCCTATTTAGCGAGTCTGAATGGTTAGAATTTTTCAGTTTACTAACTTACATTTTGCGGTACATTGAACAACTATCCTGGTTTAATCCTACTTAATTAAGCACATTGATCGGGTTATGCATAGTGATTCTGTCTATGTCCCCCTGCCACAGCAAGTAAACGGATGGGATGCAGATCGTTTGCATGACGAAACTGTTTGGTATAAGAAACAAAGACCACGATAAATGAATCAGAAACATGTCGACACTGGTAGTGGTGGAGTTTCATGGGTTCAAAGACAATCACAATAGTTTTATCGTTAAATAATTTGTCATCGTGGGTTCTTGTATGGACGTAAATACGGTTTTTAAATCTTCTTATTGTCGGAGGAAACTTAACAGAGCTGTTCAACAGACGAATAATTGGTGTGAGCGCAAATTTTACATAATTTTATGGGAGGAGGGTAGTTTACCTTTTAGTTTTAAGCTAGTTCGTAGTTTACTCAAACCCTTTGATATAGATTATACCAAGGGGTTCTCCAACTATATCAAAGGGTCTTTCCTATGAAAAAGTAATGTTTTCTCTAAATTTCACAGGATCGTTCAAGAGCTCGAAGAGTATAATGATAAAGATGGTAAGTGCACCTTAATGAGTGCACAATTTTACAATAAAAGTTAGATAAACATAATTGTTCCTAGCTCTGTGTGTGTTCTATGGCTGGCTTAAACTCTGTAAGTCAAGGACACTTGAATACTGTGACTTGAGGTGAGGGCGCCCAAATTCAATAAAAAAAATCGCCCGACCGTTCCCCAATTCAGCCGTAAAACGCATAAGCCTTGAGGAGGTCCTCGCACCATACAGTCAGACTTAATGTAAGACCTATTGTTGTGAATCCAGGCCCTCGTATGCTACGTGTTTTTGTATATGTTTGAATGGTATACTACATGGCCGGCTTAAACTATGTAAGTCCAGGGTGTGATATTTTCGAAAAAAATAAAAAAAACTTATATATAAATAATAACTTGTACTTTACGTGTTACATTGAAAGGCTTCACTGAGTAAAGTATCACGCAGTTGGCTAGGGATGAAAAAATTAATAAATAAAATAAAAATAAATGGGACATGACAATTTAGTTATGGAGTGGTCATGACCGTTTGTAGCGATGGATGGGGCTCCTTACTCGTGTGAATAGGCCTATTGGGGATGGAGGCACGTTAAATTTCTCCTAACGCTCCAATACCTCGACGTCCTGGTTTAGACCTAATGTGGTGTGGAAATGTTGGTTAATTGATAAATAAAATAATTGTTATTGTATTTTAATTCAAACGAATGCAATCATAACGGTGAGTACAAAGCAACCTCAATCGTCACTGTCTTATACTATTATAATCATACATTTATGAAGAATCCCCACATTCCTACTACTCACCTTCATATTGTTTCCTTTTCTCATTAAATACAAAATTATATTCATAATTCCTATACTATTATAACTATTAATTGATAAAGTGATTTTGTTCATTTAGAAATACAAAAATTAAATATAATTATTTTTAAGACCATATTAGAAAGTTATAAACAAAAACAATAATTTTATATATAATTAAAATCTATATGGTAGCAATATTGGATATTTTAGCCAATCGCAGCATTTTTGTTTTGATCACGTGACTTGGTGGGGGTACCCAAAACCGAGGCCTAAGAAAACCGAATGGCCTTCGACCCACCCTTAGGACGGAACTCAACCTTGGGACGTCGCAAAGTCCCTGTTTTCCCTCTACTCAAGTCAATGAAACCAAAAACATGTATTGTTGCTAATATAATTTCAGTTTGATGATTGGTTCAATAATTTGGTGACTGTCTCTCTTGACTTAGCGAGTGTTGCACTTTGTTTGGTAAGTGTCTTTCTTAGACTCTCAGTTTAACAGCTTTTGAGTGTCTCACTCAGTTTAACTAATGCCCCCTGAGAAGAACGCAACGGGCAATGGTTTTTGATAAGAATTCGCTTGAGATTAACTGTAAAGCTAGTCGAAGAAGAGTTTAGTCGCCCTGAACATGTGGGATATCTTGCAAAATGGGGATAAGATCTTTTTGAACCCTCTTAGAAGTGCCTCTTAGCGTCTCAGATCCGAAGGAGCCTTATTGCACATCATTGAAACTAATTGTGTAATTGATTGGTTTCTGTAAACCAGTTTATCGTTCTGATATTTTATAAGAACGGTTTGTATGAGTGTGCGTTTGTATAAGAACGCACCTAATAGTTCATAAATCCTTATTAACATAAAAAAGTAATTTATTGACACATATTCTCGCCCTTCTTTGGACACTAAAGACATTTGATGAATCACATCAAAACTACAAGCAATTGAACCATCAGAATCCAAACGATCGTCCAATTGATTCATAATCCTCGTAGAGGGTGCGGAGGGTGGATCGGCAACGCACCCACCTACTCCTAGCTACATCTGAAAGTAACTTTTAATCAGCGCGCTTTGAAGCGCATAATTGGATCTATCTGAACAATGACTAATGAAGAAGGGGCGGTATTTGCCAGATTTGTTGACAGAGGCCTGAGGCCGGCTCTATTGCCCTCTCTCTCTCGGTCCACCAGCCAGTGTACCCACCATCATTGGCCTAATCAAACAAAATTCCCTCCATTCGCCCACGGCCGACTTGCCGACAGCTTATTAACTCTATGCACTCAATTATTTGCCCTTTCTATTTCACTTGAGATGATAAAAGCAATTGATATTGCATCGAGGCAATGGGGTGTTTGAATAGAATGTATCTTGTTTAGAAATATTTCTCTTTTTGTGCATTTATTTGTTTATTTATATTTTATTATCTATATACACACAACATTATTATGATGTTCACTTCAAAACATTTCATTTAAATGATTAATTGTTGTGCTTCAAACTTATAAAACCAACATTTAAAATTGGCAAATAAAAACACACCATAAAATGGTCAGATCTTTTAGATAGTTCAATACATTTTTAATTAAAAATTACTTTTTATTATTACACCAATCAATTCATTATTCCATTATCTCTTACTGTATTTGAAATTAGTATTTTTATCTTTAAGTGTGAAAAACATTCTTAATATTTTTATCCAAATTACAGAACGCAATCAGATTGATTAAACAAGAACACGAGGTAATAAAAGTCTAAAGCATACGTAAGAAAATTTCGGTGAAATTATATTGTTCTGGAATTGTTGTTCAAGTTATATATAAGAAGATGAGAATAAAATTTAATGTATTTGAATTTTTTTAACACATACATTCAAAATTAAATTAAAACTAATACCAATAATATTGTTAACAATTTTCAATGAACATTTATGTAACATGGTAAGGACGAGACCATACAAAGTTTTCCAAAACGCCACTCGAATACTTATTGAAACCACTATATATCCAAAACAATGACGAAGCTGTTTTTGAATTGTTATGGCCAATTCCAAAGCCTAAAACCACAGACTAAGCAGGTATCATTCTGAAATAATCGTGTATATAAAAATTAATAAAAATCACACTGAACATTATTATAATATTTATTTTTAATACAACACTTTACTTAGTACAAATAGTTTTATTACATTGCTTGTTCACATTGTGCAGACGTTTGGTTGGTAGTCATGAACACATCAGGAATCAAGGGATTTAAGATTTTTTCAGTTGACAATTAACGATTTAATGATAATCAGTCGAGTGATTATTATGAATAGAGATAAGATAGCCAACCTAATGGCAACACATTCTGATGCTATATTTTAGTAAATTAACTTTTGCACTTGTGTGTATCTCTGACACGCGGTGTTGACAATAATACTGTCTGACATAACTTACGACAGACAATAATAACTTGAGGTAGAATTCACTAGAAGAGGCATTTTCATTGATTCAAACAATAATACAGTAGAACAATATATAAATAATGTGATAGGAACAATCCATAAACAATAAGGCAAAATACATTATAAACAATAAAAAAGGTCCTAAATCATAGTATATTTTTACACACAATTCAACAATATTTCAAATTCACTATATCAAACAAATAGGTTATAAAACAGCTGTATTTAGAGAACCGAAACGTGGCAACAATGCAAGGCTTAAAGTGTTGCTGTGGTTGCGGCTGACCTGTATCGTCTCGCCATTGGTTGTACCATTGCCAGACTCCTCGTAGTCCCAGTATTTGTTGTAAGAGTGCTATAATGTCAAGTCAAGACATTGAATAAATAGTAAATAGTAAGGCAATTAACCACTAAGAAGTGATATTATTGTCTCCCAAACCTAAGTATAAATGCGACACTGGAGTAACATTGGAGTCGACTTTTTTGTTTCATTTGTGTTGTTTAGTGATGGGGATGGCGCATAAATATGTTTGGATACTAAATATGGAGGCACATAGATGTGTGCGTGATCTTTGTATATTTGTACTAACCACGTTCCAATACTACCACTGTCCCTAAGGTGGATAGTTATATTATCGCAACCGTACGTCTATGAGTATGTGGGTGGTTCATCACCACTCTACTGAAGGGCATGGGTGGGCGGATGTGTCATCACCACCGTACGTCTATGAGTATGTGGGTGGTTCATCACCACTCTACTGAAGGGCATGGGTGGGTAGGTGTGTATCACCATCGTACGTCTATGAGTATGTGGGTGGTTCATCACCACTCTACTGAAGGGTATGGGTGGGTGGGTGTGTCATCACCACCGTACGTCTGTGGATGGGTGGGTCACCACTATACGTGAAACGAAAACACCAGTCATTTGGGAAAACTAAAAAACATCTACATAAAGCATTTATAAAAGAACTTGGCATAGTTTAAATAATGAAATTAAATTAAAATTGGCTATACAAAATAAATGCTCTTAAGAGTGGAGCTAAATTTTTCCTTGTTTTCAGAAAACTTAATATTAATCTTAAGGAGAATTGATGCGAGCTGGTCGGAAGTCACTAATATTTCTTAGTGTTCGTATCATTATAAAGTCACTTACTGATTGTTTTTGACCACGATAAAAAATAAATATTAATTGATTGATGCTAATTGTATTACATTACTGTGCAAGTACATCGTATAGTGACCTGATAACCCTTTGTTACTTCGATGACAGATGGACTGACTCTGCCCCCTCCTAAGGTTACTACAGCTATCAACTACGTAAGATTATCCGTGAAATGGTCAGCAAATACCCGGCGAGGACAATGTTTAGTCCAGCTGTAGATTCCCCGGAGCGTCGGGCGACAAAGCGGCGACACCGGATGTCGGCAAACAACCGATGTTCCGGACACTTTTGTACCTTTACTTCCATTGTGGCCTTTGATGGCCGGTAGCCTCTCTGGGTGACTCCGAGATGAGATGAGAGCGGATGTGTTTACACGGGACGGGAACGGTGAACTGAACCGCCGTGACAAACGGGACGAATGGTCAGAACTAATGGGGGGCAAAAATGATTGTCATATTGAGTTGGGACGGTTTTAGGTTATCTATTTACTTTTATTTCTCAATGCTACAAAACTGCAACAATGACAAGGTAGCATTTAATAATAATCATTAATTACACACGTAAACAGTATATGATTGCCAACAATAGTCCACGAACTTCACTAGGTTTTTTAACACTTTTGAAAATACAGTTATACCAATATATTTTATCTCAAATAAATGAACTAAAATTAAATATAATTGACAAGCATTTTCAACCTCATTAGAATGATAATGTTTATTAACGCATTTAAAAACAATAGTAGATTAAATAAAAAAAGTAACAACAATTAAAATAAATGATTTCCAAATAATTGGCGCAAACTTTGTCTTATATTAAACACTAAAAAATAAAAACTTCGAATATCATCAGTTTGATTCTCAATTATGTTGTTTTACCATAACTAAAAAACTAGTCAAGTTTGAGACATGCGGCTTTTTACTAAAATATTTGAAATAGTAATTTACATATTTGTTGAAAATTTAATTAAAATCGTTAAACGTGTTTGAGGAAATTCCATTATTGTATGTGTTTTGCCTATAGGAAAAAAAATTAAATAAAAAAATAAATAAATAAAATAAAATAAAATTTCAAAAAAGTGGAAAATGGTTTGGAGATATTGGCTAATACAACTACATAACAAATTTCATAAATATTGATTCATCCATTTGGTCTCCAGCGAACTGCACATACACACAGACAGACACAAGGAACCCTAAAATATATTTTTAGAACAACTAGTAAAAAAGTTTTTTTGGATGATCACAATGCTCTCTCTATGCTAACGCATATGGGAGAAAATAAAATAATAAATAATAAAAAACAACTAAATGTAGGCCTACTATTATTATTATTATTATTCATTTCTAAAACGCCGATCGTATAGATATGAGGGGTGAATGAGTGTGATGAGTGTAGATGAACGAGTGTAGTCACTGTTACTATCTGAGTTCGACTTAGCTCAGAAAGGACTATTTATTAATAGCCTAATAGCCAGGACAACTATGGGACCTAAATCTTTACGTGGAATCCGAACCACGTAGTGTTGGCCTGGTTTTCAGCTAACTGTCAAGTCTGATACTCAGTTCTCTTCCCTACACAACAACTGAACATTGACTACTATCCAACATGAACACCCCAGACTTCTCTAATAGTATCCACGTCGATGGCAACCATTGAGCGGACGCCGTGTCGGTATTAGGAGGACCGAGCATGGAACTTATCGCCTACAATCTCCCAAACACTTTGTCCCCAAGTAGCTGGGTTACAGCACTGCGTTACCAGTGCCGACACAAAATAATCAGCAATGTAAAGACGTTGAAAGAATTAAAAAAGGAAAATGTATATAATCAATCATCTGCAGACGTCAAAAAGACACTTTGTAAATAATATGTATTTAGAACTTTAATTGTATCTTTTTAAAAATTAATGTTAAACATAATTTTGTCTTGTAAGTTACGTGTGAATTGAACAATTAACAATATCTACTTATTGTGAAAAAGCATTATGAAGTCTAGATAAATAATTTATGGGCGAATAATATCCCAGATTATAGGGATAAAAAAAGAAAGTGGGCTAAACATTAAGCAGCTGCCCGAGTTGGAACGAGGCACAGCGAAATCCAAATGAGTTGTCTAGGGATCGTACAGGGGTCGTCCAGCGATCGTACAGGGGTTGTACAGGGATCGTACAGGGGTCGTCCAGCGATCGTACAGGGGTTGTACAGGGGTCGTCCAGCGATCGTACAGGGGTCGTCCAGCGATCGTACAGGGGTTGTACAGGGATCGAACAGGGGTCGTCCAGCGATCGTACAGGGGTTGTACAGGGATCGTACAGGGGTCGTCCAGCGATCGTACAGGGGTTGTACAGGGATCGTACAGGGGTCGTCCAGCGATCGTACAGGGATCGTCCAGCTTCTGAAGATAAAGCAGCAGGCTTACGTTACATTTCCTTGATAGGCTTACAACTATAAATAAATGATTGCTGTATAATGGATTGAATTCGTGTATTGATTAAATGATTTGTAATGAAGATGATTTGTCATGTGTTTTAGAAGATAGTTTTACCACATTACTTTGTATTTCATATAAAACTATGTAATTTTGTTTGAAGCTGTCCAGTCGTCGTGAGTAGAGGCGTAAGTGTGTATTTTAAATTGCGTTTAAAAAAGTGATTTTTATTTATGAACACATTGCTGCAACCCCGACTGAAAAATATATATTGGTTTAGAAAAAGCAGTCTCTCAAAGTTCCAATGAGGCCAAACTTTGAAAGGCCGCTATTTCCAAATAGTCCTTTTTCAGTCGGGGTTGCGGCAATGTGTTCCTCTAACAATGACCTTTAAAATGATTGATAACTCGACCTATGTTTACGTTTAAGATTTTTTAGACTTTATCCACAGGACGTCCCCCCAAAGCGAAAAAAGGATAGTTAAAATGTCCAAAGGTTTTAACAGAACATCATTGCTTTGGAGAAAATTAATATTGAGTGTTTGGTAGTCTTATGTTTTTGGTCTCCGTCCGGAATCACAAGTCATACTGGAGGGTGGATGCTCCGTGACTCCCCCTTCCTCCGACTAAGGGAGGGCTGTTTGCATACTCTCCTTGCGGCCCAGCTCCCCGGGGACTCTATTCACCAGGCAAAACAAATAAAAAGTCTATTCAGGGAATTGTGGGACCGGGTACGTCTGTTTGCCGACTGCTACTCGGTCATTGTGGCTGGCTTTTTAACAAGCCGAGGCCGCAGGTTGCGGTTACGTCTTACCTCGCCCACATCTGCCCCAGGACATAAGTAATCTTGTTACTTCGCGATGAATCCTTTTACATGGCTCTTGAAAGTGACTGCTGGAGAGTTAAAGCGGTCCCGAATGAGCCATCTTTTAGATGTAGGCCTATCGCTTGACAACTTGCTGATCCTTACATATAGAAACAAATCGATACTGAAGGCTATGGTGACGAGACTCTAACCACTTAGATTATCTGTCGACACCGGTCACGCAGTGCTGTAACCAAGCTATTTGAGGAGATTGTAGGCAACAGGTGCTATGCTCGGTCTACGTTTCTGCTCAGTGGTTGCCATCGACGTAAATACTACTAGAGAATTCTGGGGTGTCCATGTTGGGTGGTAGTCAAGTTACAGATTTTGTGTAGGGAAGAGAACTGAGTGTCAGGTATGCCAGTTAGCTAAAAATCAGACCAACACTACGTGGTTGGGATCCCACGTAGATCCCTTATTTGTCCTGGAAATTGGGCTATTAATAAACAAATATTTCTGAGGATCAGTCGACCTTAGTTAATAACACTTGTTCATCTACACTCATTCGCCGATATCTTGATGATCGGCGTCTTACTAATGAATTATGAATATCTTTTGCATTTAATTTCGTAGTTTATAATAAGGTTGCATAGCATTTGATCGGTCGTACCTAAGCGTTGTTTAAGCTATCTACGGTTCTTGTTTAACAGGGATATAACAATGGCTTTCTCAATTCATTAAAACTAAATATCATTACTTGCATTCCATTAAACTAAACTAATGCATTTCATTAAAACTAAAATATTAATTGCAAGAAACATCATCAGTTCTTTGTCAAGTTATAAAATTTCCCCTGTCTCATATATTTGTGAACGTTTCCACCACGAATATAGGAATAACGTACAGTATCTCCTCATTTAAAGGCAAGGGGAAGCAAAAAATCCCAACTCCCCGAAAGATTCTCGAAACGACTTTCTTTAGTTTAATCTAGTGATAACTCTAACTGCATATTTGAAATTTCGAACCAAACTCACAAGCCCCCAAAGATTCACCACATATGCCAGATGTGGATACATAAGACCATAGTAGGTCATGACTAAAACATCCGACACACAGAACTTTGCTAAATTGCCTTGCGCAGACATGGTCCACAATGTGGGCTGAGGATAGGTCGGTCGAGGAACATCCTAAGTAACTTTACTGATTTGTCATCTTAAAGATGGTATAATACACGAAAATTGAGGGCTGGTAAATGCTTCTGTCAGAGACATAATTAGGCTAGCTGGCGTTAGGCTTTGTTAGATTTGATTTTAGTTTCAGTTCACTGAAATTTTGAACGCAACAGTTGAGTTCAACGAAAGATGTGATTTATAGTTAATTTGTTGTTTTTCATTGAAAACAGAGAACCGTGTCAAGTGCATATTAATCAGTTCTTCAGTATGGTGGATTCAATTTGGATACATGTATTAACAATAGGATAAGGCAAAACCCCTGAGGAACACCATAAGCCATTTTCTCTTAGGTTATGTAAGATATGCGCATATTGGTCTTGATTCTTTAGGTATGGAGTAAATAAAAAATAAATCAAATCAAATCAATTGTCAAACTAAGCAAATGTCAAACTATTCTACGAATAAATATAATTGTGTCATAAGTCACTCTACAAATATTTATACACAATTTGAAACACATTCAATTTCAATTAAGCCCACTTCCAACACCAGGTGTCAAATACATGGCAAATCCCTAACTCCGAATTTTCTAACCAAGTGGTGCAGTTAATGGCGTACATAGTAAAAATCTTCGGATAGATTGAGAAAAATACGGAGCACTTATTTTCTACTCTCCAATCTATCATAAACACTTTTCAAAAATTTGTTAATCGCTTTAATCGTAACTTGTTCTTCTTGAACCCGATTTGTTCCATGTTCAGAATATTGAGACTATCAATGAAGCTTGAGAGCCTGTAATAGAAGAACATTTTTTTAATCTTGCTGAAGACGAAGGACGTTCAGCTTGTCGGGTTGACTAGTCAAAATCACAACAAGAAAACGAGGTATATATTGATGGTTGTTTAGTTTGTCGGGTCGACTAGTCAAGATCACAACAAGAAAACGAGGTATATCTTGATGGTTGTTTAGCTTGTCGGGTCGACTAGTCAAGATCACAACAAGAAAACGAGGTATATCTTGATGGTTGTTTAGCTTGTCGGGTCGACTAGTCAAGATCACAACAAGAAAAAGAGGTATATCTTGATGGTTGTTCAGCTTGTCGAGTTGACCAGTCAAGACCACAGCAAGAAAACAAAGTGTTTAGCTTTACGTTGGTTTAGCTTGTCAACTGTGAACTTGACTAAAAGGTGGGACAACCTGTCGAAGTCAACTTTTTATACATACGTCCTCAGAATTATAACAATGCCTTGTCACTAGGAACCAAAACTAGAGGTCGGCGACACGCAAAGACGGTACATTGTTGAATTAGAGCTAAAGTGAAGAAGGATAGTTTGTCGTGAATAACATCAGTCCACTTACACAAACCTATCAGAAGCTATTTTTAAAATAATACTTCATTGTTAATTAATGAATAGTGGATTATCGCACGATATGAATTTAATGAAATTAAAAATGACTCAATTGTACAACATTTGTAACGATTGGTGAGGGTAGGATTAAAAAAGCCTCTCTTAAACCTAACCATCATTATTACAATACACATAAGTGGCCTTTTTAATTATGGTAAAGAATGCTCAATGAGGTAAATGTGGATATTGAAGTAGTGAAAAATGTTAGGAGAGTCCGCTGGTATCGGTTATCCGGTGGTATCGGACAGTTAGTGACTTTCATAATTGCCGCGTGAGTTCAGCACCTGTCACTAGTGCTGTGTATTCTTTTAGAGAAGGAACCAGTCTGCTCACCATCTTGGACGGATTTTGTTCGTCATCTTTGAGATATTTGATTTTAAGTGTAATTCAGGTCAGTAGGCGCTGTATCGAGTTAATTTTGCACACCTGTACCACTTACAAATGTAAGTATATGTTTTATCACATATATTAATTATAAATATTGTCTATTACTTATTCAAACTATAAGTAACGCAAACATCTATTTTAAGCAGAGTTAGGTCTATTGAAGTTTTTTTTAACCATGCCATTCCGGTGGTATCGGGCACTAAAACGTTTTCTTGATAATGCCAATTCATCTTATGCATCATTTCACAGGTACAATGGTTACGGGGCAAGTGGACTGAAGAAAGCAAGAAAGCTGCTATACAGAGCGTGTTAAAGGGAGAAAAATCAATTAGAGAGTCTTGTCAAAGATACTCTGTTCCCAAAGGTCCTTTGGCAGATAGAGTAAAACACTTAAAACGTGAACAGGAAGCCTTGCTAAAACATAATACAGATAATAAAGGTACTTTTCATCGTACTTTTAATGAAGTACAAGAGCGTATGTTGTATGCACACTGTGAAAAAATTAGTTGACCAGCTCATGCCACTAACAGAACTGAATTTATGAAACTGGCGTATCAGTTTTCCGAAGTTTTAAAAGTAAAGCAACGTTTCAACAAATCGACAGAAATGGCAGGGAGAGCATTCTATTACGATTTTATGACTAAATATAAAGATTTAAGCTTAAGAACAGCTCAATCTATAAGCTTAAAACGTGCTGTAGGTTTCAACAAGGAACAAGTGTCAAGATTTTTTGACAAGCTAACTGAGTTGATGACTAAACATAATTTCCCGCCATCCAGAATATTTCACGCCGACGAAACTGGCGTTTCTGTTGTACACACAAACAGACTTAAAGTTATTTCGTCTAAAGGAAAAAAAAAACAATTAGGTAAATTGACAACTGCGGAAAGAGGTCGGAATGTTATGATATTACTGTGTATCAATGTAGCTGGTGATCAATTTATTCCACCATTATTCGTATTGCCAAGACAACTAATTGATGTTGAGCTTATGAAGGATGCCCCACTAGGAAGTATTTTTGATGGACAACCAAATGGCTGGATAACTAAGGATGGGTTCTTGAAATGGCTAACCTGATTTCTGGAACGAGTCAAATCTAATGAGAAAAGTCCTGTCCTGTTATTTGTAGATGGCCATTGTAGCCACAAAGATCTGGATGTCATTTTATTTGCTAAAAAACACCACATTCACACGATTAGTCTTCCTCCACACACATATCACAAACTCCAACCGCTAGACAGGGCAATCATGAAGCCTTTTAAAAATGCATATTACGAAGCATGTTCTTGAAGATATGCCGAATGGAGCTAGCAATATCAGGGTTTGCCTGTACAGGAATAAGTCCATTATACTCTAATATATTTACTGATCTGGATTTTAAGGCTTCATTGATCTCTCAGATAGTCATCCAGAGAATGATTCCAGACCTGAAACATCAGAATCCTTGTGCCAATTCGAACAGACTAGTTTCCTAGACTTGAATGCTCCTTGCACATCAGCCAAGTCACCCAATGTTTTGGAAGAAATATCACCTCTCATATTTCTTTGAAGCAAATTCAAAGTTTCATATTAGAAAAGGAAGAGCTGAAAAAAATGAAATTCTTACCTCAACACCTTACAAGTCTCAAATCGAAACAAACCGAGCATTAGTCGAAGAAAAAAAGGTGCAAGTAGAAGATAGGAAAAGGGGAGAAAAAGCAAATTTAAAAGATAAAAACAAAAAACAACTACTGATCGGGAGAAATATTGTGAAGAAAGGTAGAGTTCATGAAGAAACACCGAAAGTGGTGTTAGCCAAGTGAACTTTTAAGTTTTGATGAGTTCTCTAAGAATGACAACAGCAACAATGACACAAACTCCATAATTTGGGCTGAAAATTTCAATGAAGACTGGATTCAGTGCAGTACTTGCAAAGGATGGGCTCACGAAAACTGCGCTGATCTTGAGGGAAGTGACCTATAGTACATATGTGACAAATGTAAGAATAAGAAATGAACATTAATTCTTCTGTTAACTCTTTGTTAGCCAGAATTAGGAAGTGAAATTTCTGTACATTTTTCTATTTTCATACAAGATACAGTTCATGTAATAAAATGCGTTTAAAAAATAATTTCTTGTGTGCATTCTTAAAGAATCCTCGTCCGATACCACCAGACACAATTTAGATCATAGGAAATACAAGGTCTATGAAAATGAATTACCAGTTTTCTATTTATTGCTAAGGTAAAAATCCCGTTATGTGTTATTTAAGTAACAAGTACAAGACTTATAAATCATTAAAACAAAATAGATAAACTAAATATTAAGTTAATAATTTTGAAAAATGCTAAGGTGGCCGATACCAGCGGACTCTCCCCTATATATGTAAGCAATTTGCAACAAAAAGAATTATTTGATAAAGTGAATGCAATATCGTCCTGTACCCGGGATTACTCAAAACCAGACTTTAATTCACACGGAAACCACTGTTTGCCAGAGAGTTCTATTAGTGTGCAGAACCGTTGGCAATGTCCGAACTATTTGCTCGAATGCATATTACATCCGGTGGACAATACAACAATCATCACTTTGAGGCTAACCAAACTAGCCCATCACTGACTGTACCGTCCATGCATTGTTTACCGTCACTTTGAGCCTAATATCACTAGCCCATCACTGACTGTACCGGCCATGCATTGTATACAGTCACTGTGAGCTTAACCACACTAGCCCACACTAACTGTACCGTCCATGCATTGTTTACCGTCACTATGAGCCTAACATACTAACCCATCACTGACTGTACCGTCCATGCATTGTATACAGTCACTGTGAGCCTAACCACAGTAGCCCATTGCTGACTGTACCGGCCATGCATTGTATACAGTGACTGTGAGCCTAACACACTAACTCATCACTGACTGTACCGGCCATGCATTGTATACAGTCACTGTGAGCCTAACCACAGTAGCCCATTGCTGACTGTACCGGCCATGCATTGTATACAGTGACTGTGAGCCTAACACACTAACTCATCACTGACTGTACCGGCCATGCATTGTATACAGTCACTGTGAGCCTAACCACACTAGCCCATTTCTGACTGTACCGGCCATGCATTGTATACAGTGACTGTGAGCCTAACATACTAACCCATCACTGACTGTACCGTCCATGCATTGTATACAGTCACTGTGAGCCTAACCACAGTAGCCCATTGCTGACTGTACCGGCCATGCATTGTATACAGTGACTGTGAGCCTAACACACTAACCCATCACTGACTGTACCGTCCATGCATTGTATACAGTCACTGTGAGCCTAACACACTAACCCATCACTGACTGTACCGTCCATGCATTGTATACAGTCACTGTGAGCCTAACACACTAACCCATCACTGACTGTACCGTCCATGCATTGTATACAGTCACTGTGAGCCTAACACACTAACCCATCACTGACTGTACCGTCCATGCATTGTATACAGTCACTGTGAGCCTAACACACTAACCCATCACTGACTGTACCGTCCATGCATTGTATACAGTCACTGTGAGCCTAACACACTAACCCATCACTGACTGTACCGGCCATGCATTGTATACAGACACTGTGAGCCTAACACACTAACCCATCACTGACTGTACCGTCCATGCATTGTATACAGTCACTGTGAGCCTAACCACAGTAGCCCATTGCTGACTGTACCGGCCATGCATTGTATACAGTGACTGTGAGCCTAACATACTAACCCATCACTGACTGTACCGTCCATGCATTGTATACAGTCACTGTGAGCCTAACCACAGTAGCCCATTGCTGACTGTACCGTCCATGCATTGTATACAGTCACTGTGAGCCTAACCACACTAGCCCATTTCTGACTGTACCGGCCATGCATTGTATACAGTGACTGTGAGCCTAACATACTAACCCATCACTGACTGTACCGTCCATGCATTGTATACAGTCACTTTGAGCCTAACCACATTAGCCCATAACTGTACCGTCCATGCATTGTTTACCGTCACTATGAGCCTAACCACACTAACCCATCACTAACTGTACCGTCCATGCATTGTCTAACGTCACTATAAGCCTAACCACACTAACCCATCACTAACTGTACCGTCCATGCATTGTATACAGTCACTGTGAGCCTAACCACAGTAGCCCATTGCTGACTGTACCGGCCATGCATTGTATACAGTGACTGTGAGCCTAACACACTAACCCATCACTGACTGTACCGTCCATGCATTGTATACAGTCACTGTGAGCCTAACACACTAACTCATCACTGACTGTACCGGCCATGCATTGTATACAGTGACTGTGAGCCTAACACACTAACTCATCACTGACTGTACCGGCCATGCATTGTATACAGTGACTGTGAGCCTAACACACTAACTCATCACTGACTGTACCGTCCATGCATTGTATACAGTCACTGTGAGCCTAACACACTAACTCATCACTGACTGTACCGGCCATGCATTGTATACAGTGACTGTGAGCCTAACACACTAACTCATCACTGACTGTACCGTCCATGCATTGTATACAGTCACTGTGAGCCTAACACACTAACCCATCACTGACTGTACCGTCCATGCATTGTATACAGTCACTGTGAGCCTAACACACTAACTCATCACTGACTGTACCGGCCATGCATTGTATACAGTGACTGTGAGCCTAACACACTAACTCATCACTGACTGTACCGGCCATGCATTGTATACAGTGACTGTGAGCCTAACACACTAACTCATCACTGACTGTACCGGCCATGCATTGTATACAGTGACTGTGAGCCTAACACACTAACTCATCACTGACTGTACCGGCCATGCATTGTATACAGACACTGTGAGCCTAACATACTAACCCATCACTGACTGTACCGTCCATGCATTGTTTACCGTCACTATGAGCCTAACATACTAACCCATCACTAACTGTACCGTCCATGCATTGTATACAGTCACTGTGAGCCTAACCACAGTAGCCCATTGCTGACTGTACCGGCCATGCATTGTATACAGTGACTGTGAGCCTAACACACTAACTCATCACTGACTGTACCGGCCATGCATTGTATACAGTGACTGTGAGCCTAACACACTAACTCATCACTGACTGTACCGGCCATGCATTGTATACAGTGACTGTGAGCCTAACACACTAACTCATCACTGACTGTACCGGCCATGCATTGTATACAGTGACTGTGAGCCTAACATACTAACCCATCACTGACTGTACCGGCCATGCATTGTATACAGTGACTGTGAGCCTAACACACTAACTCATCACTGACTGTACCGGCCATGCATTGTATACAGTGACTGTGAGCCTAACATACTAACCCATCACTGACTGTACCGTCCATGCATTGTTTACAGTCACTATGAGCCTAACATACTAACCCATCACTGACTGTACCGTCCATGCATTGTTTACCGTCACTATGAGCCTAACATACTAACCCATCACTGACTGTACCGTCCATGCATTGTTTACCGTCACTATGAGCCTAACATACTAACCCATCACTAACTGTACCGTCCATGCATTGTATACAGTCACTGTGAGCCTAACCACAGTAGCCCATTGCTGACTGTACCGGCCATGCATTGTATACAGTGACTGTGAGCCTAACATACTAACTCATCACTGACTGTACCGGCCATGCATTGTATACAGACACTGTGAGCCTAACACACTAACCCATCACTGACTGTACCGTCCATGCATTGTATACAGTCACTGTGAGCCTAACCACAGTAGCCCATTGCTGACTGTACCGGCCATGCATTGTATACAGTCACTGTGAGCTTAACACACTAACCCATCACTGACTGTACCGTCCATGCATTGTATACAGTCACTGTGAGCCTAACCACAGTAGCCCATTGCTGACTGTACCGGCCATGCATTGTATACAGTGACTGTGAGCCTAACACACTAACCCATCACTGACTGTACCGTCCATGCATTGTATACAGTCACTGTGAGCCTAACACACTAACTCATCACTGACTGTACCGGCCATGCATTGTATACAGTGACTGTGAGCCTAACATACTAACCCACTCTGACTGTACCGTCCATGCATTGTTTACAGTCACTATGAGCCTAACATACTAACCCATCACTGACTGTACCGTCCATGCATTGTTTACCGTCACTATGAGCCTAACATACTAACCCATCACTGACTGTACCGTCCATGCATTGTTTACCGTCACTATGAGCCTAACATACTAACCCATCACTAACTGTACCGGCCATGCATTGTATACAGTGACTGTGAGCCTAACATACTAACCCATCACTAACTGTACCGGCCATGCATTGTATACAGTGACTGTGAGCCTAACATACTAACCCATCACTGACTGTACCGTCCATGCATTGTATACAGTCACTGTGAGCCTAACCACAGTAGCCCATTGCTGACTGTACCGGCCATGCATTGTATACAGTGACTGTGAGCCTAACATACTAACTCATCACTGACTGTACCGGCCATGCATTGTATACAGTCACTGTGAGCCTAACCACAGTAGCCCATTGCTGACTGTACCGGCCATGCATTGTATACAGTGACTGTGAGCCTAACACACTAACCCATCACTGACTGTACCGTCCATGCATTGTATACAGTGACTGTGAGCCTAACACACTAACCCATCACTGACTGTACCGGCCATGCATTGTATACAGTGACTGTGAGCCTAACACACTAACTCATCACTGACTGTACCGGCCATGCATTGTATACAGACACTGTGAGCCTAACACACTAACCCATCACTGACTGTACCGTCCATGCATTGTTTACCGTCACTTTAATCCTAACCACACTAACCCATCACTGACTGTACCATCCATGCATTGTTTACCGTCACTTTAATCCTAATCACCTAACCCATCACTGACTGTACCATCCATGCATTGTTTACCGTCATTTTAATCCTAACCACACTAACCCATCACTGACTGTACCATCCATGCATTGTTTACCGTCACTGTGAGCCTAATCACACTAACCCATCACTGACTGTACCATCCATGCATTGTTTACCGTCACTTTAATCCTAACCACACTAACCCATCACTGACTGTACCATCCATGCATTGTTTACCGTCACTTTAATCCTAATCACCTAACCCATCACTGACTGTACCATCCATGCATTGTTTACCGTCACTTTAATCCTAATCACCTAACCCATCACTGACTGTACCATCCATGCATTGTTTACCGTCACTTTAATCCTAATCACCTAACCCATCACTGACTGTACCATCCATGCATTGTTTACCGTCACTGTGAGCCTAATCACACTAACCCATCACTGACTGTACCGTCCATTTATTGTCTAACGTCACAATGAGCCTAACCACACTAACCCATCAATGACTGTTGTACCGTCCATGTATTGTTTACCGTCACTGTGAACCTAACACACTAACCAATCACTGACTGTACCGTCCATGTATTGTCTAACGTCACTATGAGCCTAACCACACTAACCCATCAATGACTGTTGTACCATCCATGCATTGTTTACCGTCACTGTGAACCTAACACACTAACCAATCACTGACTGTACCGTCCATGTGCTGTCTACCGTCACTATGAGCCTAACACACTAACCCATCAATGACTGTGCTGGCGATAGCTTCGTTTGGGTCAGGAGTGGGATGTCATCTTCCACTCCTGGTAAGATGACATCACTTTCTCTGTTAACTTACCCCAAATCAACCTGCCACCATCTACCACTTGATAGTAGACTCTCTTGAGGATGCAATCTTTCTCGCTTCTGAAAATGTAGACGTCGCTGGGAATTTCAATACCCAAGCGGTGGAAAGGGGAATGCCACAAACCAACCTGGGGTGGTGGTACATCTTGAAATGGTGACCAGAGTTTGCCTATCCTGCGCACAAGGTGTCTCAGGCTATGGCGTGTTGCGCAGCGTGCTGCAAACAGATACGTAAACGTTCCTTCACCGAACGCAAGGCAGCCATAAGGGAGCTAAGAAAATCAATTAATCACAGCAAGGTGAGGGTTTGGAGGAAACTGTGTGTAGACATCGATTTCGACCCCTGGGGGATGGGTTACAAAATCTTAATCCAGAAGCTAGGGTCTCGATCACAATCTGCGGTCATGGCATCACTATGAGCCATGGTCATGATCGTTGATGCACTATTCCCAGTTCACCCGCTACGAGAAGAACGGAATTTTTAAATTTGGAGCGTCTTTTGTGGTGAGGAAGTTCACGCCGCAGTACCTGAGAAATGGCCGAGTACCCGACTCGGACGGCATAACAGCAAACGTTCTTGTCTTGCCATCGACCCCTGGATTCTTGTCTAGATGTTCAGCACGTGACTTTCGGAAGGTTTATTCCTTAACCCTTGGAAGACTGTCCGCTTGGTCTTGATTCCGAAAGGAAAGGAAGACCTCGAGCAGCCTACTTCCTACCGGCCACTCTGTATGCTGGACTGGGCAGGATAAGTGCTCGAGAAGCTCCTTAAGGCTAGAAATATCGAGGCTTACTTATACGCCACATCATAATGGTTTTAGGGCTGGACTTTCCACCACGGACGTAGTCCAGGAAGTAGGGGAGTCTGTGCAGAATGGATGATCACAACCATCATCCTCGCTGGGTGGTCCTCCTCGACATACTCGACGTGTGAAACGCTGCCAGATGGTGTGACATTTTGAATGCGCTGTAGCACACTTTTCGAGATCCTCCCTACCACGCAATGAAGATATGTTTCCGCAATCGGCTTTCCAGTGATCTTCGGATTGCATCGGTGAATCGCAGAGTCTCCGAGCCTGCCATCCTGGCGATCGCAGCGTCACCACTGTCGTTTTTCTCACTAGAGAGCGACAGGCGATTTACCAAAGGAGGTTGGGGGCCGACATAGAGGCTGTTGCGACTGTTCGTTCCGACGCTGGCAGGATGGTTGGGAAACCAATCCAAGAGGACGTTGTACTACGAGGCTCATCCGGGAAGTTCGACCTTATGGGGAACGAGAACATGGGGAGGTCATATTCTTCGTGACCCAATTTCGTTCTAGCCATGGGTACTTCCACTCCCACCTACACAAGATGAGTGATGCAGAGAGCCCTGAATGCATATACAGCGTGCAGGCAAGGCCGGATTTAGCATTTTGGCGCCCCTAGGCCCAATAGATTTTTTCGCCCCCTAGATTAACATTATATCATGCCTATATGTTAATTTCTTAAATACCAATTCACGATGGAATTTTATCATTGCAAGTTTTTTGAGGAATTTACTTGGTTCTGGGCTTAACGAAATACCGTTAATGTATCAACAAAAGATTGGTTAATAACTTTGGTTTTGTTCATTTTAGTCAATTTGGCAAATAAATAAATCAACTCTGTAATACATTATAAAATAGGTTTAATCTCAGGAATACAGCTTACATGAAGTATTTTGATGTGACACAAAAAGAGTGTGTATTATCACACTCGACTTGAGCTGGAATACTTCGAAGCACAAAAGTTCGAGGTTGAAGAAAATTTAACTGGATATTCACAACTCCATACAAAACTATTTTAGCCAAATATTTGTTATTTATTATTAGTATTATTTTTTAATGATTTAAAACTATTTATTAGAAAAGTGAAAGGAAACCGGAAAAACGTCATTTATATTGATATGTAATATTGAGTGATGAACGATAAACGTTCCGTTCCGCGGAGGAATCCGAGGTTATTTTAGCACGGAGAGAATGAATTGGAAGAATCAAATGAATGAGGACAGCCAGCGCCATAAGGAATCACGCAGCAACCTGTAGTTATTTGACGGGGTCACCCTCTCTATACGAGGAACATGGGAGTTGAATAGGGCCGGCAGTGGCATTACGATGCGTATCACTCGACGACATCCCACAGCCAGTTCTCCCGTGTTTGAGATCAATGTTGTAACGAAGTTGATGCATCATGTTGAAAAATAGTTTAACTTTACCAACAATTATTCGTTCTAATGAACTCCAATAATCATAATGCTTTTTGAAATGATTTCATCAATTCAAAATACATGTTTAAGTTATGGCTATTTATTTTTATTTATAGATATTTTTTTATTTTTTTCCTGTCGGCCGTGTGGCATGATCCGATGGGAAGACACTTGGAACCATGTAGACCGGTATATTGAGGCTATAATTCGGAAAAGAAGACAGGTCCCTAAGTTACCCAGGATATTGTGCTATTAATGAATATCCCTTTCTGAGGAACAACCGAACTCAGTTAGTAACCAGACTACACAGGTCATTTACACTCATCCTACACTCATTCCCGCCTAAAAATGTGCACAAAGTTGTGTCTGCATCTCATATCTAAGAATCTTGTCAACCCTTCCATTATTTCCCACAAGTCTCGAGGATAAACGTAGTAATTATTATTTGATATGTATAAAAATGTACATTAGTTATAATCTTTGTATAGCCCCTTATGAATTCGCTACGGCCAAACGAAAGCGACCTCTGTTTCTTCCTTTCTGTGCAAAATTTACAAGAAAATATATATTGGATCTATTTACTATGTCATTTGATTTCAACTTTCTCTTTGCATTGGTTAGTAGAGTAAATATGTTTTTAAAATAAAAGACAACGAAGTAAACATAGTACAATCTAAATTAGCAAATTTGTAGAGAGATAACTAAATAACCGTTTGTAATATGCATTTGTTATTTTACTAATTAACTGAACTTAATTATTATTATTGTTTTTCGATACATAGATTTAAAAAAAAAAGAATTTTCATAATTCTGATCTCTACATCTAATAAAGAATATCCATAACAAGAAAAATATTAAATATTTGTATAATAACTAAAACCATTGTTAGGAGTGGATCAAGAGATATATGGATACAAAGGAATATGCCTACTGAAGTTGTATAGAAACACAAGACTACAATTCATTGAAGTATAAAGAGAAAAAAAAAAAACACTTCCAACAAAATTTGCAATAAGGGGGTGTAAAAGCTCCCTCCATGAAGCTGTGGATCTACGTTTCCCTGGTGGCGGGAAGTTAACATTTCAACCTGGCCAAATAACTGCTCGTTCCAACAGTCCCAGGGGGATGTTATTCAATCTACCAAATCCCTTATTAGAAACTTCCAGAGTCTTAACTTTACATTTAAGGCTATCGTAACTGTAGTGGGTGACTTATTTAAGTGAGTCTCGAACTCCATTCCTCAACTGACTGAGCTCCAAAGTAATTAATTGATTAGAAACAAGGGTGTCAATTATGTGTATGGTATATAATTATAGAAATAGGAGTGTCAGTTATATGTACGGTATATATTTTCAGAAATAGGAGTGTCAATTGTGTGTATGGTATATATTTTTAGAAATAGGAGTGTCAACTGTGTGTTTGGTTAGGTTTATATTTAAAACTAGGGGGGTCAATGTGTATGGTGTATATTTTTATAAATAGAAGTGTCAATTATGTGTATGGTATATATTTTTAGAAATAGGAGTGTCAATTATGTGTATGGTATATATTTTTAGAAATAGGAGTGTCAACTGTGTGTTTGGTTAGGTTTATATTTAGAAATAAGGGTGTCAATTATGTGTATGGTATATATTTTTAGAAATAGGACTGTCAATTATGTGTATGGTATATATTTTTAGAAATAGGAGTGTCAATTATGTATATGGTATATATTCTGTTTTATGATGAACTTTTAAGTCAAAACATTTATTTTTTGTGTGTTATTATATTTTTTTGTACCATCATATTGTCCTCCTTTTTGTTCTTGATTATAGTTATACGTACTTGGTTTAAATTAATGCATATTTATTCTTATACTCTTCGATACTTTAATAGATTTATTGTTATGTTATGTATAAAGTAGTATATTTTCATTAATACACGGTACCTACGCTTCTTTTGATAAAATCAATATATTACGCATGACTATATTATTATTTTTGTTGCTATATGTATTTATATAATACTAGCCGACAGCCCTTGCTTTGCTTCGGGGTGGTTCTCTACGCTTGCTTACCCTCTGTGTTTCCCTCCAAACCACCAGAACAAAAAAAGTTCAGCCAGCTTTCGTTCTTCTAGATAACAAAGTTTTATAG
Source organism: Stictocephala bisonia (assembly GCA_035578905.1). Classification (NCBI taxonomy): domain Eukaryota; kingdom Metazoa; phylum Arthropoda; class Insecta; order Hemiptera; family Membracidae; genus Stictocephala; species Stictocephala bisonia. The sequence continues at coordinate 448,384 of JAQJVL010000186.1, forward strand.
TCCATAAAACCCTATAAGCCTACTTTAGGGGGATACAAAGTGGTGCGATCATGTCAGGGTTAATTACATTTACATTGACAGTGAAAACCAAACTAGCCAAGCTTTTTTTATACCGTTTAAATTTGTTTTATCAGCCGTTTGAAACAAATTATTAAATTATTGCCAATGTTAATTTTAAGGGAAAAAGAAAACCCCCATTATAGGATTTTTTCTACCTCTTAGGAATGGAATTTCAACAGATACTACATTAATAGGTCTCTATGATACCAAAGCTTCACTCAAAATTGTGTCAAAATCTTTCCAGTGGTTCCGGAGATTGTTTATAATTTGTTTTGTTATTTCTTGCTTGTGTATTATCTTTTTTGTTTGTTTGTTCAGCTAAGATTGTTACCCTTCTACTATGTAAATAGTACACCTTTAATTACGTTTTTTATGTTTAACAAAATGGCTGGTTTAATTCAAGAATATTGCTAGTTTATAAGTGCATAACGAATTTACTATTAGAAGTGAGATAAAATAAAAATAAATAGTTTCAAAGAATTGGCACAAACTTTCCCCCATATTAAACACTAAAAAATAAAAACTTTGAAAATGACCAGTTTGATTTCCAAATATGTTTTTTGCCATAACTGAAAAACTAGTGAAGTTAGAGACATGCAGTTTTTGTTAAAATATTTTATATTTTAATTCACATCTTACTGACAATTTAATCAAAATAGAGCCGTTTTTGAAAAAATTACATTTTTATATGTTTTTTGCCCATAAAAAATACTAAAGTTTCAAAGAAGTGAAAAAAATAGTCTGGAGATATTGGCTAAATACACCTACATACAAAATTTCATAAAAATTGATCCATCCGTTTGGTCTCCAGCGAACTACACGGGAGAGCGACAGTGGAGCGCCTGGCAAAAACTAATGAAACTGTCAGCCAAGAAATAGCACAACTGCGACAGTGGAGCGCCTGACCTTGAGGCGCTCCACTGTCGTACCCTCGCGGGTCCAATGTGACAAGGGTTTTGACAAGGGTTCAAAAACTAAGGGGTCTTGATATCTATGATGAGAGTGTGTTTAACTTGAAAGCAATAGACATATATTTATTAAAATAAGCATACATGTTGCAGTATTTTCATAAGATCCGGGTTTGTTAACAAATGTTACACTTCAAATTACTTTAGAAATAAAAAGCCTTCATGTATTGAAATTGTAAATATAAGCTATATTGAAATAAGCTGTTATATTCCGATTCATTGACACGCTTCTAAGTAATAGAAAACGTTACGTTGTATAAGACGTAAAATCGTGGATTGGTTGGCGTTTGACGTATTCCTAAGTAACTATTTTTCGTGGTCCTTTCTATTAAATCAAGGCTAAGCAGGTTGAACCGTCAATAATGTAATCATTTGAACAATAGCCATTAAATAATTCAAATCATTTAAACAAAGTAATAAGTTGATAGAACATCTGTTTGCGGTATATATTTTCAGTTTTGTAATAAAACGAAATAATACCTTTAACATATACTGTTCTATAAAATTTATGTAAATAGAATCAGTTATCATTGAGACACATCCAATACATTATTTTCATACCTACCAACAAGTAGATGACAATCAAATATTCAAAATCTTTGAAGTCTTTAGATAGCGTAAATTATCAAAAGACGTTTATTAGCGAGTGATAATTCAATTTGCATAGCGTCAAAATCAAATTAAATTATAAAATATCTTATATTGTCTTTCCAGTCTCAGAACATTTTTACACCTGCACAATAAATTCTTGATTTAATTTGATAAAACTGATAACTTAGTTATTTATCTTCTTTCAAATGTAAAACTCTTTTTTAATTTTTAAAACAGTTACACCTTATGTTATGTCAGTTATATTATTATACTAGGGCGGTTCAATAAGTCCTTAGAAAATACAAGATAAGTCGCAAAAAGTATCAATATTGTTTTATTTTTATTTACTATCATCTGTTGCTTGACAACTGTGAAAGTTTCAGTTGATTTCATCAGCTGATTTCATTGTTGTCGTTGATTGAATCAGGAAAGGTTTGTTTATTTAGAATGATGGACACAAGTGAGTTTCGTGCTGTGATTAAACACTTTCATTTGAAAGGCTTAACACCGAAGGAAATCAAAGTTGAGTTGGATGCTGTTCATGGTACATCTGCTCCTGTGTTGGCAACTGTTTATAACTGGGTAAACGAGTTTAAACGTGGCCGTACATCCACAAAAGATGAACATCGTTCAGGGCGCCCAGTGGAAGTGACAACCCCAGAAATGGTTGACAAAATCCACGATATGGTTTTGAGTGATCGGTGAATCAAAGTGCGTGAAATAGTTGAAGCTACAGGCATATCACAAGGCACAGTGTTCACAATTTTGCATGAAAAATTAAATGTGAAAAAACTCTCTGCAAGATGGGTGCCGCGCTTGCTCACAGAGGAGAATAAACGCATTCGTGTGGTTGATTCTAAGGCTGTCTTGACAGCATTACGTCACAATCATGGTGAGTTTCTGCGTCGATACATAACTGTAGATGAAACATGGATCCACCACTACATTCCAGAGTCAAAGGAACAGTCGAAACAGTGGGTTTTTGATGACGAACGGGCTCCAAAGAAGGCAAAGACAGTGAAATCCGCCGGCAAAGTTATTGCCACAGTTTTTTGGGATGCACAAGGAGTAATCTGCATTGATTACTTGGAAAAGGGAAAAACGATAAATGGAGAATATTATGCATCGTTATTGGACCGACTAAATGAAGAAATCAAGACAAAACGTCCGCACTTGAAAAAGAAAAAAGTTCTTCTGCATCAAGACAATGCACGTGTACACACCTGCGCAGTTGCCATGGTAAAAATAATGGAATTAAAGTATGAGTTGTTACCACATCCACCTTATTCACCAGATTTAGCCCCCAGTGACTTTTTCTTATTTCCAAACTTGAAAAAATGGCTCGGTGGACAAAGTTTTATGTCAAACGAAGAAGTGATTGCCCAAACGGATGCCTATTTTGAGGAATTGCCAAAATCCTACTTTTTAAATGGCTTATCCACGTTAGAGAAACGCCTAATGAAGTGTATAGAGCTAAAAGGAGATTATGTTGAAAAATAAACAATAGTTTACCCGAAAAAATGTCTTTTTCTATCTTATTCTAAGGACTTATTGAACCGCCCTCGGTTGGAAACAAGTTTATTTGATTTTTGTTCAATAATGCCTACCTTGTAGGCGAAATACCTCAAGCAAATAACACATTTATTTGAAAATTCTGATAATGTACAGTATAGTACATTAAAGTTTTTATTATCAATTATATCTCATAGAACAGTAAACAAAATACAAACAACCATGTAATAAAATTATCCTTACTAATAAATCTAAGGTTTATGCTTACGTACATAGTAAAGTTTTTAACATAGATCTCATTATATTAAAATTAATCATTTCTTCTTAAATAAAGTAACTAAACATTAAGCAACAGTTTTTCACAAGGAAAAACGATGTTTTTGTTTTAAGATAAGTATTGGAAACTAGATTTAAACCACAGCCGGATGGTATAATGGCCGGCAGGATGTGATGTGATGAATTCATTGAACTTTCTACCCTTTCCACCCTCTTGTCTTACCGCTTGGAATGCGCCATTAGGTATTCCGCGTAAAATATGGAAATCCCCGAAGGACAACATTAGTATTACTAAGAAAAAATACCCCTCCTTCTAAACAGGATACATCCCCACCAAGGGTATCTTACAGATTTGTGTGGAGTGTGTTTTGGTATTTATTAATAAAAAATATTCTATATTTAATCAAAATACTATGGCTTTGATGTCAGTACCGACATTCTTAGTCATTCCTTTGCCTTAATTGTAAAATGTTAATTGGTAATATAACAAAAATTGTTGTCTACACGACTTTTTAAGTACTTTTATATGTTTTTGTAATTTTCTGTTCTACGAACAGTGTTGGCCAAATTTATTGAATCTACAAAAATCCTTTCCGGACCGAGGTTCGCAGGGGCAGCTGAGGTGTGCAGCTGACGGGCTTAGTGACCCCGCGGTACCCTGAACTCATTACCACACACACTTATAGTTACATACCTAAGGACCGCACTGAGTCCTTAGATAATGAACCGAGCATGGGAGCAGAGGGCAGCCTCACTGGCCAGCCCTTGTTTTCCATTGCTCGGGCCAAATCAATGTCGGGGGGGGACATGTCTCTCTCCGATTCTGAATCCAACTTGGCTGAGGACCGCTCAGAGCCCTCAGACAAGGACCTTGGCACGGGGAACGAAGGTAGCCAAGTAGGCCAGTCTGAAGTCCCCGCTGCTCGGGTCATGAGTTCGGTGGAGGGGGGCATGTCGCTCTCTGACCCCGAAAACATCCTTCTCGGAGCCCAGGCTCTGACCAGCTCGATCGGACGGCTGAGGCTCTGAATAGGATGAAGATAGCCAGGAGAAGCACTCCTGGCAATCAGAGGAAAAGGCCTATAGGCCTCAACTGACTGATCACTGGAGGGGGTCCTGTACAGGTCACTCCTCAGTGGTCAATCTAGTAAACGATGAGGTACTCTCAATGAGGTTTGACTTCTTTGGGACTAAGTATCTTTTCACCAGACCCCATACTGTGGATTTTGGGTCGAGGGAGTACTGGGACGCTGTTAGTAGCCCGGTTTCTTCTCACGACCCAATTGTATGGTTCACAGACGGGTCAAGAATAGGCAACAGAGCTGGATTTGGTGTCTATACTGGTGACCCTAGGACCAACGCGTGCGTGAGCCTGGGAGCGTATGGCACCGTGTTCCAAGCTGAAGTCGCCATACGTTCAGCGCAAATTATGATAGAGGTTTGCGGGAAACATATCCATATCCTCTCATATAGTCAGGCGGCCTTAGGGGCCCTTGACTCCTGGAAGGTTTCGTCTGGTCTAGTCTGGGAATGTGTGGAGTCCCTCAGCAGCCTGGGTTCAAGAATTCAGGTTCTGCTGGAATGTATCCCAGGACATAGGGTAATAGAAGGCAGCGTGCAGGCCGATGCCTTGGCTAGGGAAGGTGCTATTAAGCCCTTCATTGGTCCTGAGCCGGCCTGCGGCGTTTCGGCTGCAGCTGTCAAAATAGCAACCAAAACTGGGTCAGCGCCAGACATCTGGAAAGATGGCGGCGGTTCCCAGGGCAAAGACTCGGCAAGCTTCTTGTCAGAAATCCTTCCCAGAAGTTAACAAAGTAACTTCTTGGGTTGAGTAAATTTCACGTGAAGTTGGTGGTGGGACTCATCACCGGTTACGGTGAATTCCGGAGGCATCTAAGAACAGCGGGACTCCTTACGGAGGATCCCATCTGTCGCCTCTGTGGGTTGGACGAAGAGTCGGCAGAACACATTGTCCGGGAGCGTGAGGCTCTTGGTGCCAGCAGAAGAGTACCTTTTGAAGGCTCACCTCTGGGACAGTCGGAAATTACTAATCTAGTGAAGAAGCTCCTTGGCCTGGTCAAGGATTGCCAGCTTTACGACAATTAGGCACCGGGATTGGCACAAAAAGCCTCAGGCTTCGGTGCAAGGGTTGGCTGGACCAACTGCATATCCCCTTTTACTCTAACTCTAACTCTAACTACCGCTTGGAATGCGCCATTAGGTATTCCGCGTAAAATATGGAAATCCCCGAAGGACAACATTAGTATTACTAAGAAAAAATACCCCTCCTTCTAAACAGGATACATCCCCACCAAGGGTATCTTACAGATTTGTGTGGAGTGTGTTTTGGTATTTATTAATAAAAAATATTCTATATTTAATCAAAATACTATGGCTTTGATGTCAGTACCGACATTCTTAGTCATTCCTTTGCCTTAATTGTAAAATGTTAATTGGTAATATAACAAAAATTGTTGTCTACACGACTTTTTAAGTACTTTTATATGTTTTTGTAATTTTCTGTTCTACGAACAGTGTTGGCCAAATTTATTGAATCTACAAAAATCCTTCCTCGACCTTTGAAACTGCTGCTATCACCTCTGTTGTTTTTTTCATTTGTGCCAAAGCACTTGCAGGCACAACCAACAGTACGGACTTACTCGAAACTACAAAGAGTCTGAAGAGTTTGGACAGTTTTGTGGGATGCTTGATGGTTTGGCATTCCTTCCAGAAAAAGATGTACTACAGGGGATGCAGCTGCTGTAGGGATTGGCTCCTGTCGAAGCTTTATAACTACTATACTACTTCGACGTCTACTATGTGAGCGGTACAGCAGGAGAAAACCCTAAACCAGCCATGTTTCCACCATCACTCTGGTAAGTCAATGAAGCGACTCTTTCCGACTCACACAGAACAAACAATATGTGTGAGGCGTGGAAAAACCGATTTAAGAACTTAGTAGGCCTCCAAAACCCATCTACGTGGACGGTTATCGATGCCATACACCGAAATGACGCACTGGAGAGAACAGACGCTCTGCAACAAACTCAACCAAAAACACTGAACAGCTACAGCGTCGACTAAAACAGTTGTGTGAACGATATTTACGATATTTTTTTTGTAGCTAGGGAAGTTATTATAAATGACTTTTTATCAAAAGTAGGAGAAACTATTAGATTTAAGTAGGTAACTAAAAGGAGGTTTGTAAATTAATAATGATTTTATATTTTGTTTGTTTTAGAATATTGTAGCTTACAGATTGAATGTAAATAGTATTTTTTGTTTGAGTGTAAGTATTTTTTTTTAATTTTACGTTTTAAATATTAGTAAGTGTAACCCAAATTATTTAGTTTAAATTTAAATGTATATTTATTATTTTAGAATGTTATACAAATTATTAAGTGTTAAAACTAAGAAATACATATTTGTTATTTACAAGCCTATTTGTAGTTATTGGCCTTTTTTGTAACTTCAATTTCTTTTAAACAACTTGCCCAGTAATAAAATTAATATAATTTTAAAAACCCACTGCTTGGCTTTTACGAATTTGTATAAAGTATGGTTAATATTTTATAATTAATACTCATGGGTTTAAGGAGCAAGTCATGATCAAATGAAGAGTGTCTACGTGATCCTTTTACATAAAACTAAAGAGTATAAAGATTATAGTTTTTTTTAAAAGATGACTATAAATACATCATTATTTTAGTCCTCGGGAGTTGATGTGGTAAACATGATGTGGCCCACCTCCGAAGACCAAGGTAGATTGTGTGCATGAACAAGGGTATATGTTTTCTATCTGTACGATTATAAACTTGTTTTAAAACAAGTCTGCAATAGTTTAACCACTATTGCAAGTTTAATTCAAATAAAATGAAATATGATTAAGAAACGTGATTAATAGTTTTGATTGGTCTTTTAGGATAACCCATACAGAATCAATGTTACACTTACTCCTACAAAATATGCAGTGCACTTAACAAAGTCAGTATGATAGTAGCCGTTGTGATATTAGATTGGTAGGTATTTGGAAGGCCCCGTGAGCTGAGCTTGATAGCAGGTAGGAAGCAGGTAGAGTGCCGAGGACAGGTAGTTTTAGGTGCGACACAGGAGCGCCTCCCCACCCATTTTCGGAGGCGCTCCTGAGTCGCACCCCTAGTGAAAATTATTTATGACAACCCCTTAGCCAGGTAAGAGGCGCTCCTGTGTCGCGGATTCGAACTACACATACACACAGACAGACATACATACGGATAGACACCAACTTTATTTTCGAAAAAAACACTTTTTTTGGGTTGAGATAACCCTAAAATAGATTTTTGGACCAACTTGTAAAAAAAGTTTTTTTGAACTATCACAATACTTTCTCTATGTAACGCATATGGGAGAAATAAATAAATAACAAACACGCCTGGGTAGAAATGGAACACCAATAACTATTATTTTTTATTTCAGTTAGCTGAACAAATTACTCGGGTAACGTTGTTGGTGCCAATTCCCCTACTCACTCCCCCCCTCTGATGGAGAGTTGGTCCCATGATTTTCATTAATTCAGAAGAATAATGATATTTGGTTGTCCTCCCACCCACAAAGTTATACAACGAATTTTTGTAGTTCTCTCAGCCAGAAAATAGACAAACAAAAAAATTGGTGATCCTTATCCACAAAATACACAAACAGACGAATCCAAATTTACCAATCAAAACTAGTTTAAGATATAAAATTTGAGCAAGAAAGTGTTTCGAAGTATCAAAGTTTGACCTCCTGGGTAGTGGAAACAAAAGTTTCATCCCCGTGCGGGTGTGTTACGTGCGACGTGAGATAAAGAATGTGAGGGCGATCAATGTGAGGGAGAGACATGTGTCTAGTGTTGACGGAGTGAATCACAAACTACACACATACAGGGGGGTGACCTACCCTCCCCCCCCTTGACGAGGGTGTTACTCATTATACATACAGACCTAATGCCAATTAACAATAGGTCTATAAACACTCGTTTAAACAGCAACTGTCACATGTGTTCTTGTACTTTTGTTTTTCATGTCATTTCATTTAAGAGAAAACTAAATCGTTGTATAATCGTATACTTTGTACAAGATTTCCAAAGAAGCTTAAGTATGGCATTTAAAACTAAAGACGTGTTATGGTCTTGATGATAGTTCGTTTTAGAAAACCTCCGGTACAAAAATACATAGTTGTACATTATCTTATTGATCTTAAGTCATCATTATAATATAGGCCATCGATGGTGTTAGGCTGATACACTATGAACATCCACAGTACTTGGGAGTCTGTTCAGATCGATCTCTCTGTTTTAAAAGTCACCTACATAACACAGCAGCTACGGAGAGAACCAGAACTAACATTGTGCAGCTACTTGGTGAATCATCGTGGGGAACCAACCTACTGCTTTGTCACTGGTTTACTCCGCTGCTGAATATTGTGCTCCCGTGTGGTTTAACAATAGGCCTACACATGTATGAGAGGTTGATATTCAACTAAACAGGGCGACGGGGCTATCAGCGGTTACCCCTTTCGGATATAAGACGCAAAGAGGCACTTCTCAGAGAGCTCAAAAAGATCCTATCTACACCAAATCTAGGGCGCCCTGAAACAAACTGTATTTAAAGTATTCTCGAGGTAGGGGTGGTATTTTATTGCAGTCATGGTTAGGTTAGGTTAGGTTAGGCAGCTACTAAAGTTGATCACAAACTGGTAAATCCAATGATTGACTTACCGCAGAATACGCTCTCCGTGTGTAAGTTCTTGGAAAGCGATAAGATAAGCGGACTCCAAGCGGATAAGGAATACCACAGTGGACGTAAAAATGATTGGGGGACAGTTTCTAGAGCAATAGAACATTTATCAAGTAGTAGTGAATATTAACGTAAACCAAAAGAAAAGCAGTAGTGGTGAGTTAACGAAACAGATCCTAATGATTCAAAAGCTTGGATAATTTGGTTTTCACTGTAAAATACTTAAGGTCATCTCTACTAACTCTGAAATGATTGCACAAATTTGCATTTCCCTAAATTAGACTTATAGTGTTTTCTAGACTATACAATTTTGTTATCTAAGTGAACGGTAGCAGAGAGAACTTTTATATTGATGTAACTTTTTATATAGAACCACAAAGAGAAGAGTAAGCAAGCGTAGAGAGCCACCCCAAAGCAAACCATGGTATGTTGCCTGATCATTTATAAAATAATCAAGAACTAATCACAAACTAATCGCAGAAAATAATCATATAATATAGGCTTACTAGTTGATTAAGAGGTAAAAAGAGAAAAGTACAGCAACATTTTACAAAAACATTCTTTCTTGGCTGATTTAAAAATATTTTCTTATTAAAAGTTGTCTGGGAATTTCCTAAATATGTGACGACACCCTTCTGTATACCTCCCAATTTTTTCACCACGTTTGGGTTTGGATAGCGACAATATATTGATATATCGCAAATCGATAAATATGTTTCGATATATCGATATAATAGTATCGATATTTTCTTTCGATAATATTGGCCATATCGATATTTTGGTCTGATATATCGTATCACTAAATATTGACTCTATTCTATCTTCCCAAAATCATAACGATTCGGAAGAACACATTTAAATTGCCTCTTTGCATTGAAATGACAAAGTAACTTTATTTCGTTTTTTTTTTACATGAGACTAACGCATTAAAATGTAGTTTATAATAGACCAGTAGGTGAAATTTTAGTGTTTATATGAGGCCTAATGGCATTTTAAAATGTGGAAAACAAAAATAACGATGCTAATTACACTATTCTTTTATAATTAACATACAGTAGTAATGAAAGATATACAATTATTATTATTTTGAATTTTTCTTTCAACTCCACAGACCACAACTTGTTTCGTGTAGATAAATGTATTTAATTTTTACATTCAGTAGGCTATTCTAAATAGTGACAGCAAAAAAGAGCGTATTTTTAGTCATGACATAGAAAATTAGTGCATCATTTTAAACAGATAAATCATTTACAATTCAATATATCGACATTTTTCTTTCGATTTATCGTTAGATCGATTATTCGTTTGCGATATATCGAATTGTTGAAAATATTTGCCATCCCTACGTTTGGGACATCTCCTAAGTGGTGTATGGATTACGAATGTCATCACAACCAACATCCTTCTGATTCAAACCTTTTGTTAGTAAAAGTCATTTTAGTCCCGACCATGTGTTGACAAGTACTTACGTGTTTCAGTCGACAACATGAAAAAACTTGTCGACGCGTTTCAAATCGATACTTCTTCAAGTTTTGTGGCTCTTCCGTCTACAGGACTAGTACCGAGACCTGAAGAAGCTTCCTTTGATCTAAAGCGGGTCGATTTTTTTTCAAGTTGGACAGATCGTTTCAATCACGTGAGTAATAGTCTTCAATTATACGATTACTTCTTAAACTATAGAAACACAAATGTCTCTTCGAACTGTCTCCAGAATTCAAATTACGTTATTTAAGAGCCATGTCAGTTTGTGAGTAGAAACTAGAAATCACAAGGTGTAGGAAGAACGAACTGACACGTAGAGACAGACGACTGAGTGTTGAACTTTTACAAAAAGTGTCGAGTGAGTCTTTTACACTAAGCCCTGTTTGGCTATCACACCACCCCTTACCCTTTTGTCAATATTTGGTGCTCACTTAAGGTAAACTTTAGAATCACCTTATAGATTGATTTTTCAGTACAGCTGGTAGGAATCAACTAATCATTATGGAGTGGAAGTCACGTGGCGGTTGCTAGGAGACGGTGTGGCGTAGTGCGCCGGCCCGCCGCCAGGCAGCGTCCTTCATGTATCGCATTAGTCATGTAGCCTGTGATAAAAAGCATTTAACAATCCGAATGATTGTTGGTCTTTAGTTGCTGTCACTTTTTCTTATGTTTATCTTAGGATAATTTCTTAATAAAGCTCCATAGTTCGATTTCTTTAACAAATTTGAAATTACTGGGACCTTAATACTAGTATCTGTGGTTACATAAAAGGAACATTTTCAACAAGCAATGATTTAGTAATCAGCATTAAAGATACTGGGCTATCGATTTATGGGTTGTAGACCCATCATCAGTCCCATAGGAATATCAATTTAAGAGTAACAAATACTAAATCCATTACTTAGGTAAACAATTGGTCGGTAGCGTAGTTGGTTAATGCCCAGCTTGATAAGCTAAAGGTTCTCAGTTCGATCCTAATCAGAATCAACAAATTTTGAAAGGGATCACCTGATAACCACCGGCTGTTCATTTGTAACTGAAGTAAACATCTTCTCAGGAATGGTCGTCCTTAGTTTGTAACAATGACTACATTCACTCGTCAACTTTCATCACACTCATTCGAAATTCATATTGACGATCGGTTTCTTAAGAATAAATAAACACTTTAAAATATTTACAAGCAATCCAGGCTATAAAATGAGCAATAATTTTTTTAGATTGAGTACAACGTCCAATCACCGAATACAATCAACGTGAAGTGGTTTCCAAGGTTGTTTTGTTTTGAGCGAAAATTGCTGGGTGTGACACTAAACAGATATAAGTTAACGATGCCCAATACTTTCATTGTTCGTTTTTCACATTTTGTTTCTTTTGGAAAAAGTCTGTAGATGTCAATAAAATGCTTCTTTTGACAAATTAAATTAACTATTAGCATCATAGTCTACCTCTGTGCTTCACCATATGGTTTAATTTAGACAAATATTTTCAAACAACAGCTACTATTTTGGTTTATGGCTATTGTATTTGAAAAAAGATAATACAAACCTTGATTATGTACACCTACAGTAGATATTCCATCTAATAGAAACATTTGTGCTACTGTGCCAGTAATTTTTTTAGTTAGTGAGGTCTGCCACTACAGCTGGTCTAAACTGCACTTACATGAGACTACACTAGCGCTCCACAATGGACATAAAAAACAGCTGATATTTTGAGACGCACAATTTAACATAAGACAGGTTTTAGTCTATTTGTATATAAAATCAATGCTACACATTAATAAAAAGAAAGAAATAACAGCTGTTCTTTAAACAACATTTCAAAATTAAACCCACACATGGTGAAGAAGGATACATAGACGCACGGTATATAGAATACACGGTAGGGGTTACGCGCAGGTTCCCCTTCTCCGCCGCTGGCTGCCGCTACGTCATTGGGGCAAGCCGAGCCGAGCACCACACCGTGTACACCACAATGTGCGGCTATTTCGTGTTCAACTGTACTTCGTACATGAAATTTATGTTTTATTAGTGCATATAGGAAAGCTTAGTTGGCAATCGATCGTAACTTAATGGAATTAAATTCGTTACATGTAGTAATTTTAACGTTTATTGCAAAGTTGTAATTATTACCGTGCAGTAAATTCAAATAAAGCTTACAAAGGGCATTTTTTACTAAATAGCATTTTGTGTCTAAAATATTCAATTGACAAATCCATTAATTATATGATACAGAGTCTTAGGAGAATATTGGTTCTGTAAACATATATCAGGAACATAAATTACAGTTTAATACGTAACTCGAAACTTGACATTGCTTTATAAAAAAATCGTACGTAAAGACTTTTGCGTTGTACATCTTTCTAAGTAAATATGAGCAAAACAATTTAAAATATGGTTCCTTCATGACTTTCAACACTTTAATAAAGAACGTTAAACAAAGAAATAATTGTACGTTTGTACATCTTTATATATAAATAAGATTAGAGCGATTTCTTTATGAGTTTCGAAAATTGAATAAAGAGCGTTAAACAATGCTTTATGCCTACTTTAACCAATGAGCTGATTGAGTATTTTGATACGTTTTGTATGAATGTTTTAGTTAAAATGTAGGCCTATCATTCACAAAGTATTGTTTAAATAGGGCCTAAAAAAAAAAAAAAAAAAAACACACACACACACACTTTGAAGTAATGCAAATTATAATACCACATGCACACAAGGAAATTAAAATATTGAGAAACGTATCAACATTTTAAGTTTTTGTTTTGAAATTACTTGTCGTATACTATAATATTACTGAAAAATAACTATTCAGAATTCTAATTCTTGTGAAAAAATCGCTCCGTTCATTAATTGATTCAGATTAAAATAATAAGTGTGTTGGACACATTTCAATTATTTTGAATCGTGGAATCTAAGTAGAAGCGAGGGAAACTGGTGTAGCGCCATATAATTCAATCCCAGCGTCTGCCCCACTGACGTCACGCGGGCGGCTGTCTTCTGCGCAGCCTTGCCGTGGCCCCTATCGTGTATTCCATATATCGTGCATAGACGTATGGTGCTTGATCTTGATTCTGGACATCCTTCAGCAGGATTATTTTTCGACCTGAGTAAGGCCTTTGATACAGTCAACCACAATTTGTTGCTATTAAAGATGAGTGACGTGGGCACACGTGGTGTAGCATTGGATTGGATCGCCTCGTACCTACAAGGTAGAAAACAGTATGTGGAAATAAAGTCAGTAGATAGTGCTAGGTATGTACGCCCCTACTCCTTAGTAGAGACCTCCATCGTGAGAGGAGTGCCTCAGGACTCCGTTTTGGGCCCTGTTTTATTTCTTCTATATATGAACACTGTTCCCTCGTGTGCATCCATGACCAGACTTTCCTTATTTGCTGACGACACCTCTCTTTCAGTTTCAAGCCCCAACGTGGATCAATTGGAACGAGTTGCTTTTTGTAAGGCCAATAATTTAATTCAGTGGTTTGATGACAACTTACTCTCTATAAACTCTGATAAAACCCGACTTATGAACTTCTGCTTGACGAAAGGGCGAGCTAAAGGTTTCAGCCTACTTTCAGATGAAACTGTGGTTCATCCGACACCGAGTGTCAGATTTTTGGGTTTAGTCTTGGACGAAAATCTCACGTTTTATGATCACATTAAAAGTGTGAAATCACATTGAAAGGTGATCACATTGAACACCGAAGTTCTTCTATCTGCGTATTACGGGGTTATCTATCCCCACTTAGCATACGCTATACCTATTTGGGGGTACGAAAACCAAAAAACCCTTTTTTTATTTAAAATTCAAAAATGGGCTCTAAGAATAAATTTTTCTCTGAGAAGACACCAGTCCTGCAGGGACTATTTCCGTAAGTCAGGTATCTTAACTCTACCGTCTATCTACATTTTGGAAACACTAACTTTTGTCAAACGTAATCTTCCGAAATTCATTGTCCCAGTAAAAACTCCATACTTCGTGCGTAACTCTAACAATCTTGCAGTTCCAAAACACTCTAGGCCTACATCTTTTTTCAAAAAACATCTGTTTTATAATGGAATAAAACTATTCAACCATCTACTTTGTTCACTCAAGTTGGAATCAAACCTCTTAAAATTTAGAAAACGGCTGAGGGACCATCTAGTAAATCTCTCATGTTACAGCGTCCGGGAGTTTTATAATAAGGAATTTTGTACAACACTGTTAAATACAGAGTAATTATTTACATACAGATATGAACTATGTTATTGTTTTTATTAATTAACATTATTGTTTTAAGAGTGTAAACTTTTTCTACATAAGTATATAGCTGTTAGTATTAAGTATTAGGAACTGTTATTGATTATAGTATACAGTATTTGACTTGGCTAATACAAACTGTTTTGTCAATTTGGCTAAATAAAGTGATTTCATTTGATTTGATTTGCTACTTTCTAAATGTGCATTTTGAACAGCCGGTTAATTTTTGACTGTACAAGACTATTCATACACATTCGTCGAACAACTATAATTATTGTAATTCTATTAAAAGGAAGTAACATGCAGGTATTGAACAATAAAAAAAAAAAAAAATTAAAAAGTTCTCGTCTGCTAGTTTCAACAAAGAAAGTGCCTGAGATAAAATTCCAGTAAAACCCGTGGTCTGTGGATATGCACGGTGGAACCTTTTACATGACACGTAACATTCTACTAAAAAATGAGTGAATTTTGAACATTTTAACAATAATATTTTCCAATAAAAATACGAACTTCTCTGTTACGTTACTATTTACATCCACAACATTAAATCTTACGTGTAAATACACGCTATCAATAATACTGTATTGTTAGGTGTGGAATTACGATTTTCCATAAGGTACACATCGTTGAATGTATTATTATCTTTAAACCAGCGCACGATAAAACAATTAAAAATAAAATGAAACTTAAGTGAACGTAATTTGTATTGTAAAAAATTTGATTGAACAAAGGACAAGTATTAAAAAAATTTACGTATTTGTAGTCATAAGCTCTTATCCATACGGCTAACTCAAACTTATTAAAATGTGAGGTTATGTTAGGAACCTAGTCACACGACTTCTACAAACAATTGTTCGAGCTTTGAGGTAGTATAATAGATAACTCCTGTTTGTCTCACGAATTTGCTAGCTACCTCAGATTTTGGTGTCGGTTTATCATTTTCTTGCTTTTATATAGGTTAAAAAAATGAGCTTCAAATATTAGTATTATATGTAGTCATTCTAGTTATTTTGAGACCTGAATAAATATGTGTTATAGTAACATGGCTATTAAAGTAAAGGTAGGATCTTATCCGTTAATTCACTACCACTCCTTTTTTTGTTTCCGTTAATTCACTGCAGCTTGATAAATATTCCATTGCTCTAAAAACTGTACCCCAATCATTTTTACGTCCACTGTGGTATTCCTTATCCACTAGTAATCCGATATCGCTGGCCTTATCTTATCGCTTTCAAAGAACCTACACACGGAGAGTGCATTCGACGGTAAGTCAATCATTGGATTTATCAATTTGGGATATACTGTTGTAGCCATTTAACCTAACCTAACCGTAATTGCGATAACAAAAATAGTGGTAGGGAAGTAACGAAATAGTAGTGGTAGTGAATTAATGGAAAAGGTCCTAAAGGTAAATAATTTCTTTTTTATATTTAATTATTACTTTTGTGTTTTATTAAAAGGTTTAGTACGTTTAAGAGATGTATTGAAGTTGTACAGTAGAAGTTGTTTGATAATACGAAAAAATTTAACTTTAAGTATAAAAACATGTGTAAAACTATGTTGTGTTATTATTTTTTAAATTTTTACTTATGATAACTGGAGGAATTGGAGATCTAATCTTATAATTTTGTTTGTGTAGTTGTTAGTTTATGTCAAGCGTCAAGCCTATTATTTATTAATATAAAAAGTACTGTCGACTAAAGTACCAATGCATTTTTAATGTATTTAATTAATAAAAAACAAATGAAAAGAATAAAACGAAAAACATTTATATACTATAGACATTATAACTTTACAGATAACTGGATAGAACTCAGCAAAAAAGTAATAATTCGTTGTTTTAACATTTTCTACATCACCATGTGTTCCAACAGAAAATTTAAAATTTTACTGAACCCTTAACTGGGGTCTTTGGTACCCCAATAAAAGCATTTTTTTTAGATAAATAATATCTTAAGTGTACTGTTATTTTAAGCATTCTATTAATTGGACAGAATAAATAAGTTTACAAAAAAATATTTATGAAAAATTGTTTAATCTTTTTTAAATCTAATACTTATTTCATAGACATTAACAATATTACATTTGTTAATACTGATAAATCAGAGCTTTGCTTGATTCTGGTAGCTACATACATTCATAAAACAAAGAGAGCATGAAAATAATTTGAAATAAATAGCTAAACGTTGTAAAAATATCAACTTCACACGGTACAAAAGTGAATATTTTTATTGCTGATTTTTAAAATTTATAAAAAATACAACACGCTCATTTACAACACCCATTCTGCTTCATTTTGATACAAAACATATAGCGGTGTAAAATTAAATGATTTATAGCAATATATGTTTATGAACATAAATTTATCATATTTTATTTTATTGGGGTCTCAAAAGACCCCACGAAACCAGTTGAAGGTTAAATGAAAACTTATAATGAGAGACCTAAGTTTAACGGCATGAAATGCTTTTACTGATAAATTAATTACAATAACAAGTCTAAATCACACAAACAATTCTGTAGTACCGTAGGTAACACGCGAAAAATGGTATAGAACTAATAATTATTTATATAAATTTATACTTTTATTAACACTTATATCTAAATAGAAAACTCTTAAAAACGTGTTTTAAGTGCTTAGAACTGTTGATAATTATGTAGAATATATTGATTTTTGTTATATACATTATAGTATAAAATTCAAACAAGTGAAGTAAGTTAGTTAAATAAATGATCAAACTTACTAAATGTTTAAATATTTAAATGTTTGATTTGTTTCATTATTTTATTATTATTATTATTTAATTTTTTTTTGTGTGAGTAGGAATATATTACAAGCTGTTTCGAAAATTGAATTAATACTTTTTTTAAATTAAACATAACTGTGATACCTATATGAATTTAAAATCTATCAGTATCAGTAAAAATATCTTCCTTAAAAAATTTTCAAGAAGAGATAAAATCATGTATACTGTGTGTATATATAATTATATATGTATATATATATTATTATTATTATTCGGAATAAATTAAATTGAAAATAATCAGTCAATTAATAATTCTGCAAAAAAAAACAAGGAACAAAATCCGGTCGGAGTGTCACGGTATAAACAATACGCCGGTGTTGAGTTGGTTAATAAATGATGTCGCGAAAGAACGCCACTTTGTTGCCAGTTTTGCCAGGCTTATCAAAGATCCTTCTCATTCATAGAGGCAGAGCGTTCTTTGACAAATACCAATATTTGTCCTCCCCCCCACTCACTGCGCAGGCTGAACTTTATTCTTAGCGAACAGATATTTTCATTAGTAAACCAAACACGCGTCCCCAGGCTAACATTTAGCCAACACTTCCCCACCACGGACGGCAGCTCTCTGTCAAGTAGTTTGGCTTACGATTGTGTTTAGATTGTTGTTTTGATTGTGTTTATTATCATGTTTGGGTAGCGTAAGTACACAAACTTAACGTTGTAACATTTTACTTTGGCGATTAAGGAAATAAAAGTTTGACGCCTTGCTGTTTTTTAAAATCATCGTCATATAACGTTGTCATTGTTGGGAAGGTAGTGAACCTATACGTTGTACATTGTTGGAAAGGTAGTGAACATCTTACGTTTTACATTGTTGGGAAGGTAGTGAACTTTCACGTTGTACATTGTTGGAAAGGTAGTGAACATCTTACGTTTTACATTGTTGGGAAGGTAGTGAACTTTCACGTTGTACATTGTTCGGAAGGTAGTGAACTCTTACGTTGGGAAGGTAGTGAACTTTTACGTTGTACATTGTTGGAAAGGTAGTGAACATCTTACGTTTTACATTGTTGGGAAGGTAGTGAACTCTTATGTTGTACATTGTTGGGAAGGTAGTGAACTCTTACGTTGTACATTGTTGGGAAGGTAGTGAACTCTTACGTTGTACATTGTTGGGAAGGTAGTGAACTCTTACGTTGTACATTGTTAGGGAGGTAGTGAATTCTTGCGTTGCACATTGTTGGGGAGGTAGTGAATTCTTACGTTGTACATTGTTGGGAAAGAAATGAACTATTACGTTGTATATTGTTGGGAAGTTCGTCAATTTTTACATTGTACATTGTTGGGACGACAGTGAACATCTTACGTTGTACATTGTTGGGAAGGTAGTGGACTCTTACGTTGTACATTGTTGGGAAGGTAGTGAACTCTTACGATGTACATTGTTGGGAAGGCAGTGAACTCTTACGTTGTACATTGTTGGGAAGGTAGTGAACTCTTACGTTGTACATTGTTGGGACGACAGTGAACATCTTACGTTGTACATTGTTAGGAAGGTCCTCAACATCTTTCGTTGTACGTTGTTGGGAAGGTCGACAACATCACACGTTGTACATTGTTCGAAAGGTAGTGAACTCTTACGTTATACATTGTTGGGAAGGTTGTCAACGTTTTACGTCGTACGTTGTTGGGATAGTCATAAAGATCTTACGTTTCAAGATTGCTAAGATTAACTGAAATATTGATACACCTCAGTACTAATAGTGTTAATCAGTGAATAAAATTAAATAAACAATATAAAGAAAATAATAAAGTAGTCGTAATAAAATAACCGAACATAAATTAATTGAATGTTATGTACGGGAAATATCTAATCAAAAAAGAGAGTATGATAAAGAAAAGGTTAGATTAAAAAAAGTGTGGGAAAGGTTTAAGTAATGGCGATATTACAAAGTTAAATAAATCTGGGCGTTAAACAGATCATTGATCAAAATAAAAAGATTTAAAGTGAAACAAACACCGTTTACAAGTCCACGACTGATCGACAAACATGGGACGGCGGCGACAGAC
Organism: Stictocephala bisonia; assembly: GCA_035578905.1. Classification (NCBI taxonomy): domain Eukaryota; kingdom Metazoa; phylum Arthropoda; class Insecta; order Hemiptera; family Membracidae; genus Stictocephala; species Stictocephala bisonia. The sequence continues at coordinate 468,091 of JAQJVL010000186.1, forward strand.
AAACAGACACAACTTGTTGTCTGATCATTGTCTCCCGTCACCAATCTATTCACTGCTGGAAAAACATCCTTTGCTAAATTTGTTTTTATTTAACACATTCAACGTATTTACAACCATGTCATAATATAAAGACAATTGCTGTTTCCCACGTTATGTTCTCGTACCATATTTAATATTTATGTGAAGTAATGTAATCCAAAAACGATGTATTCACACATAACGAACCGCTGAACAGATCTTGATGAAATATTAAGGGAATTTAGCTTTTGTATAATAGAGACCAACTATGATAAGATTCTTAAAATCCCATTCCTCTTAGGAGTAGAAACAGCCCCACACCGTTTCCTTTTGAGAGTAACTCAGCAATTTATTTCAAACAGCTGATACAACTAATATGTCACAAAAGCTTGTCTAATTTGATTTTCATTTTGAAAATTATAAGGCCAATCATTCTAACTCTCACACGATTACACTACTTTTCATTTCCCTTAAGTAGAATTAAAGGGTTATCTATGTTATAAAATTGTTCTAACTAGGATAACTGTGGCAGGTTGATATTTTAATTGGTGTCATTGTTTACAGAGAGAACCACAGAAGGATAGGGACTGCAAATATTTTCTACATATCGATATATCTAATTGCACATATATCACATTCCGAATATCGATCTAACGATAATATCGAAATAAAATATGGACATATTGAGTAACCGATATATCGAGTTGTAAGTGATTTATCCTTTTAAAACTATGCACTAACTCTTATGACATGACCAAAAATACACGCGTTTTGTTGTCACTATTTTTGAATAGCCTCTTGAATGTAAAAATTAAATAACATTTATCTACACGAAACAAGTTGTAGTCTGCGAGGTTGAATGAAAACAATTCAAAATAAGAATAATTATACCTTTAGTTATTATGTTAATTATAAAAGAATAATGTAATATAATAATAACTTTTTTATTTAATTTTTGTTTTTCACATTTAAAAATAATTGCATTAGGCTTCTTATAAACACTAAGTTTCCACCCACTGATCTGCAATAAACTACATTTTAGTGCGTTAACCTCACGCAAAAAAACTAAATAAAATTACTTTATTATTTCAATGCACGTTTTGTACGCATAAGAGGCAATTTTAATGTATTTTTCTTCGAATCGAGATGATTTTGAGGAGAGAGAATAACATCAAAATTTAATGATATATCGGGCCAAAATAACGATACGACCGATATTATCGAAAGGAAATATCAATACTAATATATCGATATATCGAAACATATATATCGATATTTCCAACCTATCAATATATCTTTGCGAGGGAAGGGTAAGCAAGTGCAGAGAACCACCCCGTAGCGAATCAAGTGCGCTTGGATAGTTAATATTACGTATAAAGTGGACGAATTTTGCATATCTTCGTTCGTGTTCTTCAATCTGTACGTTATGGTAATGGTCAGCTGGATACCACCATGTTCGACCTTTAGCTTCCATTCTATTACCACTCTTAACACATTGAACGTCCCTTCCTAGAGTTTTAACCATAAATCACTTCGAACCGGTTTATCGAGGTGTTCCGAGGTTGGTTGATTTAGGAAGTTTTAAATCTCAAGAAAAGCACTGAATATTCTTGAGTATATTGTTTTAAACGCCGGTTCATAAGAAAGCTGCACATGGTCAATGGCGTTTTAACTATGTTCTTGATAGTTTTACTATTTTATAGTTTTTTCAACAATGATCGTCTCTTAGACAAACGGAGGACTATTACATTAAAATAAGTAGTTACTAGTATCATATGAAACTCAAATTGAAACCTTTAATAATTCTATGTATAGCATTGTCTACAAGTTTTAAGCCTACATCTCTTAATAAAACATGCCTAGTTGGATTTGAAAATAATTAATCGTATAAAAATGTAAAGACCACAAAAGTAGTTCCAACTTAATTTTTTGGATTGAAACTACTTTAGATTTAACTCACCTGTTAGTGTTTTTGTTTATTAATGCGAGATGTATTGTAATCAATTTATTAGTAACATTTGTATGAGTTGGAGACTTGATACTAAAGTCTGAAGGAATAAATTAATATTTTGGACTTTTAAAAACAGTTTATTTTATGGAAATTCAAAGTTCCAATATTAGTAAGGAGTTATTGTATGTATTTACTAAATTAGCTGTGTTGTTTGCGAAGAAATAAAACACTTTCCTAACATTACCAAATGGGCCTATTTTTCAATCATAAATATATCATTTCACAGAGAAAAAGCTTTTTGCGAAGATTATAACCAAATTACACAACTTTGATTAGAATTTATTTACCAAACAACCGTTAATGAAATTCAAAGAAATCAATAAATACATCAACAAAGAAATCTGAACCCTCATATGCATTGAGTTCTTTTCAACATATATTTTTTCAGCAATTCTTTCAAATGTCTTTTCTTTTGTTTTATTAGTGAAGTGTAAACATGCTGTGTATGAAACTATGTTATATTTGATTTAAAATGATTGGACCTTTTCCGCTACTTCACTACCATTACTTTTTTATCGCAATTACGATTAGGTTAGGTTAAATGGCTACTAAAGTTGATCACAAACTGGTAAATCCAGTGATTGACTAAACACAGAATGCGCTCTCCGTGTATAAGTTTTTGGAAAGTGATAAGATAAGGCCAGTGATATCGGATTCCTAGCGGATAATGAATACCACAGTGGACGTATAAAAGATTGGGGAACATTTTTTAAAGCAATTGAATGTTTATCAAGCGGTAGTGAATTGGCGGAAAAGATCCGAAAGGTTAATTATTATTTCAAAACAAAAGTTTCTTATATAGTATAGCAATATATTTTATTAGAACCAATACACATTTTGCACACTTATGAGAGTAAATTAACGAAAAAAACCACTTCCGACAAGTCGCCGTGCATTGTATCACGGAATTTACATACAAGAATGTAGTGCGGACTGCATCATGCGCCCAAACTGGTGCACTGCTCTATAAGCTACGTGTTGCTGCTCTCTCTATACGTGCCTGGTTAGTTTGACATTTACAATAAGTGAAGAGTAAAATATGAAAATTAACGTAAATAAAACAAAGATTGTGGTAATATGAAGAAAGGAGGAACGAGTGTATACTAAACTACATGGAGAACTATAGAGCTAGTGCGTAGTTTTAAATACTTAGGGAGTATGATTGAAGATGTAAGTTCAGATAGGAAATAAAAGTGAGTACCGCTATGGCAACAGAAAGATTTAATAAAAATAAACTGAGGAAAAGATTTATAAAATGTTTTATTTGCAGTGTTTTTACTATATGGAGCGGAAACATGGACTCCAAAACGAGGTGAGATTGGAATCAATGGAGATGTGGATTTGGAGAAGGATGGAGCAAAATAGTTTAGGAAGATAGAGTGCGAAATAATGAAGTAAGAGAGTGGGCGAAGAGAGGGAAATAATTAAAACTTTTAGAAGAAGGCACGTGAATTGGCTTGTTAAGAGAGGAAAGAGCCTATTGAGAACAGCTGTAGAAGAAAAAATTAGAGAAAAAAATAGGAAAGAGAAGAAGAAGATATCAGATTGTGGACAGAATAAGGGTCGAAGGGAAGTACAGTATAAACAACAAAAAGACTTGCTCAAAACTTGAATGATTTGGAGGAAGGCTGCAACCCTCTGGCCTGTCTGAGGGCAGAACACTCTTGATGGTGATGATCTTGATGATGACCCTACAGCTAGTCTATCAGCACTATCATCGAGATCGTAAATTCCTAAATGTAACATCAAGCAATTGGGGAAAATTCGTTTTTTATTTTCTTCATTTATTTTACTAAAAAAAATAACAGAATGTAACAAGAAAATCAGCTTGGATGTGAAATAAAAAGATTAGACGTTCATGGCCCCAGTAAAAGTTTTCTCAAAACAGTTTGCTGTCATGAATGAAGTCTTCATTAGTGAAGATGGCATACCTCATTATGAACAAAGTGCGATGAAACAAAAGAGGCTCTGAGATCTAGATGTGCTTTGGACTTAAAACTTACTTTTGTTTCTTTCTTGTGTATCTTGAAGATTTTCTTAGTAATACCTAATACTTTTGTAGTGTCAACGGTTTAAAAACGTTCTTTTTTTAGAATTATTTAATTTCAATAGTATCACATATTTTTACTGCAGATTTGTTATTTATTTATATATATATATATATATATATATATATATATATATATATATATATATATATATATATATATATATATTGTATGTACAAATAACACTATTTCAATGTACGGGTTTATTATTAGCCTAAATTCGGAAATAAATATTAACCATATAAGACTTTTTTGAATGGATTTGTTTTAAAGACTTTTTCACAAAAACACTTTTTTACAAAATTAAAAATAAACCTACTCAATGTACGCTTATTTACTCGTGTCATCCGGATTAAGAGTTAATGTAATTAATATATTTATTATCCTTAAGTTCAGTTACAGTTACGACAACTGAACCCGGTGTTTCCCGTATGACTAATTAAGTATAATTGTGGGTGATGATGTACTTGTGTGTGTACTCACCCAGTGTGTTTGCAGACTGAGAAACGCTACCAAATGTTTGTATATCTAACCAATAAAGTTTTCAAACGAAGTATGGGGTGGGTGACCAAAAGGCTATCGGAGAGACGCCAGCTCGAGTCCGACAGTTACCTTTGTCAATAAATTACTGGATGTAAAGCACAACTCAGGAAATTAATGTGTGTGCCTGGGACAGAGAGAGAAGGTAAATACACGGTTCGAGAGAGGGGGAGGGAGAGAGAAGATAAATACACGGTTCCGTGAGCGAGACAGAGATGGTAAATACAAGAGTCCTTTAGGCCTCTAACACCAACAAGGCTCCGACAAGTTTTAATAAATCATGTTCTCTATTCTCTTTTATTTTCGGCGTCATTTTACCTTTTACTTGATCGCGTTTTTAGTGCCTACAATTTGTACTACCTTTGTATCATTAATAGTTGTATGAGACAATTCAGAATGCACCAATTACTAACGCATTGATCTTCTCCTTCAATATACTGAGATCTTTTCTGATGATTTAAAAAACTTTATTCTCGAACTAAACTGCTATGTTTCTGTCTATTTATTTATTTTTTTTTTTTAAGGAGAGGCTGATCTACTTTTTAACCTTACTCTACCCATTCTCTACAGACTGTTGGTCTGTGTGAGGAACTTATCAGACAGGGTAAAGGGGAGAACCAGTACAGTACAAGGTGAATATTTCTGATAAAAACTTCCAGTTAAGACCAGGATTCGAACCTGAGCTACCTCTAAATCAGGCATAAGTCCTGACGCCTTAGTAAAGTCAACTTAGCGATTACGCTTTTAGATCTGGTGAATTTTTCGCTCTTATGGTGACCATATTTCCTTTTTTTTTTTTTTTTTTTTGACTACAGACCAATCTCGTGGAATTTAAGATTTTGATTTTTGTTCACTTATTTTGAATATTCATGAAAATCTTCATGCATAATAGTGGTAAGATGTTGGTAGACTTATCCAAGAGAACTAAGAGTAATTGTTTTTCTCTTTCCCCTAATAGGCAAGGTGAGGCAAGACTATGAAGTGGAGGCCATGTGACGTGTAGGTGCTGTGGAGCTATGTACATACGACTAATTGGCGCCATAGACTACAAATCAGCCGCTGAGCAAAGTTCCGCCCTAAGACGCAATGAATATCAGTGTAAGCCTATTAAGTGCGGACAAGAACACAAAGCGGCTTAGCGATGTCTTGAGCGGCTTAAGACTCCTCTGCTTCGTAACTTGGCCCAAGATGGTCTTCAAACCATCCCAACCACCCACAAAAACTTCTTGTTCAATTTTCTCTCTTCGTATTCTTCTTGATTGAAGAATACGAAGAGAGAAGAGAGAGACTCATCATACCCTATAGTACTGATGAGTATACCTCATGGTTATTATGTTTTGCACTCGTTCAAGCAATTTTCTTTTTTTTGTCATATTATTTATATAAAATTCTTCGTATTAATCCTTGTTTCACTCTTATTTATATTTCATTATCATTTTTTTTTTATTAATTCCCTATATATTTTCAGATTTTCTAGTTTTATTTAACATAACTCCCATTATTATTAAAGGTCTGATCATAGCCTATTTTTTTCTTTGTTCCTCCCCTAATCCTAAAAACCCTAAAAATCTTTCCTCTCGTCAAATTTTTGTCTTTTGACTGTCAGAGTTTTCAAACAAGAAATTTATGTTTTTCTTTTTGTGGCACATATTCTGATTTTATGGTATTGTACAGTGTATCCTTCAAAGTCGTTTTGCTATTTCATTCCAGTTAACTCTAATGTTTTACATTCTTATTATTAATTATCTTCTAGTACTATAAATGTTACTGCTGAATAAGTTTTATTTACTTGTTCTGTATTCGCTATACTGTAGCATTTTATTTTTTATTATATTTTCATTCATCTGATGTTCAAGCACGTCCACTATTTTTCCAAACCCATCCCTATTATGAGTTTAACCTCCTTGTATTGCCACTTGCTTAGTAGCATTCTTTAGTTGATTTAATTTTACTTTTTACCTAATCACTTAAAACCCAATATATTTTATTTTGTCGAGTGATAACTGTTTCTTCTATCTTCTACTCATCAGCTACATTATTTGCTGCCTATTCTTTTGTTAATTTATTTCTTTAGTGTTGAGCACGTGTCCTTTGGTTCTGGCATGTATAAGTTGATGTTTGTTACCATTATCTATGAAGAGATTTTTAACATAAGTAGTAGTATTTGGCTCGTTATTATAACTACTTTTTTTAGATAAGAGAGAGGCCTATCCTTTTTTCACCTCACTCTACCCATCCCCCATAGACTATTGATACTAGCAGGGAATTTATGAGACAGAGGAAGTAGGCGAATCAGTTCAGTACGAGGTGAAGGATCTTTTCCGTTACTTCACTACCACTACTTTTTTTCCGTTGGATCACTACCGCTTGATAAATGTTCTATTGCTTTAAAAATTGTTCCCCAATCACTTTTACGTCCATTGTGGTATTCCTTTTTCGCTAGGAATCCGATATCGCTGGCCTTATCTTATCACTTTCCAAGAACTTAAACACGGAGAGCGCATTCGGTGGTAAGTCAAATAGTAACAAAGTAATAAGCAATGACAGGATTAGAACTTGCACTATCTGTAATATAGGCCCAGATACAAAGTCCTGACGACTTATATAGCTTGGAAACTGGCACTCCCAAAGACTTCCTTCAGTGTTAAATGGTTATACACTTTATTAGCACAGAGAGACATGTTGTTACTTTTAGTAATTTTTTGGTACATTTCAAATATGTCTTGAGTGTTTTGTATGTTAAGGGAACCCTACAGGGCACAACATTTTACGAAAGTGTTACAAATGTTCATCCGTACTTTTAAGTACTGTAGGCACATATACAAGTTAAGGCGAGTGCTCTGGTCAGAATTATAAATATAATTTTACTTTTATTTATAAATATAAATTAATTTATACAATTTACTTTCTCACGTAAATTGACACTTAACCTTAAAATCCACCAAAATAAAAATGTAGAGAATTTTCCATGGTCGTAATCTCTCTAGGAATAACCATGTGTATTATATGATAAATAAACTAAATAAAGGTATCAATTGTTATAGAATATTGAAATTTGATGCTAGTATATGTACTATTATTACTGACATAAGCTATACAGTACATAGTTTATTGAGTTATGGAGTCATGAAATTTCATTACATTATTTAAAGTCCAAAAAAGAACAATTAGACTAATTTGTGGATATTTCAAAACTCCATACCTACTAGTCAAGAAACGTTTAAAGATATTAAATTACAAAATAAAAGTTTTTTCAAGAAATGAAATGTTATGACCCTTCGTCCACTATTTACAAAAGCTAGATATTCATAACAAATAATTTAAACGAATTTCTCTCAAAATATCCATAAGTATGAAACAAGAAACTCAAATCAACTAAAAATGCAACAGAGTAAATAATCAATAACACAAACAATTAGGATATTATATGGTTAATAAATTATCTAATAAATTGCCTAATCAAGGAAGAAATCTATAAATGAGATAACTAAAAAAACTGTACGTAAGTATTTATTAGAAGTATTTTTATACAAAATTGAAGACTTCTTTAAAATTCAATTCCAATTTATATGAATACACGTAATTAAACTATTTATTATTTTATAAAGCCTCATTTGATGTTTTATACAACAACTGTTGTAATTATTATAACTACCGGCATATCTATTGTGAGAAAAACTATTATCTTACATGATCTAACAAAGCAATATCTCATTTAGTAAGATTTTGGGTCGAACGTAGACCTACCGTGTTTTACAATTACATAAAAAATTGAATTATTACTATATGTAGTTTTAAAATGTAGCAACTTTAATTTCGGAAGTTTCTCACACGTTTTACAAAGGCCATGAATACAGCTTGTATGCCTGTGCTGTTGGAAGTGTGTTTACAATGAACGGTCGTCTTGGCAACTGTACAGTCAAACGGCCTCCACCTACACTAATAGGAAACTCATTACCAATACATTATGTAGGTAATATCGTACAGTATAACTAAGTATTATTATGTGTAATAAATATATAATATAAGCTTTTAGGACTTTGTCCGAGCATTGCTTCTATAAACACACACATATAATCAAAAAGCCATGTAGGCCTACTCACCATCACGAAATCTCCGTGACCACGCAACAGGTTTTGATGAAATTGGAAGGGAAGTTAGCTTTTGTATCATAGAGACCTACTAAGACAGGATTTGTCGAAATTCCATTCTTAAGAAATAGAAGCAGCCCCTCAACATTTCCTTTTTTTCTACAAGAATACAATTGGCAAAAAAACTGTTATTTAGTAATTTATTTAAAAAAGCTGATACAAAAAACATAAACATGACAAAAAAGCTTGGTGGATTTGGTTTTCATTGTGAAGTGTTTAAAGTAATTTCTAGTAACTTTGATATGAATGCACCTCCCCCAAAAGTAGTAGTTTTAGGTAGTTATTAAATGTAAAACTTTATTACAGAGGAGAACTGAAGCAAGCTGAGCTTTTGTATTGATGTGATGGTTTAGAGATGACCATAAAGGAAAGGTTAAGCAAGCGTAAATAACCACCCCCTAGCAAAGCAAGATCTGTCGATCAAGGTTAAGTAGATCATTTTATACGTACGTAGATATTCACATCATTTGAAAGGGCTGATCAAGCGAAGAAGAATGCCTAAAAATTCTGCTGAAAATGTTGGTCTTCCAACCGTCTAGTTAGAAATCCATTCGTTTATAGTGGGTGGGCCTACTAATACATAATTCATTCTCCATTCTCTGTGATATTTTTGATGATGCTAAAAAAAATAGAAACTCCCATACTAAAATCCACGAATCTTCAGAGTCCACTGAAAGCAATTAATGTCTGAATGCACATTTACGCCCATACAAATATTACGTTAAATAGTATATAAAGCAACTAGAGCTTTCATAAATTGTTTTCTAAAAACACTCATTTGATTAAGAATAAAAAGCAGTGAGCTTAGAGCACGCCCTTGTGGTATACCGTATGTAGGTTGAGCGCGCGTGGTGTGCCATCTGTCTCCCAGGATAACTCGATAATAAGGACCCGCTCTGTTCAAACATTTGCGCCAACTTATAATCAAGTGCTGGCCGGCCAGCCGCCCCTCGCTCGCCCCTCACTCTCAAAAAATTAACACTCTTCTTTCCGACGGCAACATTTTATTACATCCCTTCCACTGTAAACACACTTCGTCAGACCGCATTTGCTGCAGTGTCACAATTTGTTGAAGTGATTAAATGCATTAGTAAACAGGCATTCGTGGGCCGATGTTTTCATCTTATAGACATAATAAATTTAATATAATAAGCCTTAAAAATACTTAAAACAATACAGTTTATTTGCTAAAAGCCCGCCGTTTTTTAGGACAATATGCCTACGTTGTTAAGTCATATTGGTCACACCAGCATGTTAGAATAGTTATATTAAACCAGGAGTAACCCTAGGGTAACTAGCTACGCTCGTGAAGGAAGCTCGGCCTTCGGCCTCGTCTGGAGACTCTGCCTTTTGCCCTTTGTAGAACTCGGCCTACGGCCTCGCCAGGGTTCTCTTTTAAAGGCCTCTTTGTGGAACTCAGCCTACGGCCTCGCGGTGGAATGTTCGGCTTGCGGCCTCACCAAGGCACTCTGCTACAATCCCATTTTTGGGTCTCGGCAGGCCGCCTCGGGAGTGAGATCGGCCTACGGATTCTTAACCAATTTGACCATGCATTTTGGTTTTAGGGGCAGTGCAGCCCATAAACATAGTCTTTTCTAAAATCTGATGGTATAGGATCAGTAATTAATTGAAGAATACCTTTAATTTGACATCCCACTTGGTTTTATTACTTTAACATTACCCAATTTTGGGTTTTGGAGCATATTTTTTTAATTTGGGGGGGGGCAGAGCCCTTAAACATTATCTCTTCCAAAATACAATGCAATAATGTGATTTGGAAGATAAATATATATAGTTTGATACCCCACTAGGGCGGTTTATATTAGGGTAATATTACTCTTTTTGTTTTTGGATTTTTTTTAAAGAACAATTTTAGGGGCATATGCCCCTTATTAATTTCCCTTTCCGAAATCTGATGGTATATTTTGATTCGAGAGAAAATAGCTTTAAGTAGATAACATCAGTATTAAAAAATTTAAAATTTTTAAAATTTACAATTTTTTGGCCCTCAATACCCCAAAATTTTTAAGTTGTTAGGCTGAAATTCGTGTATTAGATGCGCATTTATTATGCGTGTAGAACTGCAAAGGTTTGAAACTTTTACTCGAGATTTTTCTCAAGTTAGGTAAGAAATACTAATTTTTTGTGATTTTCTCATAAGAAATACATTGGGGCAGTTTTGGGGGTAAAAAAGGCTGCCATTTCGGAACAATTACGAATTTTTCAAAATCCCTTCTTATTGCACGCCTACAATATAGGACCAATCATCGTACAAAGTTTCAGCCTCGGAGTTTTAGTGGTGTTTGAGAAAATGTGATCAGTGAGTCAGTGGTATTTGGCTTTTGTATAAAATATAGATGAAATGACTAGAGCCTATAAATAAACAATGTGAAAAAAAAAACTTCAAAAATTCGTAGAAACAGATTTGATAACATTTCACAGATCAAAATTATATTGTAATAAAACGCGCGTAGAATATAAATAAAAGCATTATAAAGCTTCCAGATTACTTCTGAGGGTTTTTACATAGAGATAATTAATAGCCTAGAGCCTAAATAAAGAATTATAAATGCAGTTTATATCAGTACAATTCTTAATTAGTGAGTTTTCATACAACATGCCCTTGACCTAAGTAATTATCTGATTAGGAATATGTGCATGAGAGTTTTTGAAATTTCATTTTTTAGACATTTGAACATGTGCAGACTTTATTGTGTTACAAAGTACTTTGCAGCCTTTCATAAACAATATACAAGCTTTTTAAACAATACAAAAATATTGCAATGAAAAAGTGTAATATTCCCTAAATCTAGATAGCTTTTAATGTAAGATATGTTCAAACAATGTCCATCAACAGGAAGGTGAGAACTTGACAAATATACGGTTTGTTAGGGCTACGTATAGTAAAAGGGTAACAAACAATGATATGTTGGGGTGAACTGTCAAAGTTTGTTGAAAAATTAGAGAGAAAAAAATCTCTCAATTTAGAGCCCACTTATTTCATCTTGATAATCATGAAAAAAGTTGTAAAGGGAAGAAAAAGCACAGGAAATCCTCGAATGAACTATATAGAATAAAAAACCTTTTGACGTAGGATCATTTGTATTCTACTGAATAGAAGAGTAGAGAAGTAGGAAGAATAGAGCGTTTCTTCTAAGTGAAAGAAACGCTACAAAGTGTCCAACACGCAAAGTAACCCAAGGATAAAATGAATCACATTCAGAAGGTTTTGAACTGTCACAGGGACATTTTGTCCAAAGAGTAACCAACAGGAATCGAGGTGGTTTATTTGCCTACTTTTGTGGAATTAAAAATTGCTCAACTTTCAGAAGTCCAGTTTGTCTACTTTTGTGGAATTAAAAATTGCTCAACTTTCAGAAGTCCGGTTTGTCTACTTTTGTGGAGTTAAAAATTGCTCAACTTTCAGAAGTCCGGTTTGTCTTCTTTTGTGGAGTTAAAAATTGCTCAACTTTCAGAAGTCCAGTTTGTCTTCTTTTGTGGAGTTAAAAATTGCTCAACTTTCAGAAGTCCAGTTTGTCTACTTTTGTGGAATTAAAAATTGCTCTACTTACATAGTTCAGTTTGTATTTGGGAAAGTTTGGCATAGCTTTGATTATCGTGTTATAGTATGTCGTTTATACTCTTTCGTCTACATATTGCATTCTGCCCAATGAACGGTGATCTGAAGAATAAGAACAAGAAGAAGAGATTAATAGTAATGAAGTTTTAAAGTTTAGAATTCCGATTCAGCATACCACAACTGAAATCTTGTGACGCAAAGTGTTATATAAAATGAACTCTTCCAAAAGGATTAATTCTCAACTGTTTATGCCTATTACCTCTCTTACTAACTACATAATTTCCAGGAAGTAGATATTGCAATTAAATAAAATGTAACTAAATTTCTATCCCAACAGCGGACTGGAAAAATAACTACTATTCAACAAACGTTCAGCGCACCATTGGATGCGACCACTGTTTCTTTCTTCTCTGTGACACTGCTGATTGATTTTTAAATATAACAGTCTCAAAAATATAACCTCGTCATACCCTATAGTACAGTATACCTGATTCAATTTTGAAAAATTAGCCTATTGTGTATGTAGGCCTAGGCTTTTTTTCATTTTCATATTTTTGAACTAAACTAGTAAAATTGTTATTAGGTTCTCTACAATAGGCCTACTCAATTTTTGCACACTTTTATCGAGGAATGTTTTATAACCTTTATAATAATGACAATTTAAATATTTTTCTTTTAGAGTTGATTCTAAAAATGTTATTCTGAACTATATGGGCCTACCTTCGTTTCATTGGTAGCCTATAATTGATTTGAAATGTTTCAAAACTCCAACAAGTTTTGACGTCTACCAAACTAACACAATAATGTGTTAGTTAACTAAGGCTTAAAGGCACTTTTATTTGACAATCGGACAGAGCCTTTAACTACTATGCAACACCTGTATAAACCTTTAAATTGTGTAATGACTCAAATTAATTTAATAGCAAGAAACCTTTTATAGATTCGGCTAATTTGACAGTAAATGGAATTTATGATGTATTTTTGAAAGCCTCCCTTTTAATTGAGCGAATTATGACAGTAAAATTAAAAATTAACAATCACGGTACTAGAAGAACTTTTATTTTAAAAGATAAAAACATTGCATATAATTGCACAAGAAAATTCCAGCGTATACTGGAAACAAATTTAGATCTTTTCCATTAATTCACTACCACTACTTTTCTCCGTTAATTCACTGCCGCTTGATAAATATTCTAAAGCTCTAAAAACTGTTCCCCAATCATTTTTTACGTCCACTGTGGTATTCCTTGTCCTCTAGGAATCCGATATCGCTGGCCTTATCTTATCGCTTTCCAAGAACTTACACACGGAGAGCGCATTCGGTGGTAGGCCCCTAAGTCAGTAATTGGATTTACTAGTTTGTGATCAACTTTAGTACCCACCTAACTTAACCTAACCATAATTCCGATAAAAAAAAGTAGTGGTAGTGAAGTAACGGAAAAGGTCCGAAAAGATTATAAAAAATTACCTAAAGTCAGAATTTATGGAAAAAATTATAAACAATTCAAAATTTAAGTCAAATAATACTTAATCAATAACTATATTCTGTATATAAATACCTTAGTGATATTTATATTATTTAAAATTATCAGTTTTTGACATGTTTGCTATACATCAATAAAAGGTAACTTAAAACACTTACTTCTAGAATGATTTTACTGTACCTAATTTATAAATAAAATAATATATTCTTATAATTTAAATAAAATATTTATCTATTGTTTATTATGTAGTTAGTAACCTTGGTGTTTGACCCACCCATGAATTGAAGACGTAAGCTACTACAGCCACTACTATAACACACTTGATTTGAGAGCTGGCAACCATCCCAGCTACATTTCCATGATTCACCAGATTCTATATCGACACAGAGAAGAAAGAAACATAGGTAGCATCCGCATCCAATAGTAGGTACGCTGAATGTGTGTCGAGTAGTTAGTTAATTCTCCTGTTTACCATGCAGATGGCAGGCCAGTACCTTGTCAGACCCTCCCATGTCCCCCCAAATCCTCAAGGATAAACGCAATAACTAAAGATGTACATCGATTGTAATCTACTTATAACTGCCAAAGCGACCTCTGTTTCTTTTTCTCTGTGATATCAGTTACTAACTCGTATGACGGTTGAGCTCCTCTTTTCCCTAATGGTTAATGTTCACTATCCTAATACAATTTTCTTTATTGGGCCTTATCAACAATTTACATGAGTAGCCTACAATGTAACAACAAAACAATGTATATGTAACATTAATAAACGTAGTTATGTCCATTTTAGAACTAACAAGTGCAGACTAAAATTCAATAAAAATATCCTGTTACTGAAATCACTGTCTTAGAGTTGGAATTTCGTTGTCATAATTAGGTAATATTATCCTTAAGCCCATTCGGTCCTTAAGAAATTTCAAATGTTTTATAAAAAAATCATTAAAATTGTTTGTACATTTAGATGTCTAATTATCTCAAGTTAAGCTACATATATAAGAGTACAATACAAAATACATTCAACCAATGTAAAAATCGGCTTGGGATGAAGACAACCTCTTCGCTTCGCTTTCGCCGACAGTAACTATACACACTCGTGACGTCAAACAGTTTAAAAATGAGTTAAATTTTCATTTGTGTTAATTTTAAGAAAGCTGAATGTATATAAAATCTTCATCAGATTATCAGAATGAGAGAGATGAAAATAAAGAAAACAAATTAAAGGTGCTTTACAAGGGGGCACGCAAAATGTACCCCAATCCGAAGGGTATTTCAAACTGAATAAGAGTACTGTACATCAGATTACAAAAGTTAGCCCCGCTATGAAAAGAATCGTTCCGGCGGTAAGTAAAAAGTTTGTCAGTTCCCCTCCCGTCTTTTTATATATCCGGGATCGATATAGGGAGAGGAGAGCGCAGACTCGAGCCGTTCTGTGATTGGTCGAAATTCCCCTCCCTCCCACCCTGAACAAACATGTCCGCTTTGTTGGCCAGGAAGGTTAGCTTCGCGTGTACTACACCTCTCTTCTTAACTATCAAATACACCCAGTTTAGCCTTAATACTCTATTATATGTCTCATTGCTTTTTATCGACGCTCTATTTCTGTTGTGGTAACACTGCCTGTGATCAACGGTGTCGTCAGCCGGCTGTTTGTTACACGATTCGTTCATTGAGCAATGTTTTTCCTACCACCGAAATGTGATTGCTTTTTGTCATATCTGTTTTTTAATCTGGGCTTACGTGTTTATCAGTTCTCCGGTGATTTGGGTTTTCTACCGTGAAACTCGTTTTGTTTACCGTAAAGGTAGCAAATTGAACAGGTCTCTTTTATTTCAGAATAATTATGCTGCTTGTATATTATGCGTTTTTATTCATTCAACATTTTGAAATGGTCTAATTTACAAAAATGTTCTTAATGTAATGTTAACCTACTCAGTTAGATAGGTAATCCAATTGAGCAAACTAAGGTATAGCCACAGAGAAGATAAGAAACAGAGGTCGCATCGAATAGTGAGCTGAATGTGTGTCAAGTAGTTATTTCTCCAGTTAGACGTAGGAATGACAGGGCCAGCCCCTTGTCAGTTGTCGCCATTTGTTCCCTCAAAGTCCTCAAACATAAACTTAGTATTTTTTTTGTGTTTAGGTTTTGTTAGTAATTTTTACTGCAGATATATAAAGATGTACATTAGTTGTAATCACTTATAACTGCCACTAAGATGTTCGTTGCGGTCATACTAAATATACGCTGTTTATATTTTCTCTGTGTAATTTGGCTTGCAGGGAAAGAAGGAGCTTTCTTTCAGTCAAATTCTTGAATGATTTGATCTCTTTCTTCAGCAATATTACACCTCCAATTTCAATCAGCCAATTTAAGGCGTTCGCCGAAACATAAGAAAGCGACCTCTGTATCTTTTCTTATGTTCCTTAGCTCAATTATGGCCTATAAGTTAATTAAAGAGTAGGTCATCATTTATTAGTTGTACGCTGATTTGCTCTGGGTCAGTCGGCTTTATGCATATACAGTATATATATATATATATATATATATATATATATATATATATATATATATATATATATATATATATATATATATATATAAATATATATATATATATATATAAGTTATATTTAAACATTTTAAGGATGTATATATATTTTCCGTTTATTCACTACCACTACATTTTTGTTGTTTCCGTTAATTCACTACCACTTGATAAATATTCTATTGCTCTAAAATTAATCCCCAATCATTTTTACGTCCACTGTGGTATTCCTTATCCGCTAGGAATCCGATATCGCTGGCCTTATCTTATCGCTTTCCAAGAACTTATACTCGGAGAGCGCATTCTGCGGTAAGTCAATCATTGGATTTACCTTTTCTACAAATAAGTTGTACGACAAGTTATCGATTATATAAAAAATCAACGGTAAATTTGCTTACTTTTTACAAATTTGAATTTAAAGTGGTCGAAAAGCCATCTGTTTAGTATTTGTAGGATTTTTTTGGCAATTTAACGCTTCTTAATTTTTGTAATTTTTATGTAAAATAAAAAATTGGAATTTATAGATTCTTTAATATATCTTCAATTTCCCCTCTACCTTCTCATATCAAACTGATAAAATATAATTTGAAATTTATTAGTATAGGCATTGATAAACACCCAAATTACACTAAAAACTCTAAAACATAGTTTCTTGGCTGTAACAACGTCATCAATGGTATTTTACTCTATGTTGACTTTTTACTATTATAATTAAGATAAACCTTTCTGGATTTTGTTCCGTTAATTATCTACCACTAGTTTTTCCCATTAATTCACTACACCTTGATAAGTATTCTTTTGTTCCAAAAACTATTCCCCAATAATTTTTACGCCCACAGTAGTATGCTTTATCTGCTAGGAATCCGATATCGCTGGCCTTATCTTATCGCTTTCGAAGAACTTACACACGAAGAGCGCATTCGGCGGTAAGTCAATCATATGATTTACTAGTTTGTGATCAACTTTAGTAGCTACCTATCCTAACGTATCCGTAATTGCGATAAAAAAGTTTGTAGTGAATTAACGGAAAATGTCCTAAATTAATTTCCTACTATATCCAATTCGACGAAACAAAAGAATAATCAAATGTTAGTACAGGATGGCTAGTAAACAAATCATAAGACTAAACAAACTTTGCAATAACACGTTCGTAAATCATAAAATAACATAAACACATCAATATAATAACAATAACTTAAAAGTAGGCCTATAGGCCTACAAGAGCACAGTACACAACTATCATAATAATATACAAAACAATAGCATGCACAAAAAGACAAGAATAAACCTGCGCTACGAATAACATGGTGGACTTTGAAAAGAATAACAGATAAAAAATTATGTATATTTGCAAAGGAAAAACAACTAAAAGTATGCTAAGAGATGGTAAGTAAATATTTGTATTTTGAAGACCAACGTTCGTTCCACTTTCAGAAGAAAATTTGGTCACAGCTCTTTTAAGCCGCGTTTACACTATATAGCAAAATATGCTATATAACTTTTGCTACATATAACATTTGTTAGATGTAGCGAATGTTATATAGCAAATGCTAGAAGTTTCAGTTTTAGATAATAGAAAATTAACTTTATCGGCAGCTATTGCAGTCATTTTAACTTTTTATAGAAAGGAACGAAGGTTTTTGGTCCGTCCGTCTCTCGTGGCAAGGCAAAGATATAGGGGGAGTGATCAACTATTAGATTTGAACTGAACACGCGAACTGAAAATGCCATTCACGAATTTGATGCAATTTATTTCAAACGGTCAAACTAATATAATGGTCAATCTGAATAAAGTTTATGACTTGTAAAGCCAATTAAGTAAAATTGAGTAGTAACTATATAAAATACATTAATAAAGTTTAAGACTGTACAGCCAATTAAGTAAAATTGAGTAGTAACTATAATATAAAATACATTAATAAACTTATTTAAGAAAATCTCAAAAATTCCAATAAAATATTTATTTCGTGAGGCCTTTTGCCTACAATGTAGGCATCGTCAGACATCAACATAAAAATTCTAATTTTAAAACATTTGTTTACAAAATATATAATAATATAAATATTTAAAACATATGGTAGATTTTAAAAATAATTAAATTTAAAGTTGTGTATATAAATACGAATGTAAAGTTATTTAAGTTAAAATTATACTATATAAACGGAGAATTTTGAATGGGAGGAGGTTCATTATTTACAATTAGTGTGTTAAATTTGTTCATGTAGAATGTTTCTGATGCATCTAATAATTGATTTTTATTAACTTGTTTTAGAACTTCAAATTTTGAAAAGTTATGTCCTTTTTCTAGTGCATGTTTGGCCATTGTTGATTTTTCACATTGTCCATACTTAAAATTTGCTGTGTGTTCTTTGAATCTTGTTTTAATTTTTCTTTTTGTTTGGCCAATATACACCTTATCACAATTATCACAATTAATTTTATATATTCCAGATTTATCTTCTTCATTTATTTTTGATTTTGGGTTTTCTAATAGGTTTTTTACTTGATGACTTGTTCTGAACGATAAATTTATATTGTGCTTTTTGAATATCTTCTTTGCTTCATTTGAATATTTATTATAACAAACGGATTTCCAAATAGATTTTTCTTTAGGCTCAATTGGTTTTAGTGTAGTTCTTTTATTTTTATTCTTTGATATTGTCTTTTTTCGAATGATATTGTCAATTAATTTAGTTGGATATTCATTGAATTGAGCAATTTCTTTTATCTTTAAAACTTCTTTTTGGTAATTTTCTTTTGATAATGGTGTGTTGAGAAGTCTATGAATTAATGAGTTAAAGACAGCTCGTTTTTGTGATGGTGGATGAAATGAACTATTCATAATAAATCTGTAATTTTGGGTAGGTTTTCTATAAATGTCGAAGTCAATCATTTCAGTTTCTAAGTTTCGTGTTAAAAGTAAATCAAGATATGGGATTGATAAATTTAATTCTGTTTCATATGTAAATTTTATAGTGTTGTAGAATGAATTAAGTTCGATAACAAATTTTGAGAGGTCTTGTTTCTTGTCAAAAACTGCAAAAACATCATCCACATATCTCAGCCAAATTCGAGGAAAAAAATTCATATTTCTTTTTGCATTAATTTCAAACGAACTAAGAATTATATTTGCAATTAAACATGAAAGTGGGTTGCCCATTGCTGTTCCTTCTGTTTGATTGTAATACTTATTTTCAAATTGGAAAGTATTCTGTGACATAGATAAATTTATTAACAACATGTATTCTTCGATTTCTTGATTTGTTAAATTTTGAAACGTTAACCAAGTTTTGGTCATTTCAAGAGCTTCTTTCATTGGGACATTAGGGTAGAGAGAAACTACATCAAATGAAATAATATATTCATCTTCTTCGATTTTAACATTTTTGATTTGATCAATAAAATCATATCTATCTTTAACAGAAAAAGAATCATATTGATTAAATGATTTTAGTTTTTGAACAAGGAATTTAGAAATCAAGTATGTAGGTGAATCAATGCAAGAAACAATAGGTCTCATTTTATTTCCTGGTTTGTGTATTTTTGGAAGACAGTATAATCTAGGAATTTTTGGGTTTGAGACTGTCAATTTTTTAATTATATCTTTATTGAGAATACTTTTACATTCCCGAAGTGTTGTGAAAACATTTGAGTTGAATTTGTTAATTGGGTTTTTGTTACACATAACATATGGACCTTCTTCAATCATACCATTAACTCTGTTGTAGTAATCAGTTTTGTCTAATATAACAACTGTATTACTTTTATCAGCCTTCAAATAAAACACATCTTTTGACTTAAGATTGTTAATTATATTAAATTCAAAATAATTTGTGTTTTGTTTTTTAGTATTTTTAGTTGTTATTGCGTCATATAAATCTCTTCTAATAGTGGTTTTGGTCTCATTGTTGAGGTTTCTTATGTTACTCTCTATATCAATGTAAAATTCATCTAATGTCTTTGGTTGTAAACTATAATTTAAACCCTTTTGAAGTAAGTTAATTTCGTTTTCATCAAATGTGACTGAAGATAAGTTTGCAAAAGCTAGGTGTAGCTTGCTTTCTCTTTGATCTTACCTACTCTGGCCGGGAAACAGAATTTCTGCTACATATAGCCAAAATTACTATATCTAGCTCGAAATGCTACATATAACAATTGTTATTTTGTTACATATAGCATTTGTTTTATAACATTTGCTATATAACGTGTTTTGCTATAGGCCTGTACTGTAAACGCGACATTTAACCTGTATAAAATATACCCGTATTTTCTTTCCATTTGCCATCCTAGATAAAATGGTTTTTGAAAGTTACGTGTTGGCCTTGCATTATTCACGAATGATAGTTCGTTTCCAATCCAACGTTACTCATATAAATCTAGAAATTATGTATTTAAGTGAGCTTAACTTATTATTTTAGGGCACTAAATGTAGACTTCAATAAATTAGTCCAATGATTTAGCCTATAGGGCTACTTGCTCTCACCTGATTTATTTATGTGGAATTTATTGATTTTAAGATAAAAGAGTCTAAAAGGACCTAATTGATAGAAGACACAAGCTTACCTAATTACATATTTTTAATCGATTTTTTAAATGATCGAGATTTGACGTTAATTTCTTTTAATTTTATTTTTTAAGCCTTAACATTTAATAAATTAGAAGACTATAGGCCTAATAACCCTGAACTACGGCCGAGAAAATACATAATTAGTCTAAATAAAGGTGAATTTTGCCTGTGACACATTTTCAAAAACTTAGGGACTGGAGGATTAAATACCTAATAATGTACACAAAACATAATTAATACGCGGATATAAAATTAGATTATTCTATTCCTAACATGTTCTAAAAACAACTCGATATAAGAAAAATATAGCTATTAACAGTCTATAGCAATAAAAAATAATCAACTTAGCAAAATACATTTTAGAAATCTACTCAAGTAGGCTACTAAAAAACACGCAGATACAAAACAAAAGAAACATTGTAAAATATTACAATAAATGTGAATACAGTACTAACCACATAAGTTAGTAAATAAAGTTTTTTGTGTTATTTTAGAAGCGTTGGAAAACTCTAAAGAATTAACAATTATCACTCCCATCCAGGCATGATAATTGTTAACAAATATATAACTAAAACTACAGAGAATAAATAAAAAGATGTCTCTTTGTAGTAATAATTTCTCCAGTATTCCATGTGCTGGCAGAGCCAACACCTTGTCAGTCCCTCCCTTATTCCCCTCAACTCCTCAAGGATAAACGTACTAATTATCATAAAAAAATAGATAAACTATTTTAAAACAACCCTCTAATTAATATTTATTCGAGAAAAGCATTACCAAATGCTTTTCTCTTCACAATCTGGTTCAAGTACGTCTGGTGACTTAAGGTCTAAACGTTCCGACCAGGCAAACAGCAGTGCTATTAGAGAAGACTAATGCATGGCAGTGGGGTGGAAGGAATTGTTTACCTACCCCCTAGAGCCGGCCGTATGCAGGAATAAAAGTCTTTGTGTGGGTCCCGAGATCGAAGCTGTTTGGAGAGTTAATGCAAGTTGGGTGCTACATATATGACTGCATTAGCCGGGGGTGTAGAGTTACCTCAGTTGGGGTGGCTGTTCACAACTTAAAGGGCTATCTAGGTATAGTTAGACATTTGGAGGACCAAAACCTTATACAGGGTGTCATAAGGAAGGTGTTCCGGATCCTACTATTAATTAAGAGACAAAATGAAGGATACATGTTTCAGAATTATAGGCCTACTCTAATAAGTGAGAATATGTCTCTTTGCGTTTTTACAAAAACAATTATTAACTCTGGAACGGTTTGATTGACTAACTTAAAATTTTGCAAACTTCTTTAAACTAACATTTGTAACAGCAAAACAGTAACCATTGATCTACTTTTAGCAGTTTTAAAATGGCGCCCATTTAAAAGTCTAGGTACAAATTATTTGGAGTTAAGCAATTTTAAATGGCTACCACTTAAAAATACTGTTTATTAATATTGATGTAAAGAAGCGTGCAAAGTTTCAAGTCAGTCGGTTAAACCATTCTTGAGTTATTCATTGTTTTGTAAAAAACAAAAAAGAGGTACAGTATATTCTTAACGGAGGGGAATTATAAGAAACGCATCCTTTTCCCTTAATTCACTACTAATACTTCTTCCGTAACTTCACTACCACTACTTTTTTATCATCATTACGTTTAGGTTAGGTTAGGTGGTTACTAAAGTTGATTACAAACTGGTAAATCCAATGATCGACTTACCGCCGAATGCGCTCTCCGTGTGTAAGTTCTTGGAAAACGATAAGTCCAGCGATATCGGATTCCTAACGGATATGGAATACCAAAGTGGACGTAAAAATGATTTGGGGACAGTTTTTAGAGCAATAGGATAATATCAAGTGGTAGTGAATTAACGGAAACAAAAAAAAGTAGTGGTGTTGGATCAACGGAAAAGATCCCCTTTCTTTTTTGCGCTAAATTAGGCGTAGAATCCGAAAATTAACAGTCAGTACACCATTTTGTGACACCCTGTATACATTAAATGTATTATTATTTGTTTATTATTTACTTATTACCAAACCATGACAAGTTAACTATTGGTAAAGATAATTTGAGTCAAGACCTAAACTCTGTACAGAGTAAACTATGCATATATCGACCTTATTTAGAAGAAGAAAAGTAAGCAAATCGAAATATTCATGTTGGTGTCAAAGCATTACGTGTGTGAATACATCTAATTTTTTAAATGAGTGGCCTATATCCTTTTTAACCTTACTCTATCTATTGTTTTAAAGACATAAAATTATATTGTAATTAGTCTTTAATGAAGTTGCCAGTGCTATTTCAGCAGCTTGTCTTGCATGACAAGGAATAGTTTAATCTATTTAACAATTACACTTTTAAAGTACCTCTTAGACTTAGCCAATGCAATGTATATTTGTTAATTCTTTGGCAGAACAAATAAATGAAATGAAATATTATCCATAGACTATTGATCTGTGCGGGAAACTTATTAGACGGAGTAAGTGGTTGAATCAGTACAGTACAAGGTGAATATTACTCATAAAAACTAACAGTCAAGACCAGGGTTAGAACCTTAGGAACTTAGTCCACCGACTCTCCTCAACAATACATAAAAATCGGAAAATAATATAATAGATCCGAGAAACATGCATTGTTCAATATAACAGCATTAGAATGATGGATAGTAAATCTGTTTTTATACCCAGAAACCAATAAGAACTAGCTCGGTTATTATTAAGTGACGTGTTGAACTATTATGTATCAAAAGAATTACAGGACGATCTTTACAATTAGTTTTGAAATATGTTTAACAATACTATAGTAAGGAAAGAGTGTAGGCCGAAAAGATCAAAATTACGATCGTGTTAACAGTAAACACGTACTACCGTAGGTATAACGTTAGCGGAAGTGATATAGGACATGTTCCACATAATCTCGTGCAAGAGATGTGTAATTACAATAAGTTTACGCTATTCTATACAATTTACAGAGAAAATTACGAGTGGAATCCGAACCACGTAGTGTTGGTCTGATTTTCATGCTAACTGACAAGTATAACCCTCAGTTCTTTTCCCTACACAACATATGAACCTTGACTACCATCCAACATGGACACCCCATACTTATCTAGTAGTGTTCACGTCGATGGCAACCATTGAGCGGACGCTGTGTCGATTGTGGAACCTATCGCCTACAATCTCCCAAACACTTTTTCCTAAAGTAGCTGGGTTACTGCTCCACCAGTTCCGACAATAGGCCTAAGTAAACAACAATATAATGATGTGCATATGTTTTTATTAATATCCTAATTTTTATTTAACATTTTTAATATTCCTGTATTTTGCATGCTATTTTTTGTACAATTATTTCAATGTCCATTGTAAATGTTAAGCTATTGTTGGTCTTTTAATGTCCAGTACATATATGAAGGTCCATCCATGAGTGTGAAACCAATAAGTCTACTTTACTTTAGTCATGCTATTTTAAAAAACCGAATCACATTTACCTTGAAACATATTTCAGGTATTGTCGACTTCTTAAATTAAAACTTCATACATTAGATTATTATTCATATTTGTGTCGCCGATACAGCGTACTATTTTAAGGCAAATATGAATTATTAATTTCGTGAATGACGAGTATTAGTAACGCTGACCTTTGTAGTCTTGTTACTACAACCACGTAGTATTGGTATGATTGTCAGCCAATTGACAATCCTGATACTCAGTTCTCATCCCTACACAACATCCGGACCCTGACTACCACCCAACACAGACACCCCAAACTTCTCTAGTAGTGTATATGTCGATGGCAACCAATGAGCTGACGCCGTGTCAGTACAAAGAGGACCGAATATAGAACCTATTGCCTGCAATCTTCTCAACATTTTGTTCTCAAGTAGCTGGGTTACAGCACTACGCCACTAGTGCCAACTTTGATGGTTTAAGAATATATTTTAGATTCAACATAAAGCTAATTGAATGTTTAACTGAAATGTCAGCGATCATCAACTAACTTAGAAATCAAGTTAAAGGTATTTAGTGTGTACATTATCAGTTGAATCTCGAGGACATCATTTTTTTTCTTTTCAATATGCCCTTGTTTAAAGTAACTTTCAATCAAATTCCATTGTAGTTAATTAAAGGATACAATAAAAATACAACTTAGACTATAGATGGTTTTATCAAAATGCTGACAAGAATATATCGTTACAGATTCATGTGTAAACAGGATTTAACACGTAAAATTTCACCTGAAATAGCCACTGGCAGCACGAAGGGTGTCCTGTTAATTTCACAGCCACGTGGCGCGCTCTTTGAAACCTCTTTTTGTTGCTTTTGCACTTTTACACTGTTTCAGTCCATACACTTCTCATTATCTCATCCTAATTATTAAAGTCCAAGTACGCATTGAAAGAAAGTATTTGTTACTATTCGCTCTTTTTTATCGTGTAATTAAAGAGTAAATTTACTTGTAAATACTACAAATAATTGCATATTTTAAATGTTGTTTTGTCATTTTTGAATTCTATCACAAAAAAGCAATAGTTATATCGTAAATTATAATAAAAATCTAAGTATTTTAACTATGCGGGAAGCTTAGTATTTTATGGTTCTATAGATCTTGTCGGATATTTTGATTAGATGTTTCGGACCTTTTCTCCTTCACTACCCCTACTTTTTTATCGCAATTACGGTTAGTTCACGTTAGGTTAGGTTAGGTTAGGTGGCTACTAAAGTTGATCACAAACTGGTAAATCCAATGATTGACACCGCCGAATGCGCTCTCCGTGTATAAGTTCATGGAAAGCGATAAGATATCAGGTTCCTAATAGATAAGGAATTCCATAGTGGGCGTAAAAATGAGCGGGGGGCAGTTTTTAGAGTAATAGAATATTTAATTCTTTAATTCAAGTGGTAGTGAATTAACGAAAAAAAGTAGTGATAGTGAACAAACGGAAAATACCGATATTTCAAATCGACTGTATTTAGTTATAATACGTATTGTGAGTCTGCAGACATTCTGTATTGGTTTCTTGTTAGAATGGTTTTTGGTCGCCAGTTATTATTTTATTTATTTGTGCAACTAACGATTTTGTTATTTGTTCTGAATTATTATGTACATATATCACGTTCCATGTTTTAGAAACTTGAATATTTATTTCCACAAGCGTGATAACGTTAAGTTTTAATGGAACATGCCCTTCAAATCATAGCACAGAGTAAGTGGTAGTATTAAGGATAAGAAACTTTCAATAACAATTAAAGTTGAAGTAGACTCATAGTTATTTTGTTATGTTGGTTGTTCGTCTATTTTGTTTTTTGAGTTGTGTTTGGTAAGTTTTTATTGAAATAAATTATATTATTTCCTCTTATTTCGACGTGACTGTCATAAAAGTTTATCAAAAAGTAGTGTCACTATTAAATAACTTTAATTCATTGCAGTATGTCATTTTCGCGAATTATTAGGTTTGGTTTTCTTGATTTGACGAAAATACGAGATCCCTTACCGGTCACCCATCCGAGGAACAGCCACGCTCGATGTCGCTTGACACTGATAAATTAAACTGTAACTATGCACTTTCTAAACACTTCTGAAAATAATAGTTACTGTTTTTAAATGGTAAAATATGAAAATTTCTATTTGAACGGCGTAATGCTCGTTTTTACTTAGGGCCTACAGTAAAAACAACATTTTAAAAAATCACTTACTTCAATATTTTTTTCACTTCACATGGTTTTTATGCTGAACATTAATATGCAGTTGGTTTTGTTATAAATCTTTTTGGTAGCCCAACAAACACTTTTTACTTATACCTAACATAACTTATACTCTATTATACAGTATGTACTCAACAAAATGTTCGTTATTTGTATCAAAATCGAGTGCCTAGCCTCCGGAACGGCCTGCCTGCCATCCCTCTGGTGGAAAAATAAACAAATTAATTTTGTTGTAGTTGGTCATGACTTTTAGTACCATCGTATACCACCATACCAAAGCAATTTACCATGCACGTAATTGTCACAATATCTAATGAAATAAACTGTCGTAGATCGAAATACGTTTCACATAATTGCTAGCAAAAACTATGGAATAATCACACGCGTAATATCTGAGATATAACCAACAATAAAACATTTACAGTAAATTAGATGTTTCGATTTTGTTTTTGTCGAGAATGTGATATACAGAATATATAATATCTCAGAAAATATAGACCTGATTGTAACCACTGGTGATAAAAATATGGAGAGTTGCGAAGCGTCTAGAAAGTGTATGAATACCAAAATTACTTAAACAAAAATTTAAAGTAAACAATTCAAGAGGCTATAACATACATTGGAATAGAGATAGCAACACTAATTACATATCGTACCAACACTAAAGTGGATAGCAAATAAATAAATATCATTTTTTATTAATATAAATATTGCATTATATAAAAAAAAAACTATATAAATATATTGCATTACATACCAATTGCACAAGTGTCTGGTAAATTATATCAATTGGTGTAACCTATTATACTATAAGCTATAATACGTTATTTCGGTGACCTATTTTTTAATATCAAAACTTTTTTATTTTTGTATATTTTACAATTATATAATTACGTTAGTAAGACAAATTACAATTAATTAAAACATTTGTTAATCTTGTATCTGATACTAACTAACTAAAACTATACTTTAGTCCAAAATCAATCATTCCCCCCCCCCCCCATTAAACTGACAATATCAGAATTCAACTTTATTTAATTCCTCAAAACTCAATCGTCAATTAAATGTTAAACAACGTGAGAATTTCCAATACAGATTTAAACTCTTTGTTTGCACTCGTACACGCTAAAACCCACTCTTCAAACTCGAATTTATTGGTAAAATCGCAATCAGAACGGCCATTACTCAAACCGACTAAATCAGCTGGACCGTCACATTGTTGACATCAGCTGATTGTAAACATTCATCTAGCGACAGCGCGGGAGGAAAGCTAACCTACAAACTGTTAAAAGGCGGCGGCAATAGTAATGCAGCAGTCAGCGCCGATGTGTTTATATGTCGACACACACAAACAAACATGGCTGCTACGAATTATTGTTTTTATGGTTGATGCTGACGATGAAGAGGGTGGTAGCGTGAAACGTAATTGTTACAAGCCTATGTGACAATGAAATATTACTTAACTAAATACTTATTCGCTAAAATAATATTCACCAATAAAAGGTTGTATTACATGTAGGATTAATTTTATTCAATGTATTGTTTTTCCCCCATTAATTTATCAATATAGGTGTATTTTTTGAATGTATAATAGCTAGTCACGACTCAAATTCAAAATTGTTTTCAGTTTAAAATTTTAAACGTGTTTTGAAGTTAAATATAACTTTTGTAAATAATGCACACTTTTTACCTTTTATTTTATTACTTATATATTACTTTTGGATATTACTTTTTATATATTACTTCTGTTTTATTCTGATATCTGTTTTCTCCCTATTATTTCCAACCTGGACATTACACCTGCATAACTCTAAAAAATTGCAACCCCTCTTTTACGAAACATGTGTTAGTGCTTTTTTTGCGTTTTCTATACATGCCAAAATGCCGTTAGCAAACAAGAATAAGTAAAATTTGAGTCCTTTATTTCTGTGGAAGATTTCCTAGTTCTGTATAATCACAACCTCAAGGAGTACAAAAGGAATGAACAGGAAAAGGTGGTAAGATTTTTAGAGAATAAAATCGAAAACAAAGATGATACAAATATCTTTGGCCCTAATAAATGTAAAAAAACTTAATACATCAAAGTCTATTCAGCTGTAGACCTACAATTTGTATATGGAAGTGCTTTTTCAGACTTGATAAAATATTCAGTAGGCCTAAGTATGTCACGAAATTCCTTTGCTTTGTCCTTTGGCCTTGCGGAAGTATTCGAGACGCGAGTTGTTGTATGCAATGACAATTTCATTTTTGACAGTTTGTGATGCATTGCTTCCATCGTGAATGTTCACAAAGTAATTTAAAGTGTACGCTGCTTTTAATTTTTGCTGTCTATTCTGGATTGCACATGTTCTGAGACAAAAACTGTCATAACCTGTTGGACAAAATTTCAAATGAAATCTCTTTCTTTTTACTATCAAAGACTGGGTATTTTTTAAGATATAAGACACATAAAACTCACCCTTTATTTCGATAGAAAAGACATATGAATTTGACATCTACATCAGTGACTAACCCACACAAGTGTAGTTTTCAAAATTACATTATTTATGTTGTTTTAAGTTTCTTTGTTAGACACTTTACTTTTGCTATTACGTCTGATATCAGATTTCACAATCCAAAACGTTTTTTTGGTAAATGTGAAATATAGGGGTCCCACATGATTTTTAACGATTTTATAATTATTTTTAACCAGTAAATAATTATTTTTAACCAGTAAATAATTATTTTTGACAAAAGAATTGAAAAAAAAAACATTTTATACAAAAAACTGTATATTACATAAATTTTAAGCAGTTTTTTCCTGAACACGAATATGAAATCAAATTATTCGTAGGACAAATAACTGATATATTCAACAAAAAAAGTGGGTTGGGTTATTTAAGGTAGATTATTTTAGGTTAGGGTAAGTTTAGGGGGTAGGTTCAGTTAGTATACGTTGACAGTAAATACACATTGCTAACCTAGTCTAACTTAAGCTAATCTAACCTAACTTTCTGTGGGATCAAAAAGTATAGATACTCGAGTTGGAACGTGAACTCTTTAGAAAGTATAAGGCGGAGGAAAACGAAATTACCATAACAAATGCCCTTATCTATTTCTGCGATTATAAGTGTGAATTTTATATTTTTACCTCTTCACAATTTTTTTCAAATCGTATTTAGAGTAAGGAAAATAGATAATATTTTCAGTTTCAGGTGAGTTGTTTAAAAATTCACTATGATAAAAATAATGACCAGTAGCTAACCTAACCTAACCTAAGTCAAGGTAAGCTAACCTATCCTATAAGCTAAACAAACCTAACCTGTGCTAACATAAAATGTTTTGTTAAATATCTCAGTTTTTATTTGTAGTAAGAGGAAATGGGTGTCATATTAATTCTAAGTTAAACAACTAAATAAGATTATTATAATTCACATAGTTTTCGGTGTAAAAATGGTTTCCTATTTAAAATTTTTTTAAATAAAAAATCGATTATCTTCTAACTAACACTATAATCGGGGTTGTTTTCATTATTTACAAATTATAGCCACTGCCAATTATCATGGCGATAGTGGCGTGATGCATGGCCCACTATGACGTCATCACTGCACCGGCCAGATAACTGCGACTGTCACTGTGTTTTATACAGGACGTAATGGATCTATGTGTCTATCGTAATTAGATCTAATGTCCGTTGTAAATGCTGATAGTGTTTGCGTGTTTAAGTACACAGAAACCAAATGGAGTTGTCTATGTGATTCCAATGTTTTCCCTGGTTGATGGATTGCGTGGTTTATACACCGGATTACTATTTCAATAAGTTTTAAGTTATTTATTAGAATGGAAGTATTTTATTTTTCGTTCAATAATAAAAAGAAACTTAGAATAAATGAAAATTACAACATGATATTTTTAATATAGTCTAATAATTGATAAGAAATTATCTGTATTGACATTTTTGTTAGTATGCTTCGCTGCGGGGTGGTTTTCCATGCTTGCTCTCCCTTCCCTCCGTGGTTGCTTACCCTAAACCATCACACCAACGTAAATGCTCAGCCTGCTGCCGTTCTCCTAGATATGAAACTTTTATAGGCTAGAAAACCAATTAAATCTACTTTAGGGGATGCTTGCAGCATGGTTTAATACCTAAACACGTCAATATGACAACTAAAAGTAATACTGTTGCTGGTAGGAAAACAAAACAACAAACTGAAAAACTTTTTGTAAATAACACAATTAAAGATTTGTATCGCAAAAAAGACGAACTGGCATTTAAGAGTTAAGACATTAATATGCAATTTGTTAAAGAATATGGTAGTAGGTCTTGGTTTTTACTGAACGATAATCTTGATGAGGAAATTTCACGTATAATGGAATGGAATAAGCTTAATAAAAAATTGAAAAGATTGAAGAATGTAAGTGAAAATGATAATCTAATGTTGAATTTAGCAAATTTGAAAATGATATATTGTGTTATGGACCCAAACATAATTTCATAAAAAATCATAACAAACAAGCTGATATTTTAGCCACCGACATTGAATGTAATGAATCTCAGTTAAAATATTGTAATATAAACTAAATTAAATATGATGTGAGTTAAATATGTAAAACAATGAAGGTCCAAACTAATAATTTGAAACAGGTTTTAGATTATAAAGTTTGTTTAGATGTAAAACATAAATTATAGGACGAATATCTAGTTGCATTTAAAGCGGATAAGAGCAACGCAATTGTAATTCTGAAAAAAGAATATTATATTAATGAAACCGAAGATTTTATCAAGGAAAATAAAATTCAAGAACTAAAAGGTGATCCTGCAAATAAATATCAGGATGAAATCAATAAAGTTGTAAAATCTTGTGCAAAAATTATTACTAATAATGATCGAAGTAATTACTGATAATGCTCGCAGTTGGCATCACTAAGCTGCTTAATTAAGCTGCTTATTAAAAGCAGTTTAGCTCAGCCAAACACCTTCTGAATTGTACCCACAATTTGAATAAAATAGATGAAAATGTAGATATTCTAAAAGTTTGTAATAAGGGTAGGATTATGAACGCATGAGAAGAGTTATTTATTTTTAAAGAAAAATGTAAGGATCGTGATAAACTAGTGAATGAACAGGTTAATTTTGATTCCGAAATATTTTTTAATAATGTATTTTCAGCTACTAAAAGGACAGAAGTAACAGCCAATAGGAATTAGGGAATAATATCACAACAGCCGTCATTTTAACGATTCCAGCCAATGGGGTCACATGATCTTAGGCTTATAAATTGAGTTGTTGAACTCCATTTTCCATTCTTTTGTGAATCCCTCTGGACTGAGAAGGTGAGCGTGGTTCAGCGAAATCGATCACTATAATAGTTGTGAATTTTGTACTTGTATTGTAATATATTTGTGCATTTTGTCCTTATATTGTAACAGATTTGTGTTGTGTGACGTTTACTTGTACTACTATTCGAAATAAATTATTACATGACATTTTTTCACCAATGTTATTCTTAAGAAAAAGGAACCATTGAGGGGCTGTTTCTACCCCTTTAGAGTGGAATTTTGAGAAATTCTTTCTTAGCGGTTCTCTATAATACGAAAGCTAACTTCCCTCCAAATTTCATTAAAATCAGTTCGATTGTTGGGAGATTTCGAGATGATTGAGTAGTCATAGTTTTGTTCTTTATGTCGGACTAAAATTACTTCAATTCTCTTGTATTTGCTTCACAAAAAGAATCACCAATCACCACTTATATCACCAAATCACCAAAAATAACCACTTAGGCCTACTATTCACCCGTATGACATTAAAGAACAACATATTTACTTCTTCATGGTTGCTATCGTCGTGGACACTACTAGAGAAGTCTGGAGTGTCCATGTTAGATGGTAGTCAAGATTTAGATGTTGTGTAGGGGAGATGACTGTGTGTCAGACTTGTCAGTTAGCTGAAAATCAGACCAACACTACGTGGTTCAGATTCCACACAATGCTATAGGTTCCATAGTTTCCCTGGCTATTAATAAATAACCCTTAAGTCAAATTGAGCTGATAGTAACAATGACTACACTCGTTCATCTTCACTCATCACACTCATTCACCCCTCGTATTCACCCATATCTCTACGATCGGCGTCTTAAAAATGAATAATGCAAAAAAGTAGGTAAATTTTATGTCCAGCTGTGCAACTTTAATGATTAAAATATTTCCCAATTTATATTAAATCTTATTTTATTTCAGTTTGATCTCTTCACTCTGATCTCGTATAGTTTCAGATTTGTTACATTTACACTGCAATTATTGCATGTTTGGGTGTGGGGGAGGGGGGTTCGCAGGAACCAAACACACTAAGCTAGCTTTGATTGCAAAGTTTGACAGCTCCTTCAGAAGGTAGGCAGGCAACTTGATAACTGTAGCCGATTTGCATATCATTCATTTGCGGGCGCTGTTTGTTCTACAGGAGACTGTCTTTTATTATTAATTTACTGCTTCTTTTTGCATTTCTTTTTTATAAACGCCATTGTCTGGTAGCTACGCGTATTTATTAATCAAATTTGAGATTAAAATCGAAGAAAAACAAGGAATTATTTTGGAAGTATATTATAAGTATAAATCACATCCTATAGTCATTATAGCGAAGAAATCAATGCAAACTACTGTAAAAATTAAGTGAATATATTTAAAATTAACACTTTTTAACTATGTAATAAATGACAAAATAATATTTTTGTAATATTCAATTGGTACCTCAATGTTAGATTTCTACCTCAATAACACATTCCGTTATGCTGTCCAGTCTTAACTAATGAACCAATTCAACCCCAATAGATAAAAGAGATTATTACTACATACTAACACAGTTAATTAAACCGTACGTATGTTATTATCACTACATTAATAATTACTACATAACATAATAATATTCATCAATTTATTTCTACTTAGGAATTGCTACGTAGTACGTTATGCGAATAAAGTAAAACATAATACATATGAATGCAAAGGAAGTAAATATTTAATACCACAAATAAAATTACTTATACCATATGTTAAAAATTTATAATGTACTAAACAAACAATCATAGTACAACCATTAAATATACATTTATTTAAAATTGTATATAGATTATAAAAAATAACAAACTATTTACATACGGTACAAATATTGGAAATTCAAGGTGGTTTATTAGTCTTCTGACAAGCTATTTTGATTACATGTTTTACGTATAACGTTTCTGAAACCACCAAGCCACTGCTGGTATTTTGATCACATGTTTTATGCATAACGTTTCTGCAACCACCAAGCCACTGCTGGTATTTTGATCACATGTTTTACGTATAACGTTTCTGCAACCACCAAGCCACTGCTGGTATTTTGATCACATGTTTTACGTATAACGTTTCTGAAACCACCAAGCCACTGCTGGTATTTTGATCACATGTTTTACGTCTAACGTTTCTGAAACCACCAAGCCACTGCTGGTATTTTGATCACATGTTTTACGTATAACGTTTCTGAAACCACCAAAAGCCACTGCTGGTATTTTGATCACATGTTTTACGTATAACGTTTCTGAAACCACCAAGCTACTGCTGGTATTTTGATCACATGTTTTACGTCTAACGTTTCTGAAACCACCAAGCCACTGCTGGTATTTTGATCACATGTTTTACGTATAACGTTTCTGAAACCACCAAGTCACTGCTGGTATTTTGATCACATGTTTTACGTATAACGTTTCTGAAACCACCAAGCCACTGCTGGTATTTTGATTACATGTCTTACATATAACGTTTCTGAAACCACCAAGCCACTGCTGGTATTTTGATTACATGTTTTACGTATAACGTTTCTGAAACCACCAAGCCACTGTTGGTATTTTGATTACATGTTTTACATATAACGTTTCTGAAACCACCAAGCCACTGCTGGTATATTGATCACATGTTTTACGTATAACGTTTCTGAAACCACCAAGCCACTGCTGGTATATTGATCACATGTTTTACGTATAACGTTTCTGAAACCACCAAGCCACTGCTGGTATATTGATCACATGTTTTACGTATAACGTTTCTGAAACCACCAAGCCACTGTTGGTATTTTGATTACATGTTTTACATATAACGTTTCTGAAACCACCAAGCCACTGCTGGTATTTTGATCACATGTTTTACGTATAACGTTTCTGAAACCACCAAGCTACTGCTGGTATATTGATCACATGTTTTACGTATAACGTTTCTGAAACCACCAAGCCACTGTTGGTATTTTGATCACATGTTTTACGTATAACGTTTCTGAAACCACCAAGCCACTGCTGGTATATTGATCACATGTTTTACGTATAACGTTTCTGAAACCACCAAGCCACTGGTGGTATTTTGATCACATGTTTTACGTATAACGTTTCTGAAACCACCAAGCTACTGCTGGTATATTGATCACATGTTTTACATATAACGTTTCTGAAACCACCAAGCCACTGCTGGTATATTGATCACATGTTTTACGTATAACGTTTCTGAAACCACCAAGCCACTGCTGGTATATTGATCACATGTTTTACGTATAACGTTTCTGAAACCACCAAGCCACTGCTGGTATTTTGATCACATGTTTTACGTATAACGTTTCTGAAACCACCAAGCCACTGCTGGTATTTTGATCACATGTTTTACGTATAACGTTTCTGAAACCACCAAGCCACTGCTGGTATATTGATCACATGTTTTACGTATAACGTTTCTGAAACCACCAAGCCACTGCTGGTATATTGATCACATGTTTTACGTATAACGTTTCTGAAACCACCAAGCCACTGCTGGTATTTTGATCACATGTTTTACGTATAACGTTTCTGAAACCACCAAGCCACTGCTGGTATTTTGATCACATGTTTTACGTATAACGTTTCTGAAACCACCAAGCCACTGCTGGTATATTGATCACATGTTTTACGTATAACGTTTCTGAAACCACCAAGCCACTGCTGGTATATTGATCACATGTTTTACGTATAACGTTTCTGAAACCACCAAGCCACTGCTGGTATTTTGATCACATGTTTTACGTATAACGTTTCTGAAACCACCAAGCTACTGCTGGTATATTGATCACATGTTTTACGTATAACGTTTCTGAAACCACCAAGCCACTGCTGGTATTTTGATCACATGTTTTACGTATAACGTTTCTGAAACCACCAAGCCACTGCTGGTATTTTGATCACATGTTTTACGTATAACGTTTCTGAAACCACCAAGCCACTGCTGGTATATTGATCACATGTTTTACGTATAACGTTTCTGAAACCACCAAGCCACTGCTGGTATATTGATCACATGTTTTACGTATAACGTTTCTGAAACCACCAAGCTACTGCTGGTATATTGATCACATGTTTTACGTATAACGTTTCTGAAACCACCAAGCCACTGCTGGTATATTGATCACATGTTTTACGTATAACGTTTCTGAAATCACCAAGCCACTGCTGGTATATTGATCACATGTTTTACGTATAACGTTTCTGAAACCACCAAGCCACTGCTGGTATATTGATCACATGTTTTACGTATAACGTTTCTGAAACCACCAAGCCACTGCTGGTATATTGATCACATGTTTTACGTATAACGTTTCTGAAACCACCAAGCCACTGCTGGTATATTGATCACATGTTTTACGTATAACGTTTCTGAAACCACCAAGCCACTGCTGGTATTTTGATCACATGTTTTACGTATAACGTTTCTGAAACCACCAAGCCACTGCTGGTATATTGATCACATGTTTTACGTATAACGTTTCTGAAATCACCAAGCCACTGCTGGTATATTGATCACATGTTTTACGTATAACGTTTCTGAAACCACCAAGCTACTGCTGGTATATTGATCACATGTTTTACGTATAACGTTTCTGAAACCACCAAGCCACTGCTGGTATTTTGATCACATGTTTTACGTATAACGTTTCTGAAACCACCAAGCCACTGCTGGTATTTTGATCACATGTTTTACGTATAACGTTTCTGAAACCACCAAGCCACTGCTGGTATATTGATCACATGTTTTACGTATAACGTTTCTGAAACCACCAAGCCACTGCTGGTATATTGATCACATGTTTTACGTATAACGTTTCTGAAACCACCAAGCTACTGCTGGTATATTGATCACATGTTTTACGTATAACGTTTCTGAAACCACCAAGCCACTGCTGGTATATTGATCACATGTTTTACGTATAACGTTTCTGAAATCACCAAGCCACTGCTGGTATATTGATCACATGTTTTACGTATAACGTTTCTGAAACCACCAAGCCACTGCTGGTATATTGATCACATGTTTTACGTATAACGTTTCTGAAACCACCAAGCCACTGCTGGTATATTGATCACATGTTTTACGTATAACGTTTCTGAAACCACCAAGCCACTGCTGGTATATTGATCACATGTTTTACGTATAACGTTTCTGAAACCACCAAGCCACTGCTGGTATTTTGATCACATGTTTTACGTATAACGTTTCTGAAACCACCAAGCCACTGCTGGTATATTGATCACATGTTTTACGTATAACGTTTCTGAAACCACCAAGCCACTGCTGGTATTTTGATTACATGTTTTACGTATAACGTTTCTGAAACCACCAAAAGCCACTGCTGGTATTTTGATTACATGTTTTACGTATAACGTTTCTGAAATCACCAAGCCACTGCTGGTATATTGATCACATGTTTTACGTATAACGTTTCTGAAACCACCAAGCTACTGCTGGTATATTGATCACATGTTTTACGTATAACGTTTCTGAATCCACCAAGCCACTGCTGGTATATTGATCACATGTTTTACGTATAACGTTTCTGAAACCACCAAGCCACTGCTGGTATATTGATCACATGTTTTACGTATAACGTTTCTGAAACCACCAAGCCACTGCTGGTATTCAATAGTTTATTATAACTTAATTATTAGAGGCCCTCAATATGGTAAAGGAACGCTTACACGTGTAGGGTGTTCCCATTGGCTAGTTACAGCACCTGTTTTGTGTTATAGTATTCGGCTGGCATAGTAATGCAGCTCGGTGGACAGGGAACTTTGTGTGATTGGACGAGCCATGAAAACATTAGAAGCGCCAATACCGTACATCTGTATTGGCCATCCAACCTACTCGTTTTTGAAATGGCATAAAAATTAAATTAGTGAGACATATTGTTAGTGTATTAATGCGTTTTAAATTACTAAAGTGTAGTTAGATAATCTCAAAGTACTGTACCTATATTTACCTAAACTAATATGGCGATCTTATGATCTGTTTCCTTTTTTTTTTTTTTTTTTTTTTGTTCCTTTTGCATTAACTCATCAACACTACGTTCTTTGGTTAGGTTATGTTAGGTTCAGTTATGTTACGTTAGGTTTCTTTTGGTTTTGTTAGGTTAACCTAAATTATGGTTATGTTAGTGAATTAACGGTAAAGATTCATTTAAAAAAATATACTGTATAATAAAAATCCTGTAGTAACTCGTCACTTTATCGCTAAATGAAAGTTAATTTGGTATTTGCGTATGGAACATTTGTGAGCGATTATTTTCACTGACTTTTGGGATCAATAATAGCATAACATAGAATAATAATTTAAAAAAATCATATTAATGTGCATATAATGGTTCTAAAGAAGATTTAACAATTTTTCTAATAATTAAAATGAGATTTTATAAAAATCAATTGTGGTATGTGTTTTAAGAAAACTGGCCTGTATGTCAAACTAGCCTAGAATATATGACAATTGATACAAATAACTACTAAACTTTACACCCACCTTTTTAATACAATTATTCTGTTTAGACATGGTTAATTATCATAAACTATTTCTATTTAAATTAAAAAAAACTTATCAGATCGTTAACTGCATTTAAATAAAATAAAATATCTAAAAACAGTAAATCACCTCATAAGCCAATCAAATGAATAAGAATAACAAAATGTTAAAATCCTGATTATACAGTTGCAGCACATACATAGTCAAATATATTACGGTAAAACCAAACAAATTAACAATACATAATGAATAAAAAAAATTTATAGATTAAATACATTAAATAATAATGTTAACTATTCAATGAGGTATGTTAGAAATGTCAATTACAAAACTACCACACAATTTAAAGAACAAAACAACAATTAATTATTGACGGAAAACAAAATAGATCATAATGTTGTCACATAGACAACTCCATTTGGTTTCTGTGTACTTAAACCCGCAAACACTATCAGCATTTACAACGGATATTAGATCTAATTACGATAGACACATAGATCCATTACGTCCGGTATAAAACACAGTGACAGTCGCAGTTATCTGGCCAGTGCAGTGATGACGTTATAGTGAGCCATGCATCACGCCACTATCGCCATGATAATTGGCAGTGGCTATTTACGTATTTACGAAAGTAAATCTCACTGGTAAGTAGTCATTGAGAGGCTTTAACCCAAGAAGTTGGGCTTTAACCAACTACACTATCGACCAATATTGAACAGACACTTAGATTTAGGTTTGTCCAAGTTCTCGAATATGAAATTTTGAACTGGACAAAAGAGATTTGTAGTAAAGCAGATACATTTATATACCAAAAGTAACTGAAGATAGTATTTAATTTTGATATGCATGCATTGCTTTATTATCATACAGAGTCTACATTTTTGTTGAAGAATCACGAGAACGGTACAAAAATGAGGGGGTACCAAAAGAGACTAAAAGAGGATAAAAAAAGCTCCTCATAGATAAAATAATGCTGATCATAAAATATTTCTCCAGCATTTCAATCCTCAACAAAAGTACATAATTATATAAGTAAACATTATACGTGACAAGAAGAGATGTAAAATGGAGGTTTTACATGGAAGAATAACATTGATTATATTAGTTCTAAGATTATGAGTGGCGTATTTTTATTAAGAAGATTGTCAAAATACTTAGACTCAGAACTGTTCACGTTGGTGCAATAGTTCCTCATATAGCGTATGGTCTTGGGTTATGGGGGGGGGGGGGCACCTTTCAAAGTTATAATACAATAATTTTTTGCTTCAAAAAAAGAGCAATGAGTTGTTCGCCATATTCGATCCATAACCCTCATGTAAAGAATTGTTTACTGAATTAAAATTGCTTATTTTATGCTCTCTATGTGTACCAAATATGTATGTTGGTATGTTGGTGAAAGAACACCAAAATTTACCTTAAGAAGTAGTGAAGTTCGTGACCACAACTCCACACAGAGGAGTGATTATTTTAGAATGAGAAGAAGTTTTGACCGGACTTTAAACAGCCCATGAATGGAGTTAACTATTATAACAAGTTACCATTTTCTATTAAAAAGTTGAAGGGGTCTAAATTCAAAATTCAACTGAAGAATTTGCTCATTGATGTGTCCCTACAGCCTTGACGACTTATAATTGCAGTTAAATGCCTTACTTTGTTTTTTTGTTTTTGTTTTTTGTTGTTTTTTTTGTTTGTTTGTTTGTTATTGTATGATTTAGTTTTAAGATACAGTAAGTTTTGCATGGACTTTTATTCTTGCATGGACTTCATTAAGTTTAATTTAATATTGAATTGACAATTTAAATGCACATGTACATGTTAGGCCTACTGCAGTAAAATTAGTTTGGTTCCAGAAAGTAAATGATAGCCAAACAGTGAAAGATCTCCTTTCACAGAGTAAAATACGCGGAAGACCATCATCTGACTAACGTTCATCCATCCCTTAAATCCTCAGGACGAAATAGATTGAAGAGGAGTTATCACCGTAGACGCCAAAGTAGAGTATGGATGGTTAAGCGTCTCTCCATACTACAAGTGGGAGTAAAAGCACTAGGAGTTGGAATAAATGGTGTGGATACTCCCTTACATAGAAACATGCTGAAGAGGAAAATCATGCTTCCACATATATCTCTAGGAAGGCGTACTTCGAAGATTATTTCAGTATGTAATTTCTCACATGTTTTTTAGATCGTTTTGGACAAAAAGTACGACCGATGAAGTGTTATTAGGATAATACACCAAAGACTGGAAATTACGGACAGCACATTTGATCTTCCTTCAAGCATTCTTCAGTTATGAAATAAATATGAATGTTTCAACAAGAATTTAAAAAGTTGTGAATCGTTTAATCATGTATGAAGAATTCAACGGTGTTGGAGTGCGACATGTTTAAATTATGGATTCTTAAAACAGGTATAATGAAACAGATACAATATAGAACAACTTTCTTCGAAAATGATTTCGTTAGGGATTCAATAATCTGTATATTGAAAACTTTATTTTACTTTCTTTGTTGATTTTAAAAACAGAAAAACATTTGTTACAAACTTAATAATTTTGCTTCTGATAAATAAAATGTTCTAATATAGGTTAGGTGTCATGATAAATAGAATATCGGTTATTTATTATTTGCTAATGGTTATGTAATAAAGACATTTATACAGTCTTATACATTGATAAATCATTAATCAGCACTAATAAATCCACGCGTAAGTTCTTAATCACATTTGAAGCAATCGATAGCCAACGAATTGGCCTTAGTGGAGTGAAAGCGTCCTTTGGCCACTGATTAATGATTTATGTATTAATTATTAATTGTAATTTATGTATTAATTATTAATAAATATTAATGATTAATTGTAGCGCTGATTAATGATTTATCAATGTTTATACATTGATAAATCATTAATCAGCGCTAATAAATCCACGCGTAAGTTCTTAATCACATTTGAAGCAATCGATAGCCAACAAATTGGCCTTAGTGGAGTGAAAGCGTCCTTTGGCACAGGTTGAATAATCATCAAAGATCTGAAATTGACATTTAATCTGTGTTGGAATGAGTAAAATCAACAGGCGCCAGGAGCAAGTCGACCTTTGACGATGTACCGCCGAAGGTCTTGACTGACGATAGAGAGCAGATGCATACGTACTCGATAAATCCCATCGAATATTTCCACCCCGTTGGCCACCTATCGTCGGTTTTCCACTCCATCGGTCGACAGGTGTCGGACAAAGGCCCCCCGCAGGCCGATAGGCTTACTCTCTGTCGGCCACGCTCTCCGAAATAGGCTTACTCTGTGACCGCCACAGTGGCCAACATTCCCACGTGTTATGGTCCTCGGGTCCCCTATCACCACTTGATGTTTACTATCACTGTCATCTGTCCTGGGGATGAAGCTCACCCTGGTCTACGAGTAGGGCCTATGAATGCTCTTTCAAAGGTTGTTGTCTGATCACCATGCTCAGATTGAAGCTCTTAATTCTTTGGACTCTTGTAGAGCAGATCAGCTAAGATTTTAACTTAAACGATCATTTCATAGTGACAATACACGCCTCTTCAAGTATTTACTAAGTAAGAGTATTTACTAAGTAAGAAAACGTGGTTTGATATTTACGAAGCCATAACTATGGATGATAAAGTGAATGCTTCTGGTTCATTGATTTTATTTTTTCTGGAAAAAGTGTTCCCTGAAAAAAACGTAAAATTCGCTAGGATGTTTCGTAAGATTAAGTAATGAGCTGTTTACTTCACGTGATTTGGTCCTCCAGGGTCTTAATAAAGATTTGGATACACGTTATGAGAGAAAACAGAGCTCCCTTTCCTTGAAAAGTTTATATAAATGCAATGTTAGGACTTCGAAGTAATCAAAAATGGCCTTAACGTATTTTAAAAAACTCAACTAACAGAGTAAATACTGTAACATACGGTAAATGAAAAATACGGTAACATTGTCGACAGGAAAACGTTTTATAACATGCCTCTAACTCTTAGTCTCTCTAGGAGTAGAGATTAGTAATCCTAAACTAATATCAAACATGTTCAATGACTTTTTTTAGAACCATGTCTATTCATAATTTGAATCCATCCAGTAAGTGGTCTTCTCAAGCAATTTCTGTGGCCTCTTGGTTTTTGTTAATGCCAGTGTCTGAGTCTAAATTGACATTAACTATTGTGTCTCTCAAAGCAGTCATTGGCAGGCCACGACAATTTCTCATCAAAACTGTTTAAAAGAAATGTTGTGAATATATTGAATATATTGTTGACACGTTAGTATATCTGCTTAGTTATTCCTTTGAAACTAATGTTTTCCCAGATCTTCTTAAATTGTCTTTTGTAAATACATAGTGTAAAATTGGGGAAATCGATGAACTATATTATATTAAGTCTATTTCTATTAAATCAGTATTTTCTAAGATTTTGAAAGGGTTGTATTCAATATATTGTGGTTTTTTGTAATTCAAAACAACATCGTATTAAATAAAAAATTTGGTTTTGTTAAAAGAGAATCTACTGTTAGTGCAATGTTCACTCTTTTAGATAAGATAATCAAGGTCTTAGACAATCACAAATCTCTGTTTGGGGTGTATTATTTATTTGCCAAAGGCTTTCACTATGATTTCCCATATGTTTATGCTGCGAAAACTAGAGAGCATCGGAATACGCTGTATGTTAAACATGTGATTTCCATCATATTTATTTATTTATTGAACCAACGGCAATGCCTTTTTAAACAAAGATTAACAAACATGCAAAAATAACTGTTGTACACTAACAATTATATGAAAAAACAATATGACTATAAGAAATAACAAACAATAGAAAAACTACATAGTAAAGTAAATAAATAGTAACAACGAACATGAAATAAATTAAACTAAAATAAACTTTCAAAATTCAACAATGAAAAGACTAAAGCTAACTAGACTAAACAAATGATAACAATAAACCAATACTGAAAGCAAATAACAAAATAACTAGCGTTATAATGAAAGTGTGTAAGTGTAATGTAATCGGATCATATTTGAAATAACGTCGGCAAGCATTGAAATTTATTTTGAGGATAATCATACTGTGACATGATCTATTCTGATATGAAAATAGTTTAAGGTGGTGTGCCCCAGGGCTCAATTATCGGACCTCTGTTGTTCATTATTACATTAATGATAATGTTCGTACATTAATGTTCATTAATGATGTTGATTTATATATGACAACTAGTATAAGTAGATTTATTTTGTAACTTTAAGATGGTACAAATGATTGTTGTTGGTTTTGCCATGCCCTTCAACATCTGACCATTGGGCCGTATCATATCCCAGCAAGGACCTGCCAAGCCGAAGGCCTACAATAAAGGACGAAAGCTCTTCAACCTGTCCGCTCGAGGGCGCGAGCTTTGATTGTGATATGGAAGCTTAAAAACATAGACTGGCCATTGTGTAGGAACAATGGAGGTATTAAGTGGCGGAGTCAAGAGCTGTAGGGCCGATCGCCAGTTGTTCGTCTCAGCGCTCCCTCGCAGACGACCATTATTGGGGAAACAACGATAACTCCACCCTGCAAGGGGTTACTTACTTCCGAGTGGAATAATGGGTTGATTTTGTTTGAATATTTTCAATACTACGTATATTTAAAATGTAATATAGTCTACGGACTATTTTATTTTCAAGACTACAAGGTAGAACACTTACTTTTGTACAAACATTGCTTAGTGATTTCAAAGTACTAAAGTACTGTAAACTAAACGAAATGCAGGGTGATTGGCATTTAGTGTTACTATGCAGTGTGATTGGCATCTAGCGTAAATATACAGGGTGATTGGCACCTAGTGTAACTATACAGGATGATTGGAACCTAGTGTGACTATACAAGATGATTGGTACCTAGTGTGACTATACAGGGAGATTGGCACCTAGTGTACCTATACAGGGTGATTGGCACCTAGTGTAACTATACAGGGTGATTGGAACCTAGTGTGACTATACAGGGAGATTGGCACCTAGTGTGACTGTACAGGGTGATTGACACCTAGCGAGACTATACAGGGTGATTGGTACCTAGTGTGATTATAGAGGGTGATTAGTACCTAGTGTGACTAACCAGGTTGATTGGAACCTAGTGTGACTATACAGGGTGATGGGTACCTAGGTTGACTATACAGGGTGATTGGCACCTAATATAACTATACAGGGTGACTGGCACCTAGTGTGACTGTACAGTGTGATTGACACCTAGTGTGACTATACAAGGATATTGACACCTAGTGTGACTGTACAGGGTGATTGGTACCTAGTGTGATTATAGAGGTTGATTAGTACCTAGTGTGACTATACAAGTTGATTGGAACCTAGTGTGACTATACAGGGTGATGGGTACCTAGTATAACTATACAGGGTGATTGGCACCTAGTATAACTATACAGGGTGATTGGCACCTAGTGTGACTGTACAGTGTGATT
Source organism: Stictocephala bisonia (assembly GCA_035578905.1). Classification (NCBI taxonomy): domain Eukaryota; kingdom Metazoa; phylum Arthropoda; class Insecta; order Hemiptera; family Membracidae; genus Stictocephala; species Stictocephala bisonia. The sequence goes on from JAQJVL010000186.1 coordinate 512,982, forward strand.
GACACCTAGTGTGACTATACAAGGATATTGGCACCTAGTGTGACTGTACAGAGTGATTGACACCTAGTGTGACTATACAAGGATATTGGCACCTAGTGTGACTATAGAAGTTGATTGGAACCTAGTGTGATTATACAGGGTGATGGGTACCTAGGTTGACTATACAGGGTGATTGGCACCTAGTTTAACTATACAGGGTGATTGGCACCTAGTGTGACTGTACAGTGTGATTGACACCTAGTGTGACTATACAAGGATATTGGCACCTAGTGTGACTGTACAGAGTGATTGGTACCTAGTGTGATTATAGAGGGTGATTAGTACCTAGTGTGACTATACAAGTTGATTGGAACCTAGTGTGACTATACAGGGTGATGGGTACCTAGGTTGACTATACAGGGTGATTGGCACCTAGTATAACTATACAGGGTGATTGGCACCTAGTGTGACTGTACAGTGTGATTGACACCTAGTGTGACTATACAAGGATATTGGCACCTAGTGTGACTGTACAGAGTGATTGGTACCTAGTGTGATTATAGAGGGTGATTAGTACCTAGTGTGATTATACAAGTTGATTGGAACCTAGTGTGACTATACAGGGTGATGGGTACCTAGGTTGACTATACAGGGTGATTGGCACCTAGTGTGACTGTACAGTGTGATTTACACCTAGTGTGACTATACAAGGCTATTGGCACCTAGTGTGACTGTACAGGGTGATTGGTACCTAGTGTGATTATAGAGGGTGATTAGTACCTAGTGTGACTATATAGGGCGATTGGCAACTAGTGTGACTATACAGGGTGATTACTAGTGTGATATTACAGGGTGATTGGCACCTAGTGTGACTATACAGGGTGATTGGCACCTAGTCTAACTATAAAGGGTGATTGGCACTTAGTGTGACCGTACAGGGTAATTGACACCTAGTGTGACTATACAGGGTAATTGGCACCTAGTGTGATCGTACAGGGTGATTGCCACCTAGTGTGACTATACAGGGTGATTGGCACCTAGTGTGATCGTTCAGGGTGATTGCCACCTAGTGTGACTATACAGGGTGATTGGCACCTAGTGTGACTATACAGAGTGATTGGTACCTAGTGTGACTATACAGTGTGATTGGCACCTAGTGTGACTGTACTGGGTGATTGACACCTCATGTAACTATAAAGGGTGTTTGGCACCAAGTGTGACTGTATAGGATGATTGGCACCTAGTGTAACTATAAAGGGTGATTGGTACCTAGTGTGACTGTACAGGGTGATTGGTACCTATTGTACAAATATAATTATTTATAAATAACATTTTATAATCTCTTAGAAAATAAGATAGGCATTGTTTTCAGTGACATGAAATTGAAGAAAACAATTTTTTTTAAATAAGTCAAAATATTTTTTAAAAAACTTGATAATCCCACATCTCCCACGTAAGAAGACACAAAAACATATATTTGTGATTGTGTACTACACTAAGTATATAATCATACTAGTTGCCAATCACCCTGTACAGTCACACTAGTTGCCAATCACCCAGTATAGTCACACTAGTTGCAAATCACCCTGTATAGTCACACTAGTTACCAAACACCATGTATAGTTACACTAGTTACCAATCACCATGTACAGTCACACTAGTTACCAATCACCAAGTACAGTCACACTAGTTGCCAATCACTCAGTATAGTCACACTAGTTGCAAATCACCCTGTATAGTCACACTAGGTGCCAATCACCATGTATAGTCACACTAGTTGCCAATCACCCTGTCCAGTCACACTAGTTGCCAATCACCATGTATAGTCACACTAGTTGCCAATCACCATGTATAGTCACACTAGTTGCCAGTTACCCTTTATAGTCACACTAGTTGCCAATCGCCATGTATAGTCACACTAGTTGCCAATCACCCTGTATAGTCACACTAGTTGCCAATCACCCTGTATAGTCACACTAGTTGCCAATAACCATGTATAGTCAAATTAGTTGCCAATCACCCTTTATAGTCATACTAGTTGCCAATCACCATGTACAGTCACACTAGTTACCAATCACCAAGTACAGTCACACTAGTTGCCAATCACTCAGTATAGTCACACTAGTTGCCAATCACCCTGTATAGTCACACTATGTGCCAATCACCATGTATAGTCACACTAGTTGCCAATCACCCTGTCCAGTCACACTAGTTGCCAATCACCCTGTATAGTCACACTAGTTGCCAATCACCATGTATAGTCACACTAGTTGCCAATCACCCTCTCCAGTCACACTAGTTGCCAATCACCCTCTCCAGTCACGCTAGTTGCCAATCACCCTGTATAGTCACACTAGTTGCCAATCACCCTGTATAGTCACACTAGTTGCCAATCACCCTGTATAGTCACACTAGTTGCCAATAACCATGTATAGTCACACTAGTTGCCAATAACCATGTATAGTCACACTAGTTGCCAATAACCATGTATAGTCACACTAGTTGCCAATCACCCTTTATAGTCACACTAGTTGCCAATCACCATGTACAGTCACACTAGTTACCAATCACCAAGTACAGTCACACTAGTTGCCAATCACTCAGTATAGTCACACTAGTTGCCAATCACCCTGTATAGTCACACTATGTGCCAATCACCATGTATACTCACACTAGTTGCCAATCACCCTTTATAGTCACACTAGTTGCCAATCACCATGTACAGTCACACTAGTTGCCAATCATCCTGTACAGTCACACTAGTTACCAATCACCATGTATAGTCACACTAGTTGCCAATCACACAGTATAGTCACACTAGTTGCCAATCACCCTGTATAGTCACACTAGTTGCTAATCATCCTGTATAAGCATTTAATTAATATAGTTTGCTTTGTAAGTAAGTTAACAACTAAACAGAGTAGAAGTACTGTATGTATACTCGTCCTAAGAGAGTGAAATGTGTTATTTCCTTTATTCAGTGCTCTAATTGTTAATATTATCATTGCAAGGATTCATGTATTAAATTTCACTTTCCCAAAACTAAGTAGTTTCATTTATAGCCACAAATACAGGAACAGTTTTATATTTAATTATTCTTAGTACATGTTGTAAAATCGACTCCATCTAGTTTCCATTTATTAAATAGACATTTTCGCTAGCAAGGTAGTTATGCAACATTGGTTTCAAAATGTAGTAATTGATTTGTAGAAAGTTGTCATATTTTGAAGACATCTTGTTGGTTGTAGTTTCAAACCTCTTCAAATGCTCTGATTTATTCTTAATTATTTAGCTAATATCTGCGCTGATAAATTAGACATTTAACCCATTACTTATTTTTTACAACCGTTTACATTTTTCGTTTCAACATTGAATAGTTTCTAATATGTATAAGAAGTAAATAAAATGAATTACGTTAGTATAGAATTAATATTCAGCTTTCATTCAAAAACAAAGATGCAATTAAAAATACACGTTTAGTGCTAATTAATTGCCGAGAGCGAGGTTTCATCATTAGTTTTTATTGTGGTCAATAATGTTTTTGTCAGTGCCAAATCAGTAGATCTTTATGTCAGCCAAAAAACTGAAAACAACATATCTGTTACTCAACCTTGCTTGCCACCACTGGATGTGACGCAAGAGGCCCCATCTCGTGACGTCATACGAGCACGGTTTGCTGTTCAAGAGGCCGAGGAGAGCAATCCTCCCACCTCCCCTCCCGAACAAGTTGAGTGGAGCAGTGAGGACCAAATGCTGCTACATACGATGAAAAAGGAAAACCTCTTTTATTCCAGAATGTTTACCCCAATATGTGACAAACGATTACGTTGAGAAACTTTAGTCATATATAAACAGATAGGCCCTAATATCACCAGTCTGTCGTCCATCATAGTGTGTTGTTACTATCTACAGGTTCCTAAACAATAAGGAGATCCCACTTTGTGGATCTCTAACTGCTAATTTTATTTACACTCACTAATTAACTAATTAACGCTAGAGATAGTTAGGAATATCCATTACATTAAGTAACACACAACAGAAGAAAAGTAAAGGGGATGTAGTGAGATTCAACAAAACAATCAAAGCTGTATTTACTAAACAATAAAGTGTAGTAACATACGTTTTTTTTTCATATAAAATTAGTTTCTTTTCTTCAGTAATGAACCTGGATCTAGGGCAGGCCGTTTGGGACTCACCACGAGAGCCAAGCAACCAGCTACACCGATTTCCCATTTACTGTGTGTTCTGAAATTCAATTTAAAGTTGGTGTTGGCAGAGGGTTAAAGGGCGACATGTCAGCACTAATGTATGGCCACTTTTACTGGGAGTGCGCCCTAAACCGCTGTCCACCCTTGTGTCATCAACTTTGTCTTTTTACGTCTTAGCCTCGTACTTATTAATAGGTGGTTAATTTGCTAACTGGGCAAACTATCCTATTAACATTTAAAAGCACATTTAAACATGTCTGCACTAGTGGTGCAGTGCTGTAACCCAGATGTTTGGAGACAGGTATTGTAGATATTGTATTCGATAGGTTCGGGTTATACAGGATGTTTCTTTTAAAACGAAACCCAATTAACAAATACAGAAAATGAAGATTAAAAATAATTAATTACAAGTTCATAGGTTGGTAGCCCTGGTTCTTCTTCTTCCTTGGCTATCAGCTGATTTACATCGTGGCATTGTTGTTCTCTTTATATGGGTTTCGTGCATGTCGTTAAGTTTAGGTTAGAAATAAGGTTTTTAGCAAACTTCGAAAAAGGTGTCAAGATATTTATTAAAGAGGGCAGAAAGTTGTGTAAATGCTAATGCTGGTTTATTTGAACACGAAACCTAAACAAAATTGTCATTGAAATTATATAAATAATAATAATAAGTGTTATTATGATAAAATGTCTTATAGGTACATGTGTTGTTTGTAATTTTTATTTCAAATCATGGATTGCGTTTTAAAATAAACACCCTGTATAATCGATCCTCTTAAAACCAACATGGCGTTCGTTCAATGGTTTACCATCGGCATTGACACTACTAGAGAAATCTTGAGTGTCCATGTTGGGTAGTACTCAAGTGTAGTGTAAAGTGTAAAGGAGATAACTTAGTATCAGGTTTGTCAATTAGCTGAAAATCGTGCCAATACAAAGTGGTTCAGATTCCACGTGAATCTGCAGATCTCTTAGTTGCCCTTGCTGATGGCCTATTAATAAATAGCTCTTTCTGAGGAACAGTAGACCTTAGTAACAGTGACTACACTCATTCGCCCACATCTCTACTAACGGCGTCTTAATTATGAACAATACCAATTAAATTAGTCAGTACTAGACTACTTGTAGAACACCGACTTCCGGTAGTTGGCTAAGCCTTTGACTCGTGTCCAAGCCATTGATTTACCATAGGCCAGCCGGCCACCACACACAGCACTTAGCTGATTGATGGGGCCATATGTCGCCCCGACAGGTGCGCTAGCTACCCTTCTGAAGGGCAGATCAATGGACAGGACATGGTAATGGCTTACCCTCACTGAATTACATATTTGTCAAAATTATTGTTTAATTTTAGTATTCGATCATATAAGGATTTATATTTTAAAAATTCTATTTTTTAAACTAGCCTATATGAGATTAAAATTTTAAACACACAACTCATTTATCCATATAGATGCCTATTATTTATCCGCATAAAAGCTAAATAATATTGAATTAGGATATCTGAAAGAAGCACACAGGATGGAAGTGTCTTACTCTCAATTTAAAATATTCCCCATCATCGAACTGTAACGTAGAACAAAATCGGTAATGTTTACCCTTTACCTCATCGGGAACTATCTTCCTACTGACATTTTACACTACGATGGCAGAAATGGGTTTGTGGCCGCCCAAAAAGATTACTATTTTGATCAGATAGCTACGTTGGTTTAGGTGGAGTTTGCCGTGCATAGACTAACATTTTTAGATTAAGGTTAATTTATGAAAGCGTGATAAACATTGAAGCTCGTGGTTTATATTCTATAAAAATATATATACTTCTATTTTTCTCTCGACTAATAGCTTATATTAGCATAATATATCGTATATTTTACCCTTAATAAATAAAATCCTAAAACGATGTACTCACTCAACACGAAATCTCCGAAACCACCAATTAGACATTTTTGACAGATTTTAATGAAAGTTGGAGGGAAGTTAGCTTTTGTATAATACAGGCTCACTAGGTAAAGGTGGCTCGAAATTCCATTAAACTTGTTGTAAAAGTGTTTTTAAATGTTGTAAATAAAGTCTTTTATTATTTAATTCATTTAGTATAATACCAATACAATACACATCTAAGCGAACGTATTTAAACGTTGATACATAATTTAAAGCATTCACGATAGTTAATACCATAAGTGAAAGGTATATTTTTATTACGAAATGCTTGGTGTTTTATAATATCAAAAACACCAATAGTAAGCGTTTTTTCAATAGACTTACTAATACTTGCATAGACGATTCAAACGGAGGGCACAGTCCAACCGAGAAGTCTCTGGTATTAGATAATTATGTAACCAATATTTGATAACTGTATTTAATCAATTACATGAACAGTGAATATAAAGAATTGGTTCGTGGGACGTTCATAAGCTCTCTCTCACACACTCACATTAAAGAATCGGTTCGTGGGAAGTTCATGGGCTCTTCCACACACTCTCATTAAAGAATTGGTCCATGGGAAGTTCATGGGCTCTCCCACACACTTACATTAAAGAATTGGTCCATGGGAAGTTCATGGGCTCTTCCACACACTCACATTAAAGATTGGTCCATGGGAAGTTCATGGGCTGTCCCACATACTCACATTAAAGAATCGGTTCATGGGAAGTTCGTGGGCTCTCCTACACACTCTCATTTAAGAATTGGTTCGTGGAACGTTCGTGGGCTCTCCCACTCACTCACATTAAAGAATTGGTTCGTGGAACGTTCGTGGGCTCTCCCACACACTCTCATTAAAGAATTGGTTCATGGAAAGATCGTGGGCTCTCCCACACACTCACATTAAAGTATTGGTTCGTGGGTTCTCCCACACTCACATTAAAGAATTGGTTCGTGGGCTCTCCCACACACTCACATTAAGAATTGGTTCATTTTAAGTTCGTGGGCTCTCCCACACACTCTCATTAAATAAATGGTTTGTGGGAAGTTCGTCGGCTCTCCCACACACTCATATTAAAGAATTGGTTCATGGGAAGTTCGTGGGCTCTCCCACACACTCTCATTAAAGAATTGAATTGTGAGAAGTACGTGGGTTTTCCCACACACTCACATTAAAGAATTGTTTCATGGGAAGTTCGTGGGCTCTCCCACACACTCTCATGAAATAATTGGTTCATGGGCTCTCCCATACCCTCTCATTAAAGAATTGGTTCGTGAGAAGTTCGTGGGCTCTCCCACACACTCTCATTAAAGAATTGGTTCGTGAGAAGTTCATGGGCTCTCCCACACACTCACATTAAAGAATCGGTTCGTGGGAAGTTCAGAGGCTCTCCCACACAATCACATTAATGAATTGGTTCGTTGGAAGTTCATGGGCTTTCCCACATGCTCACATTAAAGAATTGGTTCGTGGAAGTTCTGAACTCCATGGAACCTTAAATTGTCGAAAGAGTTTAACTTTATGACACCAGTCAGACTTTTGACTTAAACTTCCGATTTATTTACGATCACAGCCTGAGCAGGTCTTAAAATAATCAAGCTTCAACTCTCCTTCTTCTATTCAAATTGCTTTTAAGGAAACTAATTTAATACTAACACAGTGGAAAGGTTTTTAAAATGTAGTTTTTAAGGATGCAAGCTTAGGACAGTTATATTTTGTTAATTATATCAGCAAAGAAATCTTTGGATCTTTTCAGTTCACTATCACTAATTTTTTTGTTTCCGTTAGTTCACTACCACTTGATAAATATTCTATTTCTCTAAAAACTGTTCCCCACTCATTTTTTATGTCCACTGGTTATTCCTTATCCACTAGGAATTCGATATCACTGGCCTTATCTTGTCGCTTTTCAAGAACATGGAGAGCGCATTCGGTGTTAAGTCAATCGTTGGATTTACCAGTTTGTGATCACTTTTAGTAGCCACCTAACCTAACCCTATCTTACCTAACCTAATCTGACCGTACTTGCGATGAAAAAGTAGGTAGTGAATTAAAGGAAAGGTCCAAATCTTTTATTGCATGTTGCGTAAAAACTCGACACAGTAGTAAGTATTGATTGATAGATAAGTCACGTTGTGGGCAACCCTTTCACACCCTGCGGGGCGCCACCCAGGCAGGTGATGGAGAGGGTGTCAGCTCAACCCTTGCCGGCGTCACACGTTGGTGCTAAAACACTCGGAAGGGACACCTGTCGCCGGAAGACAGCAGGAAACATTAATATTCATCTTACACATAACGTTTAATGACATATTCATTAACAAGCCATTCACATATAGTAAAAGAAAAGCTTGGTTCCTGTCTAATTGAGGTCAATTTGTAAAGTGTGAGTGCATTACTTCTTTGTATTGAAGTTATTTTTATAGGACATGACGATGGATAACATACATCTAGTTGCGTTATGAGCTCAAGTTAGGATGAACTTGGATGGTGTAAGAGTCTAAAGATTTTTAGACTTTATAAGAAGTTCTTTAGAATCTTCAGAACGCAACCTGTAATTATATAAACCACCACACCCTCATGTACTATAAGTTGGTTTACAAATAAACAGAGCGATGACTGGTATCAACCTTAAACTTGTGCGTTGGCTTACCAAGATGATCCAGCAAGATGTTGCACAATTTTAGATCTGGTTCTCACCGTAGCTGCTGTTTTATGTAGGTGACTTAAAACAGAGATATCGATCTAATATAACTCCCAAGTACTGTGATTGTTCAGATGGGGAGGAAAGTATGAGAGGTGAGAGTATGTTGAGTGGGAATGGATGCGTAACAACGCCTAGGCTACCCAAGAAGACTGACAGGAAGAGGTCAAGTAGGCCAACAATTTATTTTGAGGCTGACAGTAACGGTCGGGGGGTTCAATGGTCCCTTACTAACGCTATGTCCAAAATCGAAAAGTTTGAAATCCTTGATGCATCAGTGACGGCTAGACCAGGTGCCCCTTTGGAAGTAGTGGCTAAGAAGGCTTGGGAGAATTACAATGATATGAATGATGACGATTGGATGGTTTTGTTGGGCGGTGCAAATGGGATAACAGATTGTAAGAAATGTAGTATGAATGATGGAGTGAATGAGATTGAGAAACTGGCTCTTGATTGCAAAAGGAATAATAAAAACTTAATATTAGTTGAAACTCCCTTCAGGTACAGTCCTAAAGACCCAAACCCAACAAAAACTAATCGTAAAATAAGCAAACTTAACTGCAAAATAAAAGATGTTAGTGACAGACTAGGCCTCCCTTACATTAAAATTAATAGCTCGCTATCTACTAACAACTATGATGAAGATGGGGTTCACTTGAACAAATCTGGTAGGGAGGTGTTGGTTAACCGTATCATTAGTACCATAAAATTCAGGCCTAACCACCTTAACAAGCCACAACATTTTTTAGAGTAGGCCTAGACCTAGGGCTTGAACAAGTTGAGAGTCTAAAAACTATTAGAGTAATTCATCTAAATCTTGAAAGAAGTACAATTAGTAAAAAACCATCAATAGATCTTTTTTTAGAAGAAACAAACCCAGACTTTTTCCTGGCCTCAGAACATGGTCTAGATGAAATTGGTATTGAAAATGTTGTATTTTCAGGTTTTACACTGGTGAGCTCATTTTGCAGGAAATCAATCAAATGGGGGGGAGTAGCCATTTATAAAAACAATTCTATCCAGATTGAAACACAAGAGTGTAATTCCTCTAGTAAATTTTGCAAAGAACAAGTTTTTGAGATCACTTCTGTTAAAATAATGGTAAATACTAAGGAAATTCATTTGGCAGCCTGCTACAGAAGTCCAGAACCTGCGCATGAAAATGAATTCATGGGGTTATTCGGAGACTGGCTGGAGACCACCTTGGGTACGGGGCGGCCTGTGGTCCTCGGGGGAGATCTAAACATTGACCTCCTCGGGGGATCGCGGGGGGCTGCGGATCTGAGGGTTCTCCTTGACAGCTTTGGATTAGTACATACAATCGATAGTCCTACAAGGTACAGTGATACAACAGAATCATGCATTGACAACTTCTTCACAAATCAGGAATATATAAATAGCCTAACTTTGAACCCTTTAATTACAGATCATCTTGCAATAAGTATTGATATAGTCTTAGATTTACCTCACACTAATAATAATTATGAGTCAATGCCCTTTAGAGATATGTCCAACAATAACATGCAAGAGTTAAGGTATAGACTAAGTAGAGAAAACTGGTATGATGTTTTTAATGCAGATAGTGTTGATGCCAAATATGAAAATTTTATTTCTACTATGGTGTTTTATCTTAATGTTTCTTGCCCAATTAAAAACATAAAGAAGGTTTCTGGTAAAAATAAGGTAAAGTGTGTTACTAGGGAAATTACACTTTCTAAGGTAAATGTTATGGAGGCTTACAATGCCTGGAAGGTCAATAGGTCTCAAGTAAATAAAGACAGATACAATTCATTAAAAAGAAATCATAGAAAACTAGTTAAAGAAACAAGAGCAAATTTTTTCATGAATAAAATCTCACAATCAAATAATCCTTCCAAAACTACCTGGGAGATCATTAATAGAAATAGACCTACCCCAAATAAAAAAGAAGGGTGTGCTAACCTTTCAATAGCTATAAACAATGATGTTACTTCAGATCCGGCAAGAGTAAGCAATAGTTTTAATAATTTTTTTGTTAACATGCACAAAACAGTAGATTTAAATATGCCATCAAAAGAATTTTCAGGTTATCCCAAATCAAATGTAAGTCATTCTTTTTTGAGTGAGTTTCCCATTATACCTTTGGAAACTGTGCATAGAACTCTAATGAAAATGCAGTCAAAGAACTCCACTGGGTTTGATGGCTTATCCATCAAAATATTGAAGTACTGTGCACAGGAAATTTTGCATCCGTTAACAGACATTGTAAACAAGTCTCTTAGTACGGGAATTTTTCCCTGTGAATGTAAGTTAGCTATTGTTAGGCCTCTGTACAAGAAGGGTGATCCTCAGTTTATGGAAAACTACCGTCCCATTTCATTGCTTCCTGCGGTATCAAAGGTTATTGAGAAAATAGTTTGTGAATACTTGTTAAGATTTTTAGAGGGTAATGATCTTTTCTTTAAAAATCAATTTGGGTTCAGAAAAAACAAATCTACTAAACTAGCCTTAATTCACTTCATACAGAACAGTATAGATTCGATTGAAAAAGGTGAAACAGTCGTTGGTTGTTTTGTGGATTTGTCGAAAGCATTCGACTGCGTTGACGCATCGATACTTATTGAGAAAATTGCTGCAGTAGGCATCGGAGGTAATGTGTTGAAATGGATATCGTCTTATCTTTGCAATAGAAAACAAATAACATCAATTAAGCATAAAACTTCATCCAGGTCAGTAGTAAATTATTTTTCAGAGGAACTAGATGTAACAAGTGGTGTACCACAAGGGTCCATTTTAGGGCCAATTCTCTTTCTACTATATGTCAACGATATTTCACAGCACTTAGATACGGATAGTCTGGTAATGTTTGCTGATGATACCACTCTTTTCTCTAAAGGTAAAAATATTCAGGAATTGGAGATCGGCACATTCAACCTTTTGAACTCTCTGTCGCAATATTTCACTGATAATAAGCTTGCAATAAATTCTGGTAAGACTAATTTTGTCCATTTTCAAACCTCTCAGTTAAAAATTCGCAATCCTAATAATTATATTAATGTTTTTCTAGGTGAGTCTGAAATTGTTGAGTCCAATTATGCAAACTTCCTTGGAGTTACAGTGGACTCCCATTTTAGGTGGGATGAACACATTCTGCAGCTGTCTACCAAGATCGCCAAGGGTTTGTATGTGATAAGGGGATTCACATACCTAGGTAACATAAACTTATCAAAATTAATCTACTTTAGCCTAATAGAATCTCACATACAATATTCCATAGTACTCTGGGGTTCCTCGTCCCGTCAAAATCTTGAACGTATCTTTATTTTACAAAAACGAGCCATTAGAGCGTTAGCTGGCGTGCCGCCACGGGCCTCCTGCCGGAATCTGTTTCGAAGCCTCAAAATTTTGACCGTCCCTGCTCTTTACATATATGAAACGATAATATATGTAAAACAAAACAATCTGATTGAAGGTCATCAACATCCTTACAATACAAGAAATAGAGGTTACAAATCTTCTCAGCAACATAGCCTAAAGTTGACAGAAACTAAACCAGAGTATGCAGGTAGAAAATTTTATCAGTCACTACCTGCACAATTCAAGGACATCGGCACATTTTCAATCTTTAAATCTAAGCTAAAACAATTTTTAATAGAAAATTGCGTGTATGGCCTTCCTGACCTTGGTCATCCTTTTTCCCTGTCCTCCCTCCAAGAAGAGTGACGACGGTGGAAACCAGAAATGACAGACTGCATGCCCTGAGTGGGTCCTACGCAGTGCCTCTACATAAGTAATAAGTAAGTTCATTGAGTTTCAGCATACGCCATCGGAGAAGATGTTCAATCTTCATTAGCTTAAAAGGAGGTGAAAGAAGGTTACATTTGTCTTTGTTGGAGTATTCTTTAGCTTCCAGGTTTAAAAGTAATTATTGAGGACTAGATCAAGTTTAAGTGTTGTTTCTGTTTTTGTATTGTCCTCGTGTTAGGTTACCACAGCAATATCGTCAAAATATATCATGAAATACAGTTATAATTTGCCAAAAACTGGTAAATGCTAAATGAAAATTACCTAGCATCCAACTTGAGTCAACTCTGCTACTTCAAAACATACCTTATACCAACTATCATGAGTTGAATAAACTACCTAAAACTAACATCTGTATTGCTCGTCTCCCGCGCCAAACATCTTGTAGCTGAAGAATCTGATGTAAGATCAGCAGCTCCAATAAACATAACTCCTGACCTTGACCCACTGTTGTAAGCAGAGGTAATTTAGGTTTTGGGTGTCTCCTTCCTATGACAGCTGTAAAGTTAACCCTCCTAATTTAAATGCCTAATGGATGATAAAGTGGCGTTGTAAAATTGTAAAAACTTAAATTTCGGGCTTAAAAAGCGAAACCGTCCTCGAAACGACTGCGAGGAAAGTGGTCCTGCCGCAATCCCTCGGGTGTAAAAGAGCTATCGGGCAATTTGGTTGTGCAACACGGGAATAAGGGAATCATAAAAGACGACTATATTGTCTGCCTAACACTTATCGAGCACCCTTGACCCTTGGGCAAAGCGGTGCAAAAAATACAGCAACATAAAAACATATATTTTTTATAAGTTTGAATGGAAATTGTTAAATTGCTTTAGACTATCTCTCTGGAACAATTATTCAGCTAAATCCTACCGTGATCCAAGAACCACGAGGGAACTAGAGGTTGATCGTGGTAATTTAAATAAAAAGATGTAAATTTTAACAATAAACATTTTTATTCATGTACAGAAAATAAAATCAAACTTTCAACTATTCCAACATAACTTGTTTAACGTACCATTAATGTATCTATAAGAATTGATCTAGGCCATGGAAAAACATCCTCAGTACATATAGAGGTTGTAGTGGGAAAGTCCTTAAATGAAACAAAATTAAAAAAATTACTAACTTAAACTCCATTCTCAGATTTGGAATCACTAAAATAAACAACGCGCGCATTATTACATAAGTCACACTTTAAACCAATCGGCACGAAGATGGCTTGATGAGGTTATGTTGATCCACAGAGAAGAAAGAAGTAGAGTTCGCATCCAATAGTGCGTTAAGTGTGTGTCGAGTAGTTATTTCTCCAATTCTCCATGCAATGGCCAGCACATTGTCAGTTTCTCCCTTACTCCCTCCAATTCCTCAAGGATAATCAGTATTATTACTGATTGCCACTACAGACATAATTATTACAATAGATTTATGACAATGAACATTTTTTGTAATCTATTTGTAACTGCGTTCACTGCGGCCATAAAAAGCTACAACTATTTATTTTTTCTCTGTGGTTGTTCTAGAGTCATTGTGATTAATTTTCCTCTTCCATGACCTTTGGGTATAGCAATTCTGGGTGATAAATAAATAAAGTTACTTAAAGAAAATGATGACCTATGAAAACAGTTTGTTAACATTGCTTGTGGCATTTCTATCGTATTATAATGTTAGGAGTCAACTTCTTAAGGAACAGTTAAACTCGGTTTATATTCCCGTTGAAACCCCTTTATGACTTTGTTTTAGAACAAATAAAATTCATTTTAGATTTTCATTTGTATTACTGAAGGGAAAACGAAGTTTTATGATTGGAGAAAATCTGGAATGTAAATTAAAAAACTTGCTAGTTCTGGAACTACAATTTTACACGAAAATTAATAACAGTCATGTCATGAGTTTTTTACTGAATATGTTAGAAAGTCCGTCATGTTGGAGCCTAAATAGGTTTGAAAGTATTGTGATATTTTACTTCTGCTTTCCTTACATCGAATTCTAGATTTTTTGTATTTTCCTTACAAACCAAGTAATTTTTTTCTAGGTATTTGTTATCACTTAGTCGATAATACAATACTTAACACACACTTGAAACAATTGACAGTCACAAATCTATAACAATATAGGTGCAAATATTATATTGGTCGATTTAGGTGAACCACTTTCGCCATTCTCAATCCAGAGAGACTCAGAAAGGAATGAAACTGGTGTCCAACTAACGTTACTTTACCAACACGTAACGAGCTACTGAAGACAATATAGCGTAATGATGTTGTGGTAAGGTAATATCCTGTACTTTTATGGGAGGGTGGGTGGGTCACTGCCACTGTACTTGTATAATGTATAAGTGGGTGGATGGTTCAATATTGCTGAACTTGAACTGGAGATGTGTGGGTCGATACCACTGTATACGTTTATGTGTAGGTAGAAGAATCATAACAAATGTACGTCCATAGAGGGGTGGGTGGGTCAATACTACTGTACGTTCATGGGTGGGTTAGGTAATTTACCAGAGGGAAAATTAGAGGAAATAGTACTGATAATCAATAAAAGAGTGTTGCAATCCAAACAAATATAAGGACCTTTTCCATTAATTCACTACCACTAATTTTTCCGTTACTTCACTGCCACTACTTTTTTATCGCAATTACGGTTAGGATAAGTTAGATCTATTAAGTCTGTTAATCTTTTAATTCGCTACTAAAGTTGATCACAAACTGGTAAATCCAATGATTGACTTACCACCGAATGTGCTCTCCGTGTGTAAGTTCTTGGAAAGCGATAAGGACAGCGATATCGAATTCCTAGCGGATAAGGAATACCACAGTAGACGTAAAAATGAGTGGGAAACAGTTTGTAGGGCAATAGAATTTTTATCAAGTGGTAGTGAATTAATTGAAATATCCAAATATAATTCTCAGTAATTGTAATGTTATAGGCTACGTTTTCTCTCTAATTCAGTCTTCGTCCCCAATCTTTAGAACCCCGTACCCAGCCACCATCAAAGGTATAAGTTTTTCCTTTCCAACAATGTATGGTTGAACTGAAAATGTATTATACATTAAATATTAAAGCCCTCTCACCCACCCTCTAATCATTATACTTGATAACTGACCCATCTGCTCCACACACACACTGCACGTGATCCACCAATATAAAAAAAAAAAACTATCACAATTTCCTTCTGAGAAGAATTATGTTATAACAATGCTGCCTTTCATTTAAAGAACAGAACCAGTAATACTTCAAAGGAGGAACATCCCATTCGACAGGACAGGTACCGCAGGATCAGATCAGATCCGTCATGCTGGTTACAACCCTCCAGCGCTAACCTTCAGGGCGGAGAAACTGTATCAGACGTAAAGACGGGATAAGCCGCCCATCATCCCTGATAATAAATAAAAGTGGTGAGTAAGTGAGGGGCGAGAGGGGAGGGAACTTGTTTGCACAGGCCTCTCGATTGTATACCAGCATATATTGGTGTGCGTGTGTTTTGTAAAAAGCGGCCCAACGCGGACTAGGGGAGCGCCCCTGGGAGAAATGGGACTCCCCACCCTCCGCACTAACGGACTGACAATCAGGCGGGACTAAACGGTGCTACCACGGTCCAGTTAGTGACGACTGGAACTGACTGTCTAAAAATGTAATGATCTCGTAACTTTTGTTTTAAAGGAATTTATTTCATGTTAAAACTCAGTTACTTATTGCTGTACTTACTATGCTGCAATATAAAATTATTGATATTAGACGTGGTGTTCCACAGGGATCAATATTGGGACTAAACCTATTTACTATTTACATAAATGATTTAGCATATTGCATTACAGATCAGTATACTAAAATCTTATTATATGCTGATGATATCTCACTTATTGTACAAGGCTTAAATTACAACCATTTATGTGAAGAAAAATCCAAAATTATTAACAAAGTGGTGTTCAGAAAATAAGTTAACAATCAGTACAAATAAAACACAAGATATAGTACATTATTTTCGTTGGATCCAAAAAAACAAATTAAAGAACTGAAATTGTTAGGAGTAATGATTGACTCACATCTGGAACGGCCATACTGAATATATATAAATATAATATCAAAAGGAATTTTCGCTCTACGAAGAATTAAAACATAATGTAAATAAAGATCTTTTATTAACAGTATACGATGCATTCATCTACAGCCACTTGTCTTACTGCACTTTACTCTGTAGTAACAGTCCTTGTGCTTTTAAAATCTTTAAATTACAAAAAAGGCCATTTGAACAGTAAAAAATATTCGCCTAAAGGCGAGCTCTAAATCATTATTTAAAGAAATTATGTATTTACCTTCTTTATATGTTTTTCACTGCTTATTATATATTTAAAAAATTTCTACATTTACAATTCAAAGTAGTATGAATTAATACTCTATAAGAAACGAAGACAATATAAGAAGAACTTATTATATACATTATAAATTATTACAAAGTTTTAAAAACATTTTTAATAAATTACCAAAACACATAAGAAATCTAAAAGGAGATGCTTTAAAGAAAACATTGAAAAATTACTTCACCAGAAATTGTCTATATAGAATTGAAGATTTAAAATGTTAAGAACTGTAATAAGATTATCAACTATTTTTTCTCCTTTTTATAATATTTATTTTATATTAATTTATTATTTTATATATTGTATGTTTAATACGTTTTTTACATAATAATAATAATTTAATAATAATAAGACAATAAAGATTATTATTATTATTATTAAAGCTCGAACCCACTGCGATCAAATAAAATATTTATGAGTGTTTCATACATCTGAATAGTGAAGATGTTTTATACGCAATATTTAACCTAAACCTACTTACATATTCCCAAGTTATGTATTATCTACAATGAAATATTATTAATATTATCATTTTAAAAAGAGTTGACGAATAAATAGTCAGGTGATATGAGGGGGGGGGGAATAAACATTTTTCTCTATTACTTATACTTAGTGTGAATCCGACTGAGCTTTTGTATTCAAATCCGTGTTGGCTCAGTGGCTGAGGCTTCGGACTGCGAAGGGCAAGAACCAAGGTTCAAATCCCCACTGAGCTAATGTCAGTAGTTGACGCACATGCCTGCACACCCATGTGAACTGGCGAGTGAAGTTAAAAAAAAAAAAAAAAAAAAAAAAAAAAAAAAAAAACATTGTTTGGAACCTTGTTTGTCAATTATTTAATGAAAAAGAATGTTGTTAAAAAGTGTTCACCTTTTATACTGTTCAAGTAAGTTTTAACTCAGAAAAAAATGAAACATAGGTCGCTTTCTTAAGACCACAACGAACGCCCAAATGGCAGTTATAAATAGATTACAACTAATGTACATCTTTATACATCTGTAGTAATAATTACTACGTTTATCCTTGAGGATGTAAATGTCATCGAATGGTAAACTGTAGATATAACTACTCGACACACATTCAGCGCACTATTGGATGCGACATCTGTTTATTTATTCTCTGTGGTTTGAAGTAGGGTGGGGAAGGGTCGACGTGCACGATTTCAACATCTCCGCGTGGCCCTGAATAGTGACGCTATCAGAATCTGGTTCTAAGGGGTTTGTTGCTTTGGGTTATTCCCTAATTGAAATTGGGATTTCCTTAAAAAAAAAACATGTCGTAAGCTACTTTCCCTTCAGAAGGAGTAGATTATTTACATTAAAGTTATCACTATTGCTTTATTGGTAGTAAAATATTCAGTTATTATTCAAATTCTTTATTTATTATTTTGTACAACAAATATTCTACAACTAGTCTTTTTTTATTTATTCCTCTAGCATATGTATATTTGAGGAAAAATCTCATGGATAAATACATTAGCAATGATATTTACATTGTAAAATAGAGTTTTATCAATTTATTTCCTTCATTGTTACTTTTCAATTAGTAGTTACTGTATTATATTATTATTATTTTTTTACTTTTATTTTTTATTTTTTTATTTTTATTTTTTACTTTTTTACATGATGTCTCTTCATATTTATACAATCAAAACATCATAACTAAATCAGGCATTTAATAAAAATGATTCAAAACCAAAATCTTATTTGGCCCAAATACATATAAATATGAACATTAATGTAAATATAATATTGCATAACACATTAAAATAAAACATAACATAATACAACACAGTAAAAATACCCAGGCCACTCCAAATATTTGGAAAATTAACGACAGTAAACATGTAACAATAATAACAATAACAACAACAAAAATAATAAATCAACAATAAATTAATCTTCTGTGAAATATTCATTTACAAAAACTTGCAAAAGTAATTTAGGGCACAGAAAAGTACTGGTTGTAGAAGAGTAAATTTTTTGATTATATCAAAAGTCTACTATGGACGGAACTGACTGTACACCAAAGAGGGGTGAAATCTAAAAAAAAACATAACTTGAACGAGTTGCATTCCTGCACTGTTTTCAATGTGCGACAGATTAGTTAAGGTTATGTTGACAAATAAATTATTTAATGTCTGATTCATTCAATATGATTGTATTGTCCTATTATTTATAAAAATGTGTGTCTGTTTATGTGTGATAATCAGTTCTTTGTGTTTGGTGTTTAATTGTGATTAACTCATGTGATTGTGATGTATAACCTAAAAGTGTGTGTGTTATAACCTGAATTGGTGTTGGTTGGTAAGTAAATATTGGATGAGTAAGCCTATTATTTTACGTTATATTTGTAAACTAATGAAATCATTTTAAAGGTATGTTTTCAATTGGCTATAATTATGTAAATGTTGTAGATCTAGAGGTAATGAGTTAATTAGTGATGGGATTCTATATTCAGGAATAAGCCTACCATAATCATTGTAATGCCTTTGCAGTTGATATTGTCTATGCCTCAAATTATATTGCACATCATGCTGAATTCTATAATCTTCATTGAAATAATGTTTACTCATGTCTATGTATCTAGCCAAACAATCAAATTTCTTATTCCTAGCCACTCCAATGGAATACTACAAAACAGTACTTTCAATATCCTTGTTAAGACATTTTTTTATTGTATTTTGACATATTCAGGGGCTAAATAGTAAACAGTTATGTTTTATTTTTTTATTTTATTTTATTTTTTTTTTTTTTTTATTCATAAGACGCCGATCGTCAAGATATGGGCGAATATGGATTTCGAATGAGTGTGATGAGTGTAGATGATCGAATGTAGTCATTGTTACAAACTAAGGCCGACAATTCCTTAGAAAGTGTCATTAATTAATAGCCCAATGACAAATGAACAGCCGGTGGTTATCAGCTGATCCTTCTCAAAATGTGTTATGACTCTGATTGGGATCGAACTGAGAACCTTTAGCTTAATTTTAAATTTAAACTTAAATTTAAAATACTTAGGCAATTTGTTAGGCTATATGTGAATGAAATTTCATATCTGAGTCTAAAAATAATTCCAAGATGTTTTATAGTGTTACAAGATGTAAGAGATTTACATGAACAAACAGCATTTTGTGTAAAACACTTTGAATTATGGCATAACAGTTCACTATAGTTTTCTATTGGCAAACTAATATTTATTCAAGGGTTTCTTAAAATTATAGCCTTAGTTTTCTTAGAGTTTAATAAAGTTGAATTGTTAAAAAAATATTGTATTACCAAATCTAAATCTTTCTCTACTATGGACATACCTCTATTAACACTATAATGAACTAAATACATTTTGTTATCATCTGCATATTGTTGTATTTTCCTATGTATTTTTAAATATGTCAAATAATTTACACAAATATTAAATAGGACCGGTGATATTATACTCCCCTGTATTAAGCCACATTCCTGATTGTAACTATCACTAACAGTATGTCCTACAGAGGTGCATAACTTTTTTAAATAATCAGTAAAAAATGACATTAGTTTACACTTTATTCCTATATTTAATAGTTTGCTGAGCAAAATTTTACAATTTACTACATCAAATACTTTTGTTAGGTCCGTTGTAACAGCAATTACAAATTTATTTTCATTTTATGCCTTATTAATATTAATTCAAGTATTCCAAAGGGTCTACTGTAGATTTGCCTTGTACAAAGCCAAATTTACATTCACTGATTATTTAATTTTCACGTAAATATCTAGTTAGTTGGTCATTAACATAATGCTCTAAAATCTTTATTATAATAGGTATTGACCCGATAGGCCTATAGCTATATAAATAATTCTTAGTATTCCCATTCTTAAAAACAGGCCTAACATATTTTATTTTCATTCCATATAGAACAATACCAGTATCGAATATTATTTTTATTAGATGGATGAGAACATGTTTTAAATATAATATATTATTTTGTAAATCTTGTGGCATTATTTTATCTTGTCCAGCTGATGACCTTACATTTATTTTTCTCAGAGCTAACATTAGTAGATTCTCACTAATAGGCCTAAATAACATACTCATCTTACTCCCTATATTATATTTACTCTCTATAAAACTAATATCTAGATTAAACGACTTTCCAGTAAATTGTTTAATAATATTCTTTGTCATATTAGAGAAATTATTGTTAAAATCTTTTGACAAAAAAGTAAAGTCATCATTTTCAACATTAAAGTTAGATTTGATATTTTCTAAAACTGTAGGCCTAGGTTTTTTATTGATGGCTTTATTTATTATATTCCAGGATTTTTGATCTCTTGAACATTACGATAACATTTTTAAACATTCTTAATTTTTCGCTTTTCTAATTTTACCTAATAAGTTGTTTCTAGTAATTGTAAACAATTCTCTTAAATGCAAATTATATCTAACCTGTTCCACAAGAAGTTCTTATGCTTTGTATCAATGCTTTGTATCAAAGTATCAATGCTTTGATATCGTTAGTTATCCAGGGATTAATATTTACTTGTTTATTGCATTTTACATTTATCTTATAATTATTATAAATTCTATGAAATGTATTTACAATTTGACAATAATTATTAATAATAAACATAATATAATGTGTTCAAATATATGTGTTATTTAAGATATCCTTCACTTAACATCCTCCATTGTCTATATGGTTACACTTATGATGACAACTACAATTATATAGGTTCTATGTTCAGTTCTCTTAACACTAACACGGTCCCACTCAATGGTTGCCATCGACGTGGATACTACCAGAAAAGGCTTTGATATCCGTGTTGGGTGGTAGTCAGGGTCCGGATGTTTTGTGAGGAAGAGAATTGATTGTTGGGTTTGTCAGTTAGCTGAAAATCGGACCAATACTACGTGGTTCGAATTCCACGCAAGCTGTAAGTTCTTTAGTTACTATTGGGATTTTAATAAATGGCTTTTTCTATGAAACAGCCGACCTTAGTTACTGACAATGACCATAGTCGTTCATCTACACTTATCACACTCATTCGTCCCTCATATTCGTCTATATGCCATATACGTCTATATATGTCAGCGTCTTAATAAAAAAATTAAAAAATGAAAATAATAATAATAATAAGAAATAATAATAATAATAATCAAACGTACATTTCTGTTGTTGAGATTCACTTTGACTACTGTCCTAAACGTACAAGTCCTCTGACTGGTCCAGTAACAAACTGACCGTCTGATCCATCCCGATTCTAATATTAAATTGTTCCTTCGTCAGATCGCAAGCAATATGCACACCCCCAGAGCTATTGGCAATAACAACTTCCCTGACCTCTAGCGACTCGAGGGCGGAAGCAATAACCAGCAGCTGAACGCCC
The DNA here is from genome assembly GCA_035578905.1 of Stictocephala bisonia. NCBI lineage: Eukaryota > Metazoa > Arthropoda > Insecta > Hemiptera > Membracidae > Stictocephala > Stictocephala bisonia. Next base: position 535,298 of record JAQJVL010000186.1, read on the forward strand.
CGGGCTTCGCCCCTCTGGCTGACAGGTCGGCGGTAATCCATCGATTGTTGCGCTGTGCAAACAAGGTACCCATCTACCAGTAATCCCTGGCCACCCTTCCGAGTGAGTCGTCAACCGCCATGGAGACGTCAGACGTAATTAAAACCACTTTACGGATCAGCTGACAGGACGCCGCCATCTTGGATCTCACTCCCTCTGAGGGAAGGTAAGAGAAAAATACTGAAAATATTTATTTACTACAGTAGTAAAGTAGGAAAAACAGTAAATAGAATACAATTTAAATATTCTCTTCTGTCAGCTGATTTTTGACCGGTTTCGTACATAGTTAAGGGTATTATATCAACATATATTTTTAAAATTATTAGGATTGAAAGCGTTAGTTCTCTTATAAATAATAAATGCGCTGAGAGAAAAATTCAAAAAAATTTCTCTATGAAGATATGATTCCCTAAAGTTGCTAATTTGTCCTTCATAGATACGTCTCATTGAGAAACCGTGCGATATATTTTATTAAAATTGTTATAATCTAAGCCAAAACCTAGTGTAAAGTAAAATTTACAACAAAATTAATCGTTTAACAATTATTTTTCTATAAATGACATATGTAAAAATGTTGAGTTGAAATTAGTACAATTATCTTTGGACAAAACAGCAGGCTATATTAATAATATATAAAAATCTCATTGATAGAGTTGACTATAAACGAAGGAGTGATGTACTTTTGAACAATTTGCGGGGAGGGGCAGGCATGGACAGTGAAGGAGAGAGAGGGGAGAGAAACAAGTTGTGTGTGTGTTAGTGAGGCAGGCTCTCTGCTACTCATAGTCACAGTTGTGTGAAATCTACAACTAAATTCCTTGGAATGCTCAACTGGGCGCCTGGATGAATAACCCTTGAAACTCTTTGGAGTGTGCATTTCAGTTATACCTCCGTCAAACAAATTTGCATTGAGATCATCTTCAAGCCCTCGGTTGGTAATTTGTAATTTGATATTATTAATGATTACTTTTCATTATTATTAAGGGTAATTCAGCCCTAGTTTGTATTAAGGATACGTAAGTACTCATACGCAGGTCATATTCGCTCATATTTGTCGATCGGAGTGCGGCTATAGTCGGCGAGTCACGTGAACTCCTCTGAACTTCATGCCTGTGTGATAATGAAGGCGCTGTTTTCCAATCAAACAGCACCTACAATACCACACTGGTATGACGCTCAGAGGACTTCTCGTGACTCGTTGACTATACTACGTCTATTACGTCAATTACGCTTCAGCGCACATTAACATCTGGTAATATGTGTTTTTACAATTTGTTGTAGACATTGCACTAAAATTAATGTCATAGAGTAATAAATAATCATGCAAGGGCTTAAATAATGCTTTTTTATGATTTCGCAGTTTTAAGAAAACTAAAAACATAATTATAAAATAATAGAGCGTTACACTATTGGATTGACACTAAATGGACTACAAACAAATACTCTTTACAAATTTCTTTAAAACGTATGATTTTAGAGATTTGAGTTAGTTCACTTAAAAAAAAAAATAATAATAATATGGCTGTCATTTTAAAACGGGAAACAGAAACGAATTGATTATTTTCGGAGAAATAAATCTATGTGTGGGTAGGTAATCTATTAATAATCATCGTGAAGGAAGTTCATTTGAAATTGAGGAAAGCAATTTTTTTGAATTAATTTGCTTCAAATATATATTACTGAAAAAATGACTATTGATGTTCTTGATTTTATAGGCATTTGTTGGCGTTGTCATTAGCAGAGGAATGACGAGCAATGTGGGAGGGAGTACAATATTCCTCTGTTGTAAGCTCCAAGTCCCTGCTGATGATGTTCCACCCTTTAGAAAGCACTCCTTCACGACTGCACAGATTTCCCTCCTCCTTTAATTTCGATTTCCTCCAGACCATTTACTTGTGTTTTCACGCCATGAACACTTCTCACTTTTCCACGCGTACTCTCCTAAAACTTGTTTTTCATAAGTGAGATAGATGTGTTAGGGTTGGACATAAATAGGTTACTTTCGAGATAATATCGTTAAATAAAGTGGTCGACATACAATTCTCATAATGAAATACACATTATTTTCAGCAAGAAATGTAATTTCAAATAAGAGAACGTCGACTATTTGAAAATATTATACTTCACAACTAGAGGTGAAAGTGGGGAATTGAGTTTTGCATCAATGAATACTTAAAAATCACACTTTCACACGAGTTTTGAACGATATTTGTTCACAATACTACACATTAAAACTCATTAAATAGTGCGTTTACAAAATTAAGTAAAAATAAAATAAAAATTTTTGGCAGTTTTTAATTAAAATCAATCTATTCAATATAATAATAAAAACGTCTGACATTTTCCATTAGTTCACTGCCACTACTTTGGTTAGGTTATGTTATGGTTTTTTAGGTTATGTTAGGTTTAGTGAGGTTATGTTAGGTTTGGTTAGGTTTAGTGAGGTTATGTTAGGTTTGGTTAGGTTTAGTTATGTTAGGTTAACCTAAGTTATGGTTATGGTAGTGAATTAACGGAAAAGATCCAAAAATTCTAAGAAAAGCTACTCTTTTCCACGTCAAAGTATCAATATTGATTTTAATTATGTTTTCACCAGTCGCAGAGATGACAGACTTTCACACGTAGTAGACGAGGAGAGATATTATCAGCTGATAGCTGATACGATCTTGTTAGTATCGTAAAAAATATTTGATTATATGTCAAATGGAATCAAAGTTTTTACAAATTAATTTTTTTATCATAGTTTGGTGTAGTCTTTAAGAGGGCTTGGTCTTTCGCTCGGTCATAAATACAACTGGTGGTAAGCCATATCAAAGAAATCCTCAAGCGGAACTCTAGTACTGATAGGTTGGGAATAACTGCCTAAGCTATTATTCAGAACAAATCCAAACCAATCAACAACTGTTTCAGCCTATCATAAACATACAGGGTGGAAAAAAATATGGAAACGCTTTCATAACTTTATGTGTTTTTCATAGATAGTTTGATAATTTAATTTTATTGAGTAATTGGGTTCTATAAAGTATAATTGTATCATAATAATTTACTTAAAACCGTAAAATAGTGGAGACATTTTTCAAATTAGTTACTTTGAAATTCAAAAGACCGCTACTCTGGAAAGAATGAATCCTTCGAAATCCGATTTGCGGCAATTAATTTCTCTTGAATTGACATTTCATTTGATACCAAACTCGACCTAGGCTTACGTTGATTTTCATTCAACTCCTCGTGGGCCGTCCCCTGAAAAGATGAAATGTCGCTTATGGCGTCAAAAGTATGTTCTTTGTAACCATGGTCATGTACAGTATTTCACTTTTACAAGTGAAGTCATACAAAAGTTGTAAAAGCGTTTCCATATTTTTTCTACTCTTTATTTAGATCCAAACATCAGTTTGCGATTTTAGCTTCTGACTGCAACTGCAAATATCTTTGACTACAGAAATTCCGAACAGACATTAAAAATACTATGAATAAATAAAATGTCAATTGAAATTCACGTATCTTATTTACATAGCACATAATTAATTAGTGCTGTGAACATGTGAGAAATGATTAATTGCTGTGAACACGTGAGAACACGTATCTTAATTTATATAGAGTAGGTAAACGTGACTAAGCTGGTCTATCCATATGTTATGAAGACCAACTCCAATATTGGTATGGTCAGTGATTGTGTTATTTGATAGTTCATGTAAACTGAGTCGAGATATTACGTTAAAAGTCAGTCCACACAGTTAAACGTCACAAAATAAACAGCTTTGTTTCAGTCTGAGCTCTTGGCAAAGAACCGTAAAGTTTGAAACGATATTTGTACAGTTCTCTCTCATAATAAGGATACAAACTGTACTTCGAGTGGAAAGCAAAAATAAGGCGAGGAAGCGTCTGGTAATTGTAAAGAGGCGCTCTACAAGGGGAGGAACTTCATCAGCAAGGAGCGCGCCGAGCCAGCGCCGTGGAGCGTGAATATTGCGCGGATTGTACCCACTCCCCTTCAGCCCTCTAGTCCCACCCCTCTCCACCAAGACGGCATTCGATTAGCAAATTAACGCCTTCTAACTACTTTGACATCATCGATTACAATTAACAAGCTGTTTTTTAAGCGGATTGCTCTGTTCAATTGGTCGTACAGTATATTGACTTTAAACGAACTTCTTTGCTTCCTTAAGACAGCGTTTACTTATTCATGGAATATATAATTTTTTTTCTAAAAATAGCTTAGGGAAAAATCTAAACAAGTTACAGCTACCTCATAAAATGTATATATGATAAATCAATTGCGTAGTACGCCCGTAGCAAGACCAACGACATTTTATAATGCAATGAAAAGAATGTGACATGCTGTTTTTAAACCTTTAGGACACGAGAGTGATCCCCGTAGGTGTATGGGTGGGTGAGTAGGTTAATACCACCGTACGTGTATGGGTGGGTGGGTAGGTCAATACCACCGTACGTGTGTGGATGGGTGGGTAGGTCAATACCACCGTACGTGTGATGGGTGGGCGTGTCAGTCAATACGTACGACGTGTATCGGTGGTACGGTAGTATTGACTCACCCGCCCGTAATAAAAGTTGAATTATAGTTTTTTTTATATAATTACGAAATTATAATTTTACAAATAATGTTTGTAGAGAGTTAAACATAGTAAATAGACTAAAAATGAATTACAATCAAACCATAGATATTTTCAAGGTTGGAACATTTTATTGGAAAAATAGAAGGGCTTTCACGCCACACAACACTACAGAGTGGGGGGGAGGGGTTAACTTTATATATTTGTTTAAAATGGGAAGAAGGGTGTGTATAAAAATTACCATTGATTTTAGATGTATATAATCAAGGCTACTACATAATACATTGTGCGTTGTGGTTGGTTATAACATTATATAATTTTATTTAGATGAACACAATTCCGTTCAATTATTTTACGTTTGATTGATTTTTATATTTTAATTTACATGTACTTTTTCATATTTTTACAAATAAATGTTTATTGCAGTTATTATCACTTCAAGTGTTTTTAAAACGTTTCAACTGGTGTAAAACTCATGTCGTTGTACTACATTTTATATGAAGAACAAGGAAGTAATCTGCACCTGAAGACGACGGAGATTTATACCTGTCGAAACGTTGTATTAGTATTAAAAATCTCCAACAAAATTACCAACATGAACAGTCCAACGTTTACAGTTAACTTTCATAGAACAGTGTCGTTTGTGTCAGTGTTATGGAATGCCTGGGAGGGTTGGTGTCATGACGACCAGTAGTGTAGTGCAAGGTGAAGAACCATGAATGAGTGACCATTAGAAGACTTTGGCCGTGCCCTGTGTGATCTCTTATTAAGAGTCTGCAGAAGCTGTCGGCCATGTTGGTTTTAATCCCATAAGAACAATGTTATTTTCGAACAGACATACGGTCACGCGTATCCAAACTAAACAGTTATTTTAAAGCGGATTAATTTTTAAAAAGTTATTTTAAAATTAATATTCGTAATTAATTGTATAGAAAAATATATAAAAAATGTTATATAATATAGTATAAAAATATTTAGTTCGAAGGCTTTATATTCACCTATTTTTCAAAACTAGGCGTGTGTATTCAAAATATAAAAATCATACGCAATGCGCATACGATAACGTTTAAAATGACACCCTCATACATAAATTTTGGTCAGTGAAAATAACAAAAACATACGGATTCGCAAATAACATTGTTCGTATGGGATTAAAACTAACATGGCCGCCAGCATCTGCAGACACTTAAAGTCTGTACTGTGTTTTTCCAGAAATATCTCAAGAAAAACGCAAACCCCCTCATTTCAGTCTGTAGTAATTTCCATTTAGTGGAGGAGGGGGAAACGAAGGACGCTGATATAATGTATTGAAATTAAGGAAGTTACGAGATAAAATATTTCTAATTTAAATAAACTACCAATATTAAGGCTTGAAATAAGTTAAAACTATATTAAAATATTACCATTGGTAGCGCAGTGCTGTAATCCAGCTACTTAGAGATAAAGTGTTGTGTAGATTGTAGGCGATAGGTTATATACTCGGTCTTCTTAATGCCAACGTGAGGGCCACTCAATGGATACTATCAACATAAACACTACTAAAGAAGTCTAAGGTGTCCATGTTGGTTAGTGGTCAGTTCCGGATGTCGTGTAGAGGAAAGAACTTAGTATAAGGCTTGTCAATTAGCTGAGAACCATACAAATACTACGTGGTTCGGATTCCACGTAAAGCTGTAGAACCCTTAGTTGCCTTGGCTATCCGGCTATTAATAATTTAGCATTTCTGAACATAAATCGAACTCAGTTACTAACCAGACTACACAGGTCATCTACAATCATACAGTCATTCATATTCGCCTTAAAATATGTACAAAGTTGTGTCGGTGTCTCATGAGAATAAAAACGTGAGAAGATACTTTTGTTAAAATTTTAAGTTATTATTTATTTAGGCCTATTGTAACCTAAATTGCTATAATAGCTAATTGTTTAAGTGTATATTGTGTTTCTGTTTGTCGATCCTAGATCCCAGACTTAACTTAAAATCGACTTTGTCCCGTTTATAAATACGCTTTGGACCGTCACTAAGAGTCATCAGTGTCATCTCCACAGATCGGACGTCTACGGTGGGCCCTGGCTAAGGGTAGGGATGGTAAAGATATATCGATATATCGGAAATATCGATAAATATGTTTCGATATATCGATATTTCAGTGAGTTCTAAATATATCGATATAGCTGACTTTCTTTCGATTATATCGGCTATATCGATATTTTGGTCCGATATATCTTATCACTAAATATTGACGTTATTCTCTCTCCTCTAACTCATTACGTTTTGAAAAAAAAACACATTTAAATTGCCACTCGTGCGTATAAAACATGCATTGAAATAATAAAGAACTTTATTTATTTTTTTTACGTTAACTAACGTACTAAAAACTACTGTAGACCGGTGGGTGGAACTTTAGTGATTATAAGAATCCTAAAGGCATTTTTAAAAGTGAAAAACAAAAATAGATAGTTTTTTAATTAGCATAATACGTGTTGGCATATACAGCACAAGTAAACGTCTGGTTTACTTTACTCCTCTTGTCTGAGGAAAGTGAGCGTGGTTCACCGAAATCGATTACCATAGTATTCGTGAATTTTGTACTTGTATTGTAGTATATTTGTGCAATTTGTGCTTATATTGTGGTGGGTTTGTGTTGTGTGACGTTTACTTGTGAAACAAAAATAACAATTTACATAGTTATTATAGGTATAATTATTCATATTTTGATATTTTTCATTAACCCCCATAGATCACAATTTATTTCGTGTAGATAAATGTATTTAATTTTTTAATTCAGCAGGCTATTCTAAACACTGACAACAAAACATGAGTGTATGTTTTATTATGACATAAGAGTTAGTGCATAATTTTAAACATCCAGATCATTAACAGTTCAATATATCGGGTAACTGATATATCGATATTTTTCTTTCGATATTATTGGCTACATCGATACTTGGTTTGCGATATATCGATATATCGGAAATATTTGCCATCCCTAACTAAGGGTCTCTTTAATATGTACATTATTAGGAGTGTGCGTGTGCGTGCACCCCGGAGGCCCAGGGATGTTGGTAACTTGATATCATCGAGGCGGGGGTCCTGGACCAATCACAGATCTCCCTCCTCAGCCAATACTAGGAATGGAACAGCAAAGGGTCTAATTGCCTTGGTTCACTTCATTTCAGCAGTATTAACTCCGTCTTTCCGCTCATTTCAGGGTGGGTTTCACCCCTCCCCGTTCATATGGCCTCCGCTCATTGTTTGTTTGCCACATATGAAACACATGTGGCCAAAGACTGGAGAGATCAAAGGTTGTGGAAAAGTATTGATATTAGATCCCCCCCCCCCATCTTTGAGGCTGAAAGTAGAATAACGTTTATTTAAATTGTTCCAAAACGTGATCGGTGAATGTTTTTGTTTTTCAATCGAATCGCATTGATTTCGGAACCGTTCAGGTATTGAAAATAGTAAATTTTCAATTCTTTACAAATATCACTATAGCAAATATTAAAAAAAAACTCATTTGCCATTTTATTTTAGTGACTATGCAAAAGTAACAATGCATTCTATCTCTGTATTGAGGTTTGCGTTCTCCTACTTATAGGTAAATAAATTGTTGTTCATAAACCAGCGACGTAGCCACGGGAGTCCAGGGGGTCCGGACCCCCACTGCAGGTGCCAAGTTTAAAATGGTGTCCAGGCATAGTAGGCCTACTTATTACTTCTTGATAAAGTATATATTTTTCTGATTGTATCATTATCAGGTTAAAGTATCGATGTATGGAGAGTAGTCAATATTTATTAAATTTGATCAATATCAATAAGATATTTTTATACATTAAATAACCATGTAACTTTTTAAACGTAATTAAACTTTTGTTTAAATTTTTCTATAAATATGTTTTGGTATACTGAAAATATAGTAATGAAATTAACGAACGAGAAATTATTTTATGTTGATTTAAACTGAATAATAAGTATTAATTTTATTACGATATTTCTTTTAAACGTTATGTTTCCATTCATGCGTTGCTGAATTGATATAATGTAAGGGAATGAACCGTTAAGATGAATATTTAGTGATAAAACAAAATTATGTTGTTTGTATGATTTGATATTTTTCATATTCTATAACCTTGGGTGTTCAAGTAAATCTTTTCATTTGGACCCCCTTTCTGCAAATTCTGGCTACCCCTGCACAAACACATTCAAATATAAAAAAAAAAAAATGTATCCCAATATTTAACTTATATATCCATTGTTGTTCACTTGTCTTTCCTTACCCTTATTTCTACAGAAATAAAGTTGTGGCTTGTAGGTATAATAAAGTTGAAAAGTTTCCATTGATTTGTAGCTACCAGTTGCCCAATTACCTCTATGACTAAAATAAAAATCCATTTTTTTTAATTTCCTCGATGGTGTAGGTCTATTGATTATTTTGATCAAATTAAACTACTTGAATACAAAGTATTGTGGACATTATAGGCGATAGGTCCTAAACAAGGTTATCGTAGTACTGAACCAGCGTCCACTCAATGGTTGCCATCGACGTGGACACTACTAGGAAAGTATTGGATGGCTGTAACGATCCGGACGTTGTGTAGAGAAGAGAACTGTGTATCAGCTGAAAATCAGACAAATACTGCGTGGTTCGGATTCAACGTCAAACTGTAGATCCCTTAGATGCCCTGACGGACTTTTTTCGTTAATTCACTACCATTACTTTTTCAGTTACTTCACTATCATTACTTTTTTTCGCAATTACAATAAGGTTAGGTCAGGTTAGGTTATGTTATTTGGTTATTAAAGTCTATCACAAACTGTTAAATCTAATTATTGACTTACCGCCGAATGCTCTCTCCGTGTATAAGTTCTTGATAAGAGATAAGTCCAGCGATATCGGATTCCTAGCGGATAAGGAATACCACAGTGGACGTAAAAATTAATGGGCTAAAAAAACAGTTTTTAGAGCAATAGAATATTTATCAAGCGGAAGTGAATTAACAGAAACAAAAAAAGTAGTGGTAGTGAATTAACGGAAAAGATCCGCCCTGACTATTGGGCTATTCATAAATGGTTCTTTGTAAGAAACCGTAAACCTTAGTAATAATTCGCTCATCACACTAATTCGCCCCTCATATTCGCCAATATTCTACGATCGGCATCTAACTAATAATAATGAAAACCACGTTTTGAGCGTTTTTTTGGGGCAAAACGATGCTCTAATCATATGAATTTTAATATATATTTTTTAGTTATATTGTTGAATAATAATGGCTTACATGACTCAAGATCTTGAAGTAGGTAAATAATGATACTTTAAAGTTCTTTTTTTCGTACCTTTATCTACAAAGTCTGCTGAAGTAAATTTAATTCATATATATTTTTTGACAACTGTCCAACCCTGGAGGAGAGACAATCACATGTCTCAGTGGTGTACCCTTAGTAGGCGCTGTCGACCACACTGTATGTGCTTGTGGTGGATGTGTGTCTCTACCACCCCCGCCCACCCCTCACTATGATACTTGTGGCGACCCGCGCCAACTATTGTTCCTCTGACAGCCACCACCTGACGATCGAGGACTCTCAATAATTAATAACAAAAAGGAGGCTTCGGCCCGCTGTCACCACACAAAGGACTTAGCCCCACACTCTCAAATATTTTGTGTTTGCACGCAAAGGGCCGTCGCAGTTGTGTCAGGCGGACGCCGTGTTGTCGTCGGATAAAAGACCCAGTTTGGTCGTACGCACTTATTTGTTTGTTCAGTTTGGGATATTCCGTCCTCAGAGGGTGGTAGGCCTGTATAATTGGTTAGTAGGACGAATCAGCAGACATTTTTTATCTATTCTTAATGTATCATCTGAATATCTCCTACAACAACACAATCTACACCCAATGTCTGCATTGTTAGAGACGAGACTCCTAAATGTTGATGGCAATCAAGTCCCTATAGTTTTAAAAGTTTACAGCAACCAAGTTTCCAGAAACGTTGCCGGCAACCAAGTTTTTAGAGGTTTGAAGCTGTTGGCAGCCATATTTCTAGAGACTTCAAATTTGGTGGCAACCAAATCCCTGAACCTTAATAGTTGGCTGCAACCAAATATCTAAAGGCTGCAAAGTGGGTGAACCTTCTTCAGGCTGCATGGCCCTAGAGTCTTCTTAAAATTAGTTTTTTTTTTAATTTTCAATCTATTTTCGTAAGCTGCATTTTTTAATTAGTCAACAAACGTGAAAAAAATATTCGTTCGTTGTTGAGAAATAACGGTCCAAACCCCTATGGACAATTTAAGTGGACCTCCCAGGATTTGAATCCGTAACCATCTGCATATGAAGCAGAAGTGCTAACCACTAAGCTAGCAAGATGCCTTAAATTAGTGGTAAACTAGTCTCTAAAACCTTTAAAGTTGGCTCGGCAGCCAAATTAGTAGATCCTTCAATGTTCCTGACTTGTGTAAGCGAAACAGATGTGCGCCTTTTACCTGTTTCTGGTAACAAAATAAATAATGTGGGGTGTTGTAGGCGTAAAAAAATAAATTTCGAAAATGTATGTTTGAAAATATTTTTTAGTACTGGATTACTAAAAATCTACTACATCAAGTCGGATATCAAAATAAAGGTATTGTTCTCCCAAGTCTTAACATACTATTTTTTTTAAATGTTATATTAGGATTTTTAAAAAGCAACTATTGTGGAGTTACAGCATAAAAAACAAAACCTTTTCCAGAAAAGAAAAAAAAGAATACTTAACTAAAACGTTATGTGGACAACAGGTGTTTAACTCCTGAGTCTGAATATACTAAAATAGCTTTTGCCTCAAAAACACGTTAAGTGATATATAAAGTACTAAAGTATCGAGTACTAAGAAGTTTTGTAGTGATAAATGATATTAAAGTACTAGGTGGCGTATTAGATAAAGACAAGCTTCATGCTAAAGCTTCCTTAGTTCGATTCGAAACTGAGTCTTAACAAATTTTGAAAGAATCAGCTGATAACCACTGGCTGTTCATTTGCCATTGGCCTATATTTAATGACTCTTTCTAAGTAATAATGGTTTAGGTTCGTAACAATGACTGCATTCCCTCATCTACACTCATGATTCGAAATCCACTCATTATTCGTGTTTGTCCTTATCTTGACGATCTTCGTCTTAAGAATGAATAAGGAAATATTAATTGACCAACAAACATTTTTTTAATTGACCTTTACGAACTGCAACAAATTCGCCAAGAAATTAAGTAAAAACTGTACATGACAAAGTAACCAATCATCAGCCCACCATAGTACAATAGCTATCCATGATTAATGAGACATCTAACAGTAGCATAAAATAAAACAAAACGCAACCTGTATTAATTAACAAAAAGCCAATAAACATAATATAAGAGAACGCATATTGTGTTTAAAACAATGCTTGTACCCTTCGTCCGTCCGGGGGGCGGGGGGAGGGAACAACGGGTTTAATTATCATCGGGAGGATAGGGTTGAACCAAGCCCCGTTTATTATTAAATCCAAGTTAATCAAGAGTGAAATGAATTTACGCGAATATAAATGCCATTTATTAGATTACTGAATACATTATGGATGGGGTGGTCTTTCAAACATTACATTCCCTGCGATACATTTTACATTGTATTTACATCCACTGTGTCGACAATTAATGTTATAATTTTACGGGTTTTAATGGAATATCAATTATGAAAATTGAGAAAATTTTGTTTCAGTGTAATAACCTAAGTGAAATACTTATTTTTTTATTTATTCTTAAGACGCCGATCGTCAAGATGGACGAATATGGATTTCGATGGGTGTAACGTTTTTTACCTCTGTGAGTGTTGTGTCATTGATTAAATGTAGATAGCAATAGTAAATTTAAATAAAAAATACATATATTTAATCTAAAAATGTACGAGTAAAATAAAAAAAAAAAACTATAATTACTCATCACGAAATCTCAAGAATTACTGAATAGATTTTTATGAAACTTGAAAGAAAATTTGCTAATTTATGATTAATTAAATAAATAAAATAACTTAAAAAGAAAAGAACCTTAAAATCAGATGAAAAAAAAACCAAACTTAAAAACCTTCTCTTGGAAAAAAATATAACTTCAGAAAGTCTCAAGACGATCGGATGAATGGTGTAGTAACGTATAAAGGATGCACAGACAGACAGACATGTATCCGTATATGCTTTTCTATACTTATAGATCAAACAAAACTTCCACCCAATTAATCAAAACTCCCTCTCTTTAAAATTTAAAAATATGTTCAAACTTCTCAATATTATAATCATCACTATTTACATTTCAAAAGCTGTTAAAATTTCGTAGACATCAGTGTTAATATAAAGTTGTTATTTTTTTGACTAATTTAAATATCTCTACGTGTTATTCTTATGGCTGAGCGCCTTACTTTGAGGGCTTCCCGTGCCCTACAGGATATACATATTGAACAACGAAGACCTTATTTTACAACTACGAATAGGCGCAACATTTTTGACTCCTCAAACGTTAAAATTGATAAATAAATAAGGGAGATGAGTTGCGTTAAAAGATTGCTTCATCATATAAGAAATCTTTTGTTGATCGTGCAAACTACACGAAACAACAGGAGGTACTAACAAGTTTTTGTGGTAAATTTGTTTATATTATAACCAAATACCTCTATATTAGTCTTTTTTATTTTGTATAGATAAATCTCTTTAGCATGTTACTTTGCTTAGCGTATCTTATTCACGTCACGTTTCGTAATTGACTCTCTAAATCTTGAATCAAGCTCTGAGCCTGAAACTAAACGTATTCTCAGTTTAAATTAAATTAAACTGAATTTATAAATACTTCAATCATTATTTACTATTAAGACGCCGATCGTAGAGATATGCGTGACTGAATGTGATGACTGTTGATGAATGAGTGTGATGACTGTTGATGAATGAGTGTGATGACTGTTGATGAATGAGTGTGATGACTGTTGATGAATGAGTGTGATGACTGTTGATGAATGAGTGTGATGACTGTTGACGAATGATTGTGATGACTGTTGATGAATGAGTGTGATGACTGTTGATGAATGAGTGTAATGACTGTTGATGAATGAGTGTAATGACTGTTGATGAATGAGTGTGATGACGGTTGATGAATGAGTGTAATGACTGTTGATGAATGAGTGTGATGACTGTTGATGAATGAGTGTGATGACTGTTGATGAATGAGTGTGATGACTGTTGATGAATGAGTGTAATGACTGTTGATGAATGAGTGTAATGACTGTTGATGAATGAGTGTAATGACTGTTGATGAATGAGTGTGATGACTGTTGATGAATGAGTGTAATGACTGTTGTTGAATGAGTGTGATGACTGTTGATGAATGATTGTGATGACTGTTATGTGATGACTGTTGATGAATGAGTGTAATGACTGTTGATGAATGAGTGTAATGACTGTTGCAGAATGAGTGTGATGACTGTTGATGAATGAGTGTAATGACTGTTGATGAATGAGTGTAATGACTGTTGATGAATGAGTGTGATGACTGTTGATGAATGAGTGTAATGACTGTTGATGAATGAGTGTAATGACTGTTGATGAATGAGTGTAATGACTGTTGATGAATGAGTGTGATGACTGTTGATGAATGAGTGTGATGACTGTTGATGAATGAGTGTGATGACTGTTGATGAATGAGTGTGATGACTGTTGATGAATGAGTGTAATCGTTCTTACTAACTAAGGCAACTATTCCTTAGATAGAGCCATTTATTAATAGCCCGATAGCTAGAGCTAGTTACAGTAATGCTATTATGTTGATGATTTCGGACATAACTTCAACTTTTAACTTCAACAATACATGCATAGAAACCTGTTTGTGGTCTATCAACTTTTTACTACTGCTGACTGTCGCTCAAACTTTTTAAACTGCTATCAACTGTGTTATTCATAAGTAGGACGTAGAGATATATGGGTGAATGAATGTAGTCATTGTTACTAAGGTTGACTATACTCAGAAAGAGCTATTTATTAATAGCCCAATAACCAATACAACTAAGAGGCATAAAGCTTTACGTGGAATTCAAACCACGTAGTTTTGGTATAATTTTTGGCTACCTGACAGTCATTTCTCTTCTCTATACTACATCTGAACCACATACAATGGACACCCCAGACTTCTCTAGATGTGTCCATGTCGGTAAGAGGACCGAGCATAGAACCTGTCGCCTACAATCTCCACAACAATATGTCCCCAAGTAGCTGGGTTACAGCAATACGCCACCAGTGCCGCTATTTATACAGAGAAACAGATAACACAGTCCATAATTCCATTTGCATCCTATGTCTCTATATACCAAAAACTCGATTTTACTCACTCGTCAAGCACATAAAAAATTCCTTCACAACTAAATAACCTAACCTAACCTAACCTCACCTAACCTAACCTAACCTAACCTAACCAACAAATGTTAATGTCCAGGAACCTCAAAAATGTCGTATTTAATTTTGACCTCGTCAAATAATTTTTACACTAATTCCAGCCGTATCCCGTTGTGACTACTTTAACCCCCCCCCTCCCCGACGCATCGCGGCTATCGTGTTCCTCCGTCGCCGCGTTAGCACGTGCGTGTGCGTGTGTGAAGCACGGACCCGGTTCTTATCACACTCTGCGGACCGCACGCCGCTAAGCTCTCCCCTGATTGCGACCACCTCGTGTTTATCATAAACCCCCCCCCTCACCTCTCCCACACACCATCACCACAGGATTAGACGGTTTATTAATTTACCGAACAACCACCTTGAGCCGGATAATGTTCCTTCACAGGTCGCATTATGGCGCGTGCGTTCCTCGCTCTGTCAGCCTACTTGCGGAAGACGGATGACAGTAATTTACAACAATCTGACGAAACTAGACAAAATTAGATTCAACTTGTTAAAGGAGCTTCTTTTTAATTGTTAATATTTTAGGGGGTTGAAAACATTTGGGTCTATAGGATGTTTTATATCTTATGCAGTATTATTATATGTATTTATTTTCTTATGAACCACGTTAAGTAAATAATTTATTTTTTAAGTATGACATTTTTTCATTGGATGTAAATATAATGTTTTACAAGTAAAAATTTATCGTATGGCTTTCACTAACCAGCTACCACAAAAAGTTGTCTCGTTTAGTTATTTTACGAATTTTATATCTGATTTAGTGAAAAAAACAAAGGATAACATTTTTTTTGGAAACAACTCAAGAACGGTTTGACCGACTGACTTGGAATGTTATACATATCTTTACATCACTATTATCTAACTGCATAAAAAACCCCATGGAGTTATCCTTAACCATTTAAAAATAATGACCATTTAAAATATATTGTAAACGAAAATAATTTTTGAAAATAAAAATAGAACCATCTCTGTTAATTCACTTCTACTACTTTTATTTTTGTTTCCGTTAATTCACTACCACCTGATAAATATTCTATTGCTCTAAAAACTGTTCCCCAATCATTTTTATGTCCACTGTGGTATTCCTTATTCGCTAGGAATCCGATATCGCTGGCCTTATCTTATCTCTTATCAAGAACTTACACACAGAGAGCGCAAGTCGGCGATAAGTCAATCATTGGATTTATCAGTTTGTGATCAACTTTAGTAGCTACCTAACCTAACCTAACCTAACCCAACCAAACCTGACCTAAACTAACCTAACCTAACCGTAATTGCGACAAAAAAGTAGTGAAGTAACGGAAAATCTAGCGGTAGTGAATTAAAGGAAAATGTCAAAAAAATGTTTAAATGGTCAAAGATAACTCAGTTGATATGTTTTTGCTGCTCGTGCTTGTGCACACGCTGCAGTCAGCCGAAATCACCCTGAAATCCCTAAGGTTAGGTTAGGTTTATCCCATCCTAAAAGACCCACTCATACACGTACGGTGGTATTGACAAGTTTTATCCGACAATAACGCAAATGCCATTTGAAGAAGATATATAATTAATTTCACTTTCCCAAATGAATCCCATGGGATATCAAACATCTACTTAAAGAATACTCGTAGATTGTTGCCTATTTATAAACTTGCCCACACCTCTAAACCAAACCTGTTACAATGTCACCTGTCGCATTCAGTTTGCCATAGTACGCAGTAGCTGTCTCCATCGCCATATTGTCTGTTTACCCCCTAATGGCGTGTTTGCATGCGGCTACACACCACCCTTAAGGTACTTCTTCCACCGGTCATCAATATATAATTTCCTTAGTTACACATATCGATACAATACAGTGATAAAGTGTACCTATATGCTTCTAGACTATATTTATATTCATATTTGTGACGCCGACACAGATTGTGTGTATTTTAAGGCAAATATGAAAGATTATTTCAGAGAAGGATATGGTTTACGCGTGTAGTCTTGTTACTTTTCGACGATCGTTATTACGGACTGAATCGTTGAAAAGGGAAACGATCGTGAAGCGAAACTGACTCCCTTAATATTAATATTTAATTTTGAGAAAATTAGGTCCTTTTCAGTATACTATAATCAAGTTCAGGTTCAAAATCTATCTTATCCTTATTGGGGTGTCGACGGAATTTTCACCTCATTTTGATTCCAAAAACAGGTTTAAAGCTCATTCATCGAAGCAATGCTCAACTGAAAACAGTTATTTATTCGGCATACTTTTATGAACAGCTGAATAAATTTAGAACTTACCTCAGCTTGGATACAAAAAGATAAATTCTTTGCTCGGCAGCTCAGAAAGGGCCAGTGGAATTAAGTGCTGAGCGCAATGAGTGTTTGATCCTGGAGTGGTTACTGTTAGTGTCGAGAGATTCGCCCCGTCTCAAGCTCAAGGGGAGGCCCAGATTATCGACGTGCTTCCCCCTCCACCTCTCCTACAACCCCTACACTCAGCAAACTTGTTTATAGCTACCCTTTAAATATATTCCACAATCTGATTCCATCTTTCACTACAGCTAACACCAACTTCACTTCAGCGCTCTGTTTGTGTTTCTAGTAATTGAAATAAAGTTTTCCCTGTAGTGCTTTACACTGAACGGTTGTGTTTTGTGTTTGTATTAGACAATTTTAAGGGATGCGTTTTTGATTTAAGTTGTTAATTATAAATCAAGATAATACTAAACTTAATACACTTAAGATATAGCGGAAAGTAAATTGAGTGAATTTATAAAACTCTGTTTAAAAATTTACAGCTATCTTTACTCTTGTAGAGCTGTAGGTCCCTTAGTTGACCTACCTATTAGGTATTTAATAAATGGCCCTTTCTGAGGAAAAGTCGAACTCAGTTAGTAACCAGGCCATCCACACTCATGTTATCACTCATATTCCCCTTAAAATACGTACAACTTTGTGTCGGCGTTTCATATGTAAAAATATGGACCTTTTTCTTTAATTCACTACCACTACTTTGGTTATATTATGTTAGGTTTGTTTTGGTTATGTTAGGTTTGGTTAGGTTATGTTAGGTTTGGTTTGGTTATGTTAGGTTAGGTTTGTTTTGGTTATGTTAGGTTTGGTTAGGTTATGTTAGGTTTGGTTTGGTTATGTTAGGTTAGGTTAGGTTTGGTTAGGTTAGGTTATATTATGTTAGGTTTGGTTTGGTTATGTTAGGTTAGGTTATATTATGTTAGGTTTGGTTTGGTTATGTTAGGTTTGTTTTGGTTATGTTAGGTTTGGTTTGGTTATGTTAGGTTAGGTTAACCTAAGTTATAGTTATGATAGTGAATTAACGGAAATGACCCAAGAATATTACTGCAAGTAATTTATTAACGATATTTCTGCTGATATTTCAATTTAGCCAAGAAATGATTTTGAGTTTTATACATTTGAGTGTTTTAGCAAAATTGTCTAACCTTCTTTGGTGTCCATTTATTAATAGTTTCTTGATTAACAAATTACGTGTTGGCAAAAATATAATAAAAACAAACTACGTCTGTTGTGTTACTTTCTATGTGTTGTACAATATTAGACATTTTAATGTACGTTTTTATGATGCAACATTGGTTATTTTAAAAATATGTATTATTAAAAGGAAAAACTTAAATATAACTGAGTTTCTTATGGCTGTTATTTGGGATAGAGGCTCATTTTAAAACCCATTTCCCCTTGCTTTTAAATTTAAGCTCGTATTTGTTTTGTTGGCTTGTTGAACTAAACGCCACAGGAGCCATATCTTCATTTCAATGCCATAATACTGTACTTTGAAAGCTATAAAATAAAAAAGTGTGATGACAGGTCGTTAAATGTAAGATAATATATTTGTATAAAATAAGAAAAAATGAAAAATGTAAATTTCTTCAAGCCTTTATTTTCTCTCTTAAATAGACTAAAATATTCTATAAAAACAAATATAAAAAGTAATACATCAATACGAAGGAGTTTTTTATGCACATGTCGAAACGTTGTTTATTTGAGAAATCACCATAAAATTGACAACTATCGTCCAATAAACCTTCGCCCATTTTTTCCCTAACCTATTTTAGGAGGTAGAAAGGATTGTCATTGGAACACTATCAACATATCAAAGTGTCAATCGTATAAAATACAAGCCCCTCACTTTAAAACGAATATGTATGACAATAGAAGAAGGATTCATTTATGTAAAGGGATTATGTTTTGGAGGTGGGAAAGCAATTACCTGGATTTTGTCCAAGTGAGTGAGGCTGAGGTAATAAAAAGTGCGCGGCCCGGGGCACATAGTGAGGGGAGGGAGGGGTAGTTTTTAAATGTGGGTAAATAATACACACCATGTTGAAATAAAAGGCACTTGTTCATGGATTACTTTTAATCATAATAATTAAATAGTTCAATTTTTCTATGTCATCATTTTGGAAAACCAAAGAATTTGAAGATGAACCCGTTTTATTTTGGCTTAGTCAGAAGGGGCTTGATTAGAATATTAAATTAACTATGTATTATCAGTAAACGTAATAGCTGTTTGTATTTGGTCAATATCTCGTATTAAATTTTATTCTAAAAAATGTATTATACTCTATAAAACTTACTCACTCGCTTTATTTAACGGTCTAGTCCTATATAGTTAGTTAAATATCAAAAATGACTAATTAGGAATTTTTGTCTGTCTCCCCAAAAAAGACTAACGTACATTTAAAGATATACAGTACAAGTAAACGTCACACAACACAAATTTATTGCAATATAAGCACAAAATATTTTTTTGTGCTTATATTGCAATAAATTTGTGTTGTGTGACGTTTACTTGTACTGTATATGTACCAACACGTATTATGCTAATTGAAAAACTATTTAAAGATACTCCACTCACCTTAGAAACATTGAAATTATCTGTTTCCTCGTTTTCCTAGAAAATCCGAAAACTTATTTTTACAAAAAAATTAAAATAATAAGAAAAACTAGTCAATCTTTATTTTTACTAATTTGTATGGTTACTAGAATTTTATGGTTACTGAGAACTGTCTCAAGACATATATCCACGTGTGTAGACTACTTGAGACAGTATACATGTCTCGTGAGACTTGGTTACTGAGAACTGTCTCAAGACATATCTCTACGTGTGCAGACTACTTGAGACAGTATACATGTCTCGTGAGACTGGGTTACTGAGAACTGTCTCAAGACATTTCTCCACTTGTGCAGACTACCTGACACTATAGACCCTATAAATGTCTCGTGAGACTTGGTTACTGAGAACTGTCTCAAGACAAGTCTCCACGTGTGCAGACTACTTGAGACAGTATACATGTCTCGTGAGACTGGGTTACTGAGAACTGTATCAAGACAAATCTCCACGTGTGCTGACTACCTGACACTATATACATGGCTCGTGAGACTTGGTTACTGAGAACTGTCTCAAGACATGTCTCCACGTGTGCAGACTACTTGAGACAGTATACATGTCTCGTGAGACTTGGTTACTGTCTCAAGACAAGTCTACACGTGTGCAGACTACCTGACACTATATACATGTCTCGTGAGACCTGGTTACTGAGAACTGTCTCAAGACAAGTCTCCATGTGTGCAGACTACTTGACACTATATACATGTCTCGTGAGACCTGGTTACTGAGAACTGTCTCAAGACAAGTCTACACGTGTGCAGACTACCTGACACTATATACATGTCTCGTGAGACCTGGTTACTGAGAACTGTCTCAAGACAAGTCTCCACGTGTGCAGACTACCTGACACTATATACATGTCTGGTGAGACCTGGTTACTGAGAACTGTCTCAAGACAAGTCTCCACGTGTGCAGACTACCTGACTCTATATACATGTCTGGTGAGACCTGGTTACTGAGAACTGTCTCAAGACAAGTTTCCACGTCTGCAGACTACCTGACACTATATACATGTCTGGTGAGACCTGGTTACTGAGAACTGTCTCAAGACAAGTCTCCACGTGTGCAGACTACCTGACACTTTATACATGTCTGGTGAGACCTGGTTACTGAGAACTGTCTCAAGACAAGATTCTACGTGTGTAGACTACTTGAGATAAGATACATGTCTCATGAGACCTGGTTACTGAGAACTGTCTCAAGACAAGTCTCCACGTGTGCAGACTACCTGACACTATATACTGTACATGTCTCGTGAGACCTGGTTACTGAGAACTGTCTCAAGACATATCTCCACGTGTGTGGGCTACTTAAGACAAGATTAATGTCTCGTGAGACTTGGTTACTGAGAACTGTCTCAAGACAAGTCTCCACGTGTGTAGACTACTTGAGACAGAATACACGTCCTATGAGACTTGTTTACTGAGAACTGTTTCAAGACTACTTAAGACAAGATTAATGTCTCATGAGACTTGGTTACTGAGAACTGTCTCGAGACACTTCTCAACATGTGTTAGTTAGTTTCCTTTCGTATTTCCTTCAAACCGTCAGACCCTGGAAGTTCTGGAGGTGAGACGCGTGGGCTGCGGGTTGTGTGGGACGCCGCGCCTGCTAGGCCCATTCAGCCGCATCACTTTATGACTCGGATGGCACCCTATAAAACTGCCGTGTTAAGTGCTAAATGCAGCACGTCGTTGCGTAATTCGACAGCAACTCACTTTCATCTCCTTCTACGGACGTCTCTAACCGTTTACAGTGTGAATTTGAGAAGAATCTAAGAATTAAAATAATTTACCTACCTTCCTTAGGCTGTAAAAGTTTAAGAAGAATGGTACAAGTGTTTAAGAAAAAAATTTTACGATTTTAAAATTATTTGAAGAACTAGCTGTAAGGGTTTGCTTGTTATAAAGAACAAGTTTACCATCAAATTTCAACCCTTACCATATAATCATGTTTGAGGGAGACATTTTTCCAAAATAATCCTTCCTGAAGTAAGTGCTTATTTTTACAATCCTAAATACAATGATCATACAATTGTATAGTGCTTCAAGCAAAAGGTGAAGAAGGTCTCATTTTTGTGTGAGAATTTAGGGTTAGGAAGCCCTCTCTAACACTTAACCTGGTGACCAACGGTTTTAAGGTGACTTCCGAACCATCGTCATTGACCGGGCAGGTGGGCTACGTGCAAATACGGGATCCCTCACCGGTCACCCATCCAAGGAACAGCCACGCTCGTTACGCTGTTATCTTGCAATGACGTTGGAAAACGCAGGTCAAGGCAACTGACAACAGACTGTAATGAAGTACAATGAATAGGGGAAATGGTAATATAACTTAGGTCTACTTAACGAAGTAAGTTGAATAGTGGAACATAAAACGTTCTTTAATTACTTAAATATAAAATCGTGGAACACAATGTGATCAGTGAACAACGAATACTGCATGAACTAGACAGGAAAACATTTCCCTGAACTGGTGAGCCACATTGTATGGACACGTGGAGTTTATTCAATACCTATGACATTAAAACTAAACTAACTTTTGTAAACTGTATACTGGATCATTGTCTTGTTCGATCATGTCGGTTCATGAATACCAGGAACTGATACGCAAATTTTCACATAAAAATTAGATTAAATCGCAAATGTCTAGGGTCAGATCAGTTTTTCCTTGAGGATTTAGAGTATAAATAGTTAATTAGTAGAATTTTGTAGTTACAACTACAGTACTACATGGTAGACAAGTATTTTTGGACTTTTTCAATCAATCCCTGAAGAAACACTTTACACGTAGTGTAAAAAAACCATAAATATTTTTCCAACAAGTGGAAAATAATGAAGAAACTTGTTTAGAACTTCACAATAATTAAATATGTTTACCCATGGTAACTTTTCTTTTAGTTCTTTCTTCTACCCATTTAGGGTTATACCATTTGGACAAATTTCACGATTCGACTAGTTATTTTTTGGTAATACGCCAGCTTGTTTGACAGTTCATCTTTGGTTGAGTTTTCTTGAGGAATTTACGATTATCATTCCAATTTAGCCTAATTATTTCTCAAGCACAGGTGACTTATAAGTAGAAAGCACATTTTAAATGTTTTTGGGTAATTCTGTCCAGTGACTTCCACACATGATGCGACCAAAACCGTTGCCATTCAAAACTGGTAATGATCAGCACTTGAGGAGGGCTGCACGCACGACCTGCAGCTGGTGCCTTTAATATTACATCAGCTGATCTCCAGTGGTTCCCATGGCTTCAGCATCTGTCACAGTCGTGGACGGATTGATCATAACGATATTGATTCATTATTTCTCCTGCTCACTATAATTACGCGAGACATTCAGGGTGTTTCTTTTAAAACGCAACCCTATTTACAAGTACAGAAAATGAAGGTTTAAGATAATTACAAGTTTATAAGTTGGTAGCCCTGTTTTCCTTGTTCCTTGGCTATCAGCTGATTTACATTGTGGCATTGTTGTTCACTTTATTTGGGTTTCGTTAAGTGTCATTAAGTTGAGGTTAGAAACATGGTTTTGAGCAAACTTTGAAAAAGGTGTCCAGAAATGTACTAAAGAGGTAAGAACGTTGTTTAAATACTAATTGTGGTTTATATGAAAACTAAACCTAAACAAAAATGTCATTTATATCATGTAAATAGAAGTAATAAATGTTCATAATAATAAAATGTGTTGTAGATATATATTTTATCTATCATTTTTATTTCAAGTCAGGGTTGCGTTTTCAAAGAAACACCCTGTACTTCAAGGCTATCTTATCACCCTTGCGTGCAGAGATATTGTTCGTAGGACATTTACTTAAGTAAAGGAGTCATTTAAAAAATAATCTTAAACTCCTTTGCAGTAATAAGCAGGTTATAAAATATAATGTATATATAAAGATAGTTAACTATCACCTTACAAAACATCTAAGGCTGCAACTTCACAAAGGACAATAGATGTTAACAAATGTTGAGAGAGTTCATGTAAAAAAATATATATAATTTGGATTTGTTATTAGTTCCTATTTGGTGTCTTGAACTCAAAAAGAATATTTAATTGTTTGAATAGTCACTGCATTAATAGGGGTTTTTCATTTGAATCTTCAACACAAACTTACAACAAATTGAGATTTCGTGCCTCTTTATTCAATTAATATATCAGTGACTTCTATAGATTTAATATTAATTTTTTGCTGAACAATTTTATAATTTCTTCATAAATGATTTTTTTTCTTAAGAGTCTGCAGAGGCTATCGACCATGTTGGTTTTAATCCCATAAGAGAAATGTTATTTGCGAATCCATATTTTTTCGTTATTTATTGACCAAAAGTTGTATGATAAGGGTGTCTTGTTAACCCTCATCATATTGCGCATTGGGTTTGATTTTGATATTTGAATACATACGCCTAGTTTTGAAAACTAGATGAAAATAAAAACTCCAAAATAATATTTTTTATATGTTTTTTCCAATAAAACTAATTAAGATTTCACAAGGCAATTCCAACGCGAAATTTCAAACTTAGCTTTTTGAATTCCTGATTAGTGTCATAGAAAAAAATAAAAAATATTTAGTTTGAAGTTTTCGTTTTCCTCTATTTTAAAACTGGCCGTATGATTGCAACATTAGAAAAAAAAAACTAATGCGTAATGTGATAAGGGTTAAAATGACACCTCATACATAACTGTTGGACAATAAATAACTAAAAAATATGGATTCGCAATTAACATTGTTCTTATGTGATTAAAACCAAAATGGCCAACAGCCTCTGCAGACTCTTATTATCGTCTTCTGGCTGTGAATTTTTAATTTCGAATCTTTTCACCCTGAAAACGATGGTGTATTTAAAATTCAAAAGGGCTATACTATTTCCAAGATATGAGTAGGATAACGATATATAAGTTGACCTACAATTTGTAATGATAAGACAGTCGTGCGACATGACTATTAAATTGCTTTTTCATGTGAAAACAATGGTTTATTTAAAATTTAAAAGGGCTGTAACGTTTTCAGTATTTTGTTTGACACTGACATTTATTGATAACAGTTGTGCAATTAAATTACAAAAGGACAGTAACTTTTTTTAGTTTGAAGTTTTCTTAAAATTAATGTTGACTGTACGGTTTTATTAAACTTTTTCCCTGTTATTAACATTAGTATCCTAAATTTAGTTTTACATAAGAAGTAATTATTGACAAGTTAAACTTTTACAAAATAAAATAAGAACTTTATATTCTTGGTTATATCAATTATTCACATGTTTTTATGTTTTCGTAAATTATTAGCTTACTGACCTCTTGGACTCTTTAACGTACTGATATCTTGGCATCTGTACAACTCTTTTTGATTTTAAATAAACCATTGTTTTCACGGTGAAAAGGCAATATTAATAGACTTTTCGCATGACTGTCTTCTCATTAAAAATTGTAGGTAAACTTCTATATCGTTAACCTTCTGATATTTGGAAATGGTATAACCCTTTTGTCTCATAAGGAATTCGGAACTTGATGCATATATCTTGGATCTCAGGTTACTCCCAATATTCCACAACACTTCAAAAGTAAGAGCATCTACTTTTATAACGATTGGAATAACTGAACAAAACTGTAAATGTAAATTGTAGAAAAAAGTGGGGGGGGGAGTGACTGTATAACCACCCTCTATATTTTATTGATGCTTAAAAGTTTGACTTTCATAGTCAAGCTCTAACAACTGAGACTACCTTGAAATATTTTGATCTATTAGATGGTTGTATAGATGTATCAGAAATTTATTTCAACTCCATGGGCACTTTTTCTTTGTCTGCCCACGCATTATCGAGAACGTTGGCTCCCTCAGCGGCCGCAGCACAGAGATTAGGCACGAAGCTTGGCCTTGTGATAAATCAGTGGAGTTTTCCAGCCCTGTCACCGGAAGTGGGATTTGTTCAGTGCTTCTGCCCGGACGTTTGGTACATGATGGTCTAATACTCAGGAAATTACATGACGTAATTTAGCTCCAACCATAGGAGCCAGCAAGCTGAGAGTTGGACGGGAAGTATCGTTGCATTCCTGAGCACACGTTGATGACTTGTTCAAACCAATTTATCTTCCAAAATCAGTTATTGAGCCAGATTTGAAATGCTTATAGTTTCTTCCTTTTACATTTCTTTAGGTTAAAGTTCCAGTACCAATGTTCCCTACTTAAATAACAGCAATAAAACGTTCCCTCGTGCCAGCACAATCATTTTTATAGATAAAAATGACTTCTTTAACATTTCGGAATACCTTGGTAACCATTTCCAACATAAACCATCCTACATCTTGCCTCAAGCATCTCTTATACGTTAAGTTTATTTGTAATTTAAAATGTCAGTACCTTCCAAGTTGCTTAAATCCATCTTCTATCATCAGGCAATATCAGATCTTTGATATCACTTCATAGCAATATTTTACTTTTCTTCATATTTGTTTGCATTTTGAATTGCTCTCTTACTTTTCTTAGACTTGCTTTCTACTTTGTCTTGACTCGGATTTACTGTCGGGTTTTTATATATGTAATGACAACAATCTTAATAATATGTACATATATACAGTATAATAAAAGAACTATGTACTCACTCATCACGTTATCTCTGGAAGCATAGAACATATTATGATGAAATTTGGAGGGAGGTTGTTAGCTTCAGTATCATAGAGATCCACTTAGAAAGGATTACTCGAAATTCAATTCCTAACGGGTAAAAACATCGCTTAAACGTTTCCTTTTTTCCACAATAGAAAGGTTGACATTAATTTAATTTAAACACTTATTTTAAACAGCTGATACAAAAACATTAACATGACAGAAAATCTTGACTAATTTAGTTTTCATTGAAAGATGTTTAAGGCAATTTCTACTAACTCTAAGATGACTGCACTACTTTGAATTTCCCTAAGGTAGACTTACTGGTGTTTATACACTATAGAAGTTTGTTATCTAGGCAGCAATCTGAGCTATTATAACCACGAAGGGGAGGGTAAGCAAGCGTAGAGAACCACCTCGTAGCGAAAAACAAGAGCTATCGGCTAGTGTTTATTTACACTAATTTTCCTACCTTAATGTCATCTCTTAATTTAATTTCATCTCCAAACTACAACACATCTCGCATAATTTATAGTTTCACAATTCTTACAATATGATATTTTTAAACTCATGAGTTCATATTTATAATTAATGTCTTTATAATACAGTTAATAGTTATTAATGAAATTGAAATAATACAAATTATTAAAACATTGTTTGTATAGTCTTATGTGAACAATTAATTGGAAAAAACGTAAGTCAGTAATATATAAATAAAATCTTAATGTCAACTGAATGAAATGTAGTTAAATATTCAATTTCATAATGAAATAGTGAGTGGTGTGAGCTGGATTTGGTACTTAAAAAGGGAATATAATAGTCCAAGGGAATTTATAGTAGAGTGTTTACTGAACTTTTTCAGCTTTGGATGTGTACACACAAATACACGGACTATTACTAATGATCTACGTCAAAGTATAAGTATACATTCCACCCACCGACATTGTAAGTAAGGTAACAGAGTATTAAATTTAGGTGAATTTATATAAAAGACTATATATAAAAATACTTGTGGGTGAAATATGGCATGGTGAACAAATATTTGGTGTCGAACTGTTGTACATTATACTTTCAGGCAATAAAAGTTACAAAATTAATTTAATTTTTCAAATGAATCTGACCTTCACCACCAGCAGGTGTAGACAACGCTCTGTACACTGACGTGTTGTGTTTAGTTACTTTATTAGTATAGTTAAAGTCTTACATTTGCCATTCCATTGAACTATAATATATTAAACCCTGATAACGTAGTCTTCTTTAAAAATACACAATAAAAGTAATTTTTATGATACATCTTAGTCGATACAATATTTTAGTTTCAAGACCTTATATTTAAAATTAAAATCACTTAAATATGCCGTAATTTTTAAAATAGAGGCATTTTTGTTTTGACAGTTTTCTATGGAAGGAGCCTTTAGAAAGCCATTGAGTCGTTAAACTAGAAAGAAAAAAAAACCCAAATTAAAAAGTAAAAATGTTAACCCCAGTCTATAATTTCTCACAAACTTAAGCGGTGATCTTCATATCCAATTATTTTCCAATTATTTCCAATTATCTTCCAATTATTTTTTACTCCAATTACCAGTTCGTGCGTGAACTTTGTTTAACGAGTCAAGTACCGACCGTTAGCTCAGTTGGGGATCCGAATTTTGGACTCCGTTAATTTTAAATAATTATATATTTTAAAATAAATTATCTATATGACATAAAAGGCAAAGCCCTGGCTCACTCACTCATCACGATTTCTCAAACTTCCCATGTAGGCAGAGAGCTGAAATGTTTTTCACTGTTTCTTTATGCCTTAAATAGGCCAACTAAAGTATTTTCATCTTGATAAAGTACTCCTATAGGGTAAAAATTACCCCTAAAAGATTGCTCCATAAAAGGATAATATTAGGTTGATTATATTAAATTAATAATAGATGTTTTCTAAATAAATAAACTTGTTTATTTTGTATGTTTGACATTATACTATTGATACATTTTTAATATTATTACTATGAGTGTAATATTCAGATTTTTAACAACAACAAATTAAATGAAAACGTTTGAAATAGTCTAAGTAATGCCATTGTGTATTTATTCTAATAAATAGCTTGCAAAACATGTAGAGTGAGTGAGATACTGTAAATAAATTAAATATTGTGATTTTACGTAGTACAGATAATCTACTACAGTATTATTAAGTATCGAGCGTAACAAGCGTCGGGGTTGGCAAGCGAAGCACGCAGGGGTGTCCCCTAGTTATTCAAATAAAAGAGTTAGTTTTATTTTGTCTAAACCTGAAAACCAACAGTCATCATTACAAGTGTAGAGGGTTGCAGAATAAATCCAGGATTCAGTTGGATTTTAATTGCAACGAGACTTCTCGTTCATTTTATTGAACGTCGTGTGATACAAACGAATCGAATTCACACAATTAATACCAGTTCCACTAGAGCCGCCCAATCATCATCCCCCATCGCAAATAGCCCGTTTATGGGAGAGTGGTCCCGGTAATATAGCTGGTACGCCCCGGGCACCCCTCCCCCCGCACACGTCCACGCTGCAGATTTAAAATCAATTAAACTCCATTGTACAAGCCACGCGTATGTGTTTTTCTAATTTAGTCGCATCTCTTGTCTTACACATGTTGCGATTTCCCACGTAGCTTTCACGCCGGTGGTGTTCTTTGTGCGCCCACCGCCCTAGAGCGCCTTTGGGGTTAGGAACAAGCAATTGGTAAACAAATTTCATCTCCATGTACTCGTTCAACAATCAGTGTTTTCTTTCCAACGTGGATTATTAACATTGTATTATAAATTGAAATTCTTTTATATTAATTATTCGAGAATTCGAATTTCAAGAAGTTTTAATATATTATCTTATTCACTCAATAACGATGACAAGTGATTCAATAAGTTTTCATCAATACCATGGAGATCATTTATAGTAAACAATTAAGTCTCACAGAGAAAAAGAAACAGAGGTCGCTTTCTTATGACCGGAGCGAACGTCTTAATGGTAGTTTTAATAGATTACAACTAACGTATATACATCTGAAGTAATAAATTACTACATTTATATCCTTAAGGATTGGGAGGAATAAGGGAGGGACTGACAAGGTGCTGGCCCTTCAATATACTTGGCAAAACGGAGAATCAACTACTCGATACACATTGAATACGACATCTGTTTTCATCTTTTATGTGTCTAAAGAATGCAACCACGAACAAAAAATGTTATCTACAATTACAAATATGTCATGACAGTTATTACGCGACAGTTTAGTGGTAAGAAATTATTGTTCGAATGAAAAGTTGAACTGTTTTTATAACATTTTAAATGTTGTAGTTTGTTCTAAACTATTCCAGCTGAGATATTTTAACTAAAAACAGTCCTTTTCTACGATTTACAATAAGCTCTATGTAGTTGTTTCAGGGATGTGTTATGTTTAAGGACGATAAAGGTATTTTTACGAATATTCCCGTAATTTTTCTATCTCACACCAATGCATTCAGCAGGGCACTTTATAAGCGGCCTATCTATAAAATTAGACAATACCTGGTAATATTGATAAAAATCCAATCATCTATACCTTTTCAACAATATTTACAAACAATCTTGGTTTCAAAACGTTATAATAATGACCAAATGTTATAATTAATGTTTTGTTAGGGTGGCTGGAAAATAACAATCTCATATCATGATACAGTAAATAAATATTAACTCTGACAAGATTTTCATACATAAAAATATAGAAGTATTTTACTATAACCATGCGTGTGCGAAGTCAAAACCGTTTATATTAATAAATCAATATAAAATATTTGTAATGATTAATCAGCTAGAATCTTATATTGAATATTAAGGTATCTTAAAGGAAAAGCACCTATAACAACTAATCAGTTTCCAGTTACTTGAGTATAAAAGTCTTTATTTTAAACATTTTAATTTAGGGGGAAACACATTAATTTTCTAAGTTTTATTTATTGGTCATGGCTTGAGTGAATAAAAGTTATCTACATTTCATTTACCTTCGTTTAGAATTTGAACCTGTGCCAAACATGCATAGTCAATTTTGTAGTAAAATACAATCACGCAAAACATCACGTGTGGACTACAGCGTTTACGAATCATGTAGTAAATAATAGAGGTACAATACGCCTTCCCTGAGGGTCCCCTGACCTCAAGTATCTCGACACGCAGCGATCTCACGCACAGCTCAAATCCATTGACGCCTATCAATAATTCAATGAGATTTAGTAACAGGTCATAAGGTTGCGTGATGTACTCACCCCTTTTAACCGGGCTGAGGGAAAATTGCCCCTGATAACTATTTTCCAACGACATATGTTACTTATTCATGTGCTATCAGCGAACAGCATGGCTGTTGCGTTCATCTGTGATATTGTTTACCATAGGCTATTATTGGAGTCCCTGTATCAATTTGGGGAATATTATTTCACTGTTTTGCCATTGTTAGGCGGTAGTATTATTCGATGTGTCATTATTGGAAACGCATACGTTCATTTAAAATAAATAAAGTTTAAAAAATAATTTCTTAAAATCTATAGAACTGCTCGTTTTATATTTGGAAACAAAGTTGTAAATTATAAATCCAAACGGTCTTCATAATATTAAGTATTTAAAATAAAACAGGTAAATTAAATCGCCACTGGGATTTTTATTTTACAACAAATATTACGGAGCTGATATTTTTGGAACTGTTCCTGTACCTAACACAATCACGTAAAACATGACTTTTAGTTTACACGAGATATTATATTTCATAGCTGAAATGTTGTTGATTTAAAAAAATAGTTGTATAGTAAGAAATAAAAAATTATAATTTTACCTGTTAAATTCTTTTAACAAATTCCATGTAATAAAAATATAATTTCAATTGAGTTGAACAATTTCTTTAAAACTCATTCGTCCGATGCAAGAAGTGCAAATATTATGTTAAGTGACCTATTCAAAATGCTGGTAATAATTATCCGTTCGTAAACTGTACAGTCGCAGTTTGTACTGTCGGTACTGTACAGTTTGTAAGTCTGCCGGGCAGAGCTAGGAGGACAAACAGCAATGATTGCACGCGCGGCCTAGTTTGCTTACAAACAACACACAGTGGCTTGTAGGCGTACAGTCCGACCGCCGTCTCGAATATCCGCACTAACGAGGTAGTTGGTAAACCGGATCGATTCAAAATTTAATTGCAGATCGTTAACATTTATTTTGGATCCCGAACGAAACGCCGGTATACAAGTGATGTTGGAATTGCCAAATTGTTTAATCGTAATTTCCAAAAACCTAAAAATGACATAGGAATACATCACGAAATATCCAGAACCACTGAAAAATTGTTGACGAATATGGAGGGAAGTTAGTTTTATATCGTCGAGACTCACTAAAAAAGATTCTCGAAATTCTGTTTCTAAGGGGTAGAATAATACATTCTGTGTGTAATTTTTTCCACGAGAAACATTGAAATTAGTTTAATTTAATAATTTAATTAAAACACCTGAAAAAACACTTAACCATGACACAAAAGTTGCTAAATTTGGTTATCATTGCGAAATGATAAAAATCGTTTCCACTAACTCTGACAACTCTGCACTTCTTCCGATCCCCCTAAGGCAGAATTCATGGGTATTTAGACTATAAATCTTTACTGTCTACGAGAACGGCAGTAAGCTGAGCTTTTATACTGATGTGATGGTTTTGAGAGAACCACTAAGGAAAGGGCAAGTAAACGTAGAGAACCACCCCGTAGCGAAGCAAGGGCTGTCGGTAGTATTGTTAAATTCTGATTAGGAAATACGGTCACAACAATAGATCAGTCGTTTAAATCAGCTTTATCGCTATGCTGTTTTTATGGACCATCTTGTATTTATGACTTTGAAAAAATGTAAAATATCATTTTCAATTGAAATGTAATTTTTATCGTAAAATATTGTTTGGTGTATAATTCAAAATCTTGAATATTACCATTTATTGTAATGTAGATGGTTTGGTACATTTTTATATTTTAAAAATAACAATTTGACATTTTTCGTGGCTGTATTTGTAAATATTTTAAAAAGTTATAGGATAGTTCAATATTTTGATACAAATAACAGAGTATAATATGGCAAAAAATTAAGTTTGCTTTGTAGATGCATTCCAAATGTTCCATATAACATCGATAATATATTCTTTCTTCCGCGCGGAGTATTACTGAAATAGGAGTAGAGTCACGTGTCTAACAACAGAAAAAAATATGAAGCTTCAAAACTCATGGTAGTTAGAGACCAGAGTAACAGAGTAATTAGTTATGATGGCTGTTTCTGTAAATCAATGTTAAAAATGGCAATCGCTTTTTTTGTTTACGAATAAAATAATAATGTCAATTCATTATGAATTTTTCATAATGTAATTTTTCATGATGGTGTAATATACAAATAAATATTTAAAATACATAGGCTTTCGGTCACTAAATAAAAAACGATTTTGGATATATTTCGATTTATTATCCGAAATCATTGCTCATAAATCCACTGAGCACAAATCCATACTCATTAACAAATAAATAAAAAAAAACAAATAATTAAAATAGTAATGATTATTAAATAATGATAAGTAAAATATAGTTTTTTAATTGGTCTTTGATAACATTATAGTACACATTTAGAATACATTTAATTTAGTTAACATTATTATTTTTTTTGTGTATTATTACTGGTTTTAACTTCATTTTCAACTATAGGCATGTTTTTTCTATAATTGTTGTGCTTGGTTGTGAATTAGTATTTTTCTACAAACCTACAAGCAGAATCTGTTATATTTTTCCTTTACGAACGGATTAGAAAACGTTAAATATTACTATTTTATCTGTACTTATTTAAAATTAAATTTATTTGTCTTTGTTGATTTTATGCACATGGGTTGAAAATTATTTTTAGATAATAGCTCTAAATATATAAAAAATAATTGTTTATTTAGCGATTGTTGATTTATTATAAATTAAACTGATTAATGCATCAAGTGTAATTAAAAACAAGGCAAGCTAAGACAGTGGAACTGGTGGACGGATAAATTTAATTTCAGTCGATGTAGAACTCCCAAGGATTCAGATTGTCATTAATTATCTAGATAGCACTGGGAGTTGGAGTGATGTCCGTGCTCCGTACAAGGGATGGTTAATTAACGAACCAAGTGGCGAACCACAACAGAGCAGGTCCGTGGGGAATGGCAAAAATCGGTCTGATCGGTCCCGTCCCACCCGGGGGACAGAGCTGGTATGTAATTAATTCATCAGACGTAGACCGGATTGAAGCTGCGCTCTAAGGGTGTACGGCAAACAGCTTCGCTAAGCACAACTCTGCGTCATTGTACCCTAATACTGCCTACACACTACTTAATTGTATATACTCTGGGATCGTACCCTAATACTGCCTACACACTACTTAATTGTATATACTCTGCATCATTGTACCCTAATACTGCCTACACACTACTTAATTGTATATACTCTGGGATCGTGATACGTAAAACTCTGCATCATTGTACCCTAATACTGCCTACACACTACTTAACTGTATATACTCTGGGATCGTGATACATACAGCTCTGCATCATTGTACCCTAATACTGCCTACACACTACTTAATTGTATATACTCTGAGATCGTGATACGTACAACTCTGTGTCATTGTACCCTAATACTGCCTACACACTACTTAATTGTATATACTCTGGGATCGTGAAACGCACAACTCTGTGTCATTGTACCCAAATACTGCCTACACACTACTTAGTTGTATATACTCTGGGATCGTAATACGCACAACTCTGTGTCATTGTACCCTAATACTGCCTACACACTACTTAATTGCATATACTCTGTGATCGTGATACGCACAACTCTGTGTCGTTGTACCCTAATACTGCCTACACACTACTTAATTGTATTTACTCTGGGATCGTGATACGCACAACTCTGTGTCATTGTACCCTAATACTGCCTACACACTACTTAATTGTATACACTCTAGGATCGTGATACGCACAACTCTGTGCCATTGTACCCTAATACCGCCTACACACTACTTAATTGTATATACTCTGGGATCGTGATACGCACAACTCTGTGTCATTGTACCCTAATACTGCCTACACACTACTTAATTGTATATACTCTGGGATCGTGATACGCACAACTCTGTGTCATTGTACCCTAATACTGCCTACACACTACTTAATTGTATACACTCTGGGATCGTGATACGCACAACTCTGTGTCATTGTACCCTAATACTGCCTACACACTACTTAATTGTATACACTCTGGGATCGTGATACGCACAACTCTGTGTCATTGTACCCTAATACTGCCTACACACTACTTAATTGTATATACTCTGGGATCGTGATACGCACAACTCTGTGTCATTGTACCCTAATACTGCCTACACACTATTTAATTGTATATACTCTGGGATCGTGATACGCACAACTCTGTGTCATTATACCCTAATACTGCCTACACACTACTTAATTGTATATACTCTGGTATCCTGATACGCACAACTCTGTGTCATTGTACCCTAATACTGCCTACACACTATTTAATTGTATATACTCTGGGATCGTGATACGCACAACTCTGTGTCATTATACCCTAATACTGCCTACACACTACTTAATTGTATATACTCTGGGATCGTGATACGCACAACTCTGTGTCATTGTACCCTAATACTGCCTACACACTATTTAATTGTATATACTCTGGCATCGTGATACGCACAACTCTGTGTCATTATACCCTAATACTGCTGCCTACACACTACTTAATTGTATATACTCTGGGATCCTGATACGCAGAGCTCTGTTAGAAGTCAGAAATCCTTGATTCATAAATATGTTTTTGAATAGAAAATTACATGCCCATGCACCTCGCTGGATGCGACTGATGTCAACGTTTTGTAGTGTGTTATTATTCACCAAATACTGTCTTTTTAATTGTTTTTATATTTATGTCAGCGGCTGATATTGTCCATCTCTATGGAGCAATGTAATATTTTTTATCACAGATAATCACTATTTTTATAAGTAGTGCAAAATCTGTTTACTTTACATACTCCTAACTATATAAGTACAGTAATTACAAAACAAGAGAATATATATATATATATATATATATATATATATATATATATATATATATATATATATATATAAAGAACAGTAAGAGATATAACTATAACTAACAACAAGATTACAATAAATAAAATGATTACGAAAATAAATGTTAAATATCAACATTAATAAACTATATATATTACATAATACATTGTAACAAGAATCAAAAAAAGGGTTTTCTCTATTGCTCTCTATTTATCGATTTCCTAATGTTTGTATACATTCATTTAGTATCTTTAGACCTATAAAACAAAACGGATGGTGGCTTATCTCCTTATCTAAGCTAGGTACTATTAGGGATGCAATAAGAGTAGAACGTGTCGTTCATTTCCATAGTCTAAATAGAAACTATGCAATATTTTTTTACATAATTGTTAGGGGGCCTATTCATTATTTATTTTATTAAGTAAATATATTAAATAAAACACCAAATAAAACATACAGCCTCGTCAATTTCCATGGATATACTGAAACGTTTGTAAAAATATTGCTGTGCTAAAGCACGTTAATGCTCGATGCGTTGCTCTCATGTTTATGCTTCAATAATTTCTTAATAAGCACGCCTTAACGCACGGTGAAACGCTGTCAAGTGGACGTATCCTTAAGTCAATAAGACCGAAAGTAGACTGGAATATGGCTGTGACCCAGAAAAGGATATTTTGAAAAAAATTGTATATGAAATATAAACGTTTTCTCTATACTCCCACCCTAAAACTAACATATTAACGAAAATATTTAATTTTCACTTAGTATTGTAAAATGCCCCGTGAAATATTCTTACTTTTAATATTATATCTATAAAATGTCCTTTAATCTTATTTGGACACCTATTTTAGCTTCACATTTTAGTATCTTATTCAAATCTATAAAATCTCAAAATATGACGTAGTTTTGTAGTGAAAATAAGTTATGAAATTCATATTATGCTTATGAGATTATGTGTTTCGAACAGACATAACTAGAACGGAAAAAGAAGAAAAGTAAAGACACAAAAGCAGTGAGAGATAAAGTATAAAACTGTATGCACAGCTTTAAGGAAAGGAGCAAACACTCTAATCCCATCTTGAGAGCAAACATGGCCGTTCTGTCACTCAGTGTCCATGTCCAAGCCGTCATTATGCGATGGGTGTGCGGGGCTACGCCGCTCGGCTTTTAATATTTCAACTGGAGCCCTCAGCAAACAACCTGCCGATATTAGAATATTCCAATCTCCTGCACCACGTTTCCTCCAGGCTCCTCCACCATCCTAATTCCCTACTCTCCAAGGGAACCACTTGTTTATCGTTTCTTCTCGAATAAGTGCACCGTCTCTGACTCTCACCAAAGAGAAGTATACAACGGAGAATGTAATGAATAAATAAAAGGTATGATAAAATATGTTGTTATAACTGTTTATTTTAGTTTTGTTCGTCAATAAAAAGAGCCAGTTCTAACTTTTAATAACTGTTAGAACTGTCCCATTGGGATCAATTTTCAATATACATAGTCGTATGATTAGTCTAGTTTCTTTTTTATTATTTTTGGTAATTCACCACTATTTCAGATGACTTCAGGGTTAGATGTGTTTTGTAATTAATATATAAACACTAGCGTCCAATATTGACACGATAATGACTGACTTTCCTGATAGGTGTCATCGATTTTAAGTGGCACATGACAAATGTTTACCGGCAATCTAGTACGTGAGTGAGGTGCACGCTACCTGAGTACATGCGCAACATAAGGGAACAGATGGCCATGACAGGACATAAAACGGGTATCACGTGAGCTTCGTGGTGAACCACTGGGTAAATGACTCTCGACACTAGTGGAGTAGTGCTGTAACCCAGCTACTTGGGGGACAAAGTGATTTGGAGATTGTAGGCGATGAGTTTCATGATCGGACGAACCATCTGATAGCCATTATTTTGAAATTCAACAGCTTTTCTAGCAGACAATTTGGATTTAGAAATGATTACTCTACAGTTGACGCAGTTTCTGCTCTTGTAAAAGAAACAATTCATAAAATTGACAATGGAAAATTAATTTGCTTTGGGTCTTTTGATATGACGAAGACTTTTTACTCAGTGTCATTTAATATTTTACTATCTAAAATAAGTTATTATTTTAGATAGTAAAATTAGGATTTAAAAAATCATCAGTGAAATTAATGGAGTCTTTTTTAACAAATAGAAAACAAGAAGTGGAACTAAATAATATTTACTCTCTTGCAAAAGAAGCAAAATTTGGAATCTACAAGGCTCTTCTTTGGGTCCTTTACTTTTTAATATATGTATAAATGATATTGTTGAAATTTTGATATCTGAAAACATTGAATGCTTTTTTTTTATTCTGGTGATTTGGGATTAAATATCAGTAGAAACACTTGTGAAGATGTAATAGAAACACTTTCTTCAATACTAAATAAAGTAAAACAGTGGTGCATTGCTAAAAAAACTCTGCCTCAACACAGACTACTCATTGTAAACCATTATTTCTAAAATTAAATATTTTGTCACTTCCATCCCTTATAGTGTACTAGGCACTTCTCAATTTAAAAAAATATTATTCAATATTATTTATAAAAAAAAACTCGAATGTGTTTTTTGACACCATAAATAATAATAAATTGGAAATCAAACAATATAAATTGGAAATCAAACAATATAAATATCACAAATCACAGAAGAACTTCGTCTACATAAATATAAAACTATACAACTCTTTTGTCACCTTCTATACAATATTTATATGTGCTAAAGGTTCTCAGTTCGATCCCAATCAGAGTCAATACATTTTGAGAAGGGTCAGCTGATAATCACCAGCTGTTACTTTGTCATTGGGCTATTAATTAATGACACTTTCTAAGGAATAGTTGGCCTTAGTTTGTAACAATGACTACAGAAAAATTTCAAATCAAGATTAAGAAAAATTTTATAGAAAATTGTTTACATAAAATTGAAGAATTCATTGAACTAATAAAGAAAAATCCTGTAGTACTATAATTTGTTATACAATAATATATTGTATATTGCTATATTTTTCAATATATTCTATACAAATTTATAAATCAAATGATGTCAATAAAGTAATAGTATTATTATTGAGTGGACGCCTTCTCGGTATTAACAGGATCGCAGAACTTATCGCTTACAATCTCCACAACAAATTGCTATCAATGTGGACAAAACTAGAGAAGTCTGGGGTGTCCATATTGGGTGGTAGTTAGTGTCCGGGGGAGAACTCAGTATCAGGATTCTCAATCAAATTGACAGTTTAGTTTAAATTGAAAAAACTGTTAGTCATACATTTAGCTAACTTTCGTTTTCGGGAAAGCATGTAAACATTTGACTGTACATGGGAATTCATGAAGACAGAAGTCTTTTCTAATATCACAAAGAGATGAGTTTATAATGTAAACAATTTTAGGCATACATTTTGGTAATATATTTTCCTAAGAGAAGCATATATAGAGTTGGTCGTTCATGAAAATTACACATCGACAAACTTAACAACAACTATATTGTCCACGTCAGCTGTAATTCTAGGCATTAATTCATTACGATATAGCACACCTCGTCATTTATACATAAATCATTTACAACCATCCGTGTAATATATCACATTAATGTTACTTCTCCTAACAAATCTATATTTTTCAATGAACTTTAAGGGGGTTTTGACAATTCGATTTTCAACTTTGGAAAAATGGTTAATCAATCAAATGGATTTGAGATCATTTATATATGATTGTAAAGGAGAACTATTCATTTTCATATTTAAATACTATCTCAGGTTCGTAAACCAGTTTAATTATTTAGATAGCCCCAAGAAACAGTGCAAGGCAAACTAACCGCAAAAGAGCTGTTAATTAAGGAACTAAATACTGAGCCACATCAGAGCAGGACCGTGGAGAATGGCAAAAATCGGTCAGATCGGTCCCGTCCCACCCGGGGGACAGAGCGGGTATGTAATTAATTCATCAGATGTAGACCGGATTAAAGCTGCGCTCTAGGGGAGTATGGCAAACAGCTTCGCTTAGTACAGCATACGTTTTTATACCCTAATACTACCAGATACT
Source organism: Stictocephala bisonia (assembly GCA_035578905.1). Classification (NCBI taxonomy): domain Eukaryota; kingdom Metazoa; phylum Arthropoda; class Insecta; order Hemiptera; family Membracidae; genus Stictocephala; species Stictocephala bisonia. Next base: position 575,055 of record JAQJVL010000186.1, read on the forward strand.
GCCTAATTGTATCTATTCTGTGATCCTGATACGCACAGCAATGCGTCATTGTACCCTAATACTGCCTAATTGTATCTACTTTGGTATCTTGATTCGCACAGCAATGCGTCATTGTACCCTAATACTGCGTAATTGTATCTACTCTGGGATCCTGATACGCATAGCAATGCGTCATAGTACCCTAATACTGCCTAATTGTATCTACTCTGGGATCCTGATACGAACAGCAATGCATCATTGTACCCTAATACTGTCTAATTGTATCTACACTGAGATCCTGATACGAACAGCAATGCATCATTGTACCCTAATACTGCCTAATTGTATCTACTTTGGTATCTTGATTCGCACAGCAATGCGTCATTGTACCCTAATACTGCGTAATTGTATCTACTCTGGGATCCTGATACGCATAGCAATGCGTCATAGTACCCTAATACTGCCTAATTGTATCTACTCTGGGATCCTGATACGAACAGCAATGCGTCATTGTACCCTAATACTGCGTAATTGTATCTACTTAGGGATCCTGATACGCATAGCAATGCGTCATAGTACCCTAATACTGCCTAATTGTATCTACTCTGGGATCCTGATACGAACAGCAATGCATCATTGTACCCTAATACTGTCTAATTGTATCTACACTGAGATCCTGATACGAACAGCAATGCGTCATTGTACCCTAATACTGTCTAATTGTATCTACACTGAGATCCTGATACGAACAGCAATGCGTCATTGTACCCTAATACTGTCTAACTGTATCTACTCTGGGATCCTGATACGAACAGCAATGCGTCATTTTACCCTAATACTGTCTAATTGTATCTACTCTGAGAGCCTGATATAAACAGCAATGCGTCATTGTACCCTAATACTGTCTAATTGTATCTACTCTGAGCAATAATTTTAAGTGGTAGTGAGAAACTTAACTTTATATTGTCAGTATTCCACATATAATGCACTCGTTACACGAATGATACTGACCCACACACGTACAATGGTTATGACCCTCCCACCCACTCATAAAAGTTCAGTTCTTATGATTCTCCCACCCACCCATGCACGTACAGTGGTATTGACCCTCTCACCAACCCATAAACTTACAGTGCTTATTATTCACACCCACCCATGCACGTACAGTGGTATTGACTCTCCCACCCACCCATACACGTACAGTGGTATTGACTCTCCCACCCACCCATGCACGTACAGTGGTATTGACTCTCCCACCAACCCATAAACTTACAGTGCTTATGTTTTTCTCACCCACCCATGCACGTACAGTGGTATTCAAACCTAAAAAATTTGTAAACTCTATTTTCACAAGTACAGTGGCATTGATTTTAATATATATAAGGGTGTGTGTGTATTCTCATGCAGCAATAAGGTTTTCTATTTATATCAATATGTAATCATGGGTAGAATTTAATCGACAGTAAAGTTATTATAAAGATAAGCCAAACTGGGGGTAGATAGGGTTATTTTTCGGAATTTTCCCGCATTTGTTTAGCAAGTAACTAATTGTCAAACGAAGTAGCGCGTTCTCTTGTATCGTAACACACGTCAATTGATATCCAAATATATCTATTTCAAGGATGAAATACACGTACAGTGGTATTGACCCACCCATACAAGTACAGTGGTACTGATCCACCCGCCCGCCCACACACGTACAATGGTACTGATCCACCCGCCCGCCTACACACGTACAATGGTACTGATAGAATTACCCAACCACCCGCCCATACACGTACAGTGGTACTGATCCACCCGCCCGCCCACACACGTACAATGGTACAGTGGTAATTTCCCACCCGCCCTCCCATACAAGTACAGTGGTAATTTCCCACATACCTTCCCATACACATACAATGGTAATTGCCCACCCACTCTCCCATACACGTACATTGGTAATGACAGTACCACCGAACATGTTTGTGTATGGGTGGGCGGGTGGATCAATACCACTGTATGTGTATGGGTGGGCGGGTAGGTCAATACCACTGTATGTGTATAGGTGGGCGGGTGAGTCAGTGCCACTGTACGTGTTTCTGTATGTGTGGGCGGGTTGGTCAGTATCACTGTACATATATGTGTATGGGTGGGTGGGAAGGTCAATACCACTGTACGTATATGTGTTTGGGTGGGCGGGTAGGTCGATACCACTGTACGTGTTTGTGTATGGGCGGGCGGGTGGGTCAACAATATTTATGTAACTACAGAGAAGAAAGAAACATAGTTCACATCCAATCGTGCGCTGAATGTGTGTCGAGTTAGTTTGGAGAAGTTAGTTCTCCAGTTTGCCAAACGATGGCAGGGCCTGCACCTAGTCAGTATTTTTTCCCCAAAAATCCTGGGGTTAAGTAGAAGAGAGGACTTTACAGTCCTAACTTCGTCCCTAATAAAGACGATTTAGGATATGAACAGCAATGCGTCATACCCTAATACTGTCTAATTGTATCTACACTGAGAGCCTGATATGAACAGCAATGCGTCACTGTACCCTAATACTGTCTAATTGTATCTACACTGAGAGCCTGATATGAACAGCAATGCGTCATTGTACCCTAATACTGTCTAATTGTATCTACACTGATAGCCTGATATGAACAGCAATGCGTCATTGTACCATAATATTGCCTAATTTTATCGACTTTGGGATCCTGATACGCACAGCAATGCGTCATTGTACCCTAATACTGTCTAATTGTATCTACACTGAGATCCTGATACGAACAGCTCTGTATTTCACTAAGAATGTAATAATAATGTCTTCATTTTTCAACATTTTTTCTTTTGTTTATCGTGGCCTATATTAGTAAAGGTGATGTTTCGATACATTTTTTACTAATACAGTCGTAATACGTTTATTGCAAATCATTAATACGATACTACCTTGTTATAACTTTATTTAAGAGTTGACGAATTTTTAGATTAATTATGATTTTATAACTTATATTCGTATTAATTAAAGGATTTTTTGCAATTAATTGCTAATACATGGAATTTGCTGTATTGATGCAAAGTGTTTAGATTTAGTAAACGTAAATAAGAATACTGGATTATTATTCTACTTATAATAGGATAAGACACTCATTTACCAAAGAATATTTATATATTAAGTTTTACAATTTAGGTGATATACTACTAGAGATACAACTATGATCTCAAAAACCTTAAATAACGTTGTAGCTTTTTCCTTAGATTGATTCTAGGATATTTTATGCAATTTCTAACAAAAATGGAATTTGAAAATGAAAAAAATTGAGGTAGAACTGACTGTTATTTTAAGAAGCCTAACTCATAATTCACTGTATTATCCATTGTTGATTAGTCATTGACTACTTTAAGCACTTCACAAATAAGGCGTCAGAACTTTGATCCTGAGTTAGATGAGCACCGTTCCGAACCCTCCTTTTACTTAAGTTTTTATCAGTACAATGGGAAGAACTAGTACAGTACAAGGTGAATCCTTTTACTGAACTAGTTCATTACAAGGTGAATCCTTTTACTGAACTAGTTCATTACAAGGTGAATCCTTTTACTGAACTAGTTCATTACAAGGTGAATCCTTTTACTGAACTAGTTCATTACAAGGTGAATCCTTTTACTGAACTAGTTCATTACAAGGTGAATCCTTTTACTGAACTAGTTCATTACAAGGTTAATCCTTTTACTGTACTAGTTCTTCCCCTTACTCCATCTAAATAAGTTCCCTAAAGTTCACTGAGAATGAGGAAAAATCATTTGCAATAGAATGTTTATCACTTAACAGATAATGTATCGTAGGAAACAATACACAGACCAATGCCGACCTATCTCAGAGGGTGGGTGGTTGGGAGGATGGCAGAAGGAGCCTGGAGGAAACGTGGTGCAGGAGATTGGAATATTCTAATATCGGCCGGTTGTTTGCTGAGGGCTCCAGTTGAAATATTAAAAGCCGAGCGGCGGAGCCCCGCACACCCATCGCATAATGACGGCTTGGACATGGTCACTGAGTGACAGAACGGCCATGTTTGCTCTCAAGATGGAATTGGAGAGTCCCTTCTTCCCTTATAACACTGCATACATTGTATCCTTTATCCTGTTTCCTGGATATAAGTCCCTTTCTTCTGTCTAAATTAAATTTTGTTTCTGTGTTTATTTAATTGCAATTACCTTAGAAAATGAGTTTTATAAAAAAGTCATACCCCATATTACTATATACTTTATGTTAATATAACATTTTAAAACGATTTTTTAATTTAATCTATTCTATAAAGTGGAAATTTACGAGTCACAGTACAAATGAAACCCTCTTCTCGTTTTCTACAACAAATTAAAACTGTTTGTTTGATATTCATTATATAATAAAATATATGATTATTCTTAAATTAAGTTGGACTTTTTTAACGAATTCATACTCGTATTTGTTGGAAAAGTCCAATTATATTAAAAATTAACTGATAACTATTCACTAAATAATGCCAGATAGTGACTTAGACTTCATGTATATTCTACAAGGAAAGCGTCTTTTCATAAAATTATTTTATAATTAAATAGAGTAATAATTTTAATAAAGTACCCTTTATTCATTATTTATTATAAAACATGACTGGTTTCAGCTCTTAGACCATATTCAGAGTATCGACACTATGGCCTAAGAGCCGAAACCGGTCGTGTTTTATAACAAAAAATTAATAAAGGGTACTTTATTGAAATTACTACTCTATTTATTAAGACAGTAGCCCTAAATTGTGAACTAATTTATATATTTTATAACTATATCACACTAATCGTCTCTCCCTCGGAATGAAATCTCTTGGTTCGAATACTGACATCAAAAACTATTGTCTATTTTAAAATCACGTAAAAGGAATTAAAATCGCATAACGAAGGAACACTCCTTACCAAGCAATATTTATATTTCGTAAACAAATGTAAGACGCACTAAACATTTTCGAATTTAAATAATTTCTTTAAAATCTGTACACCTGTATAACTGAAAGGAACCGTAATAATTAAAGTACAATACGCCTTTCCATACAAAACACTACAATAACTACATCAAACTACACTGTGATTCCAGAATAAAAAGGTACATTATTATTACTATTAGGATTTGAGATTCCGACACAGCTTCTGCGTATTATAAGGCAAGTATGAACGATTACTGGATGACTAGTGTAGTCTTGTTACTAACTTCGGCTTAGCTCGGAAAGGTCCATTTATTAATAGCCCAATAGGCAGAGCAACTAAGGGACCTACAGGTTTATGTGGAATCCGAACCACGTAGTATCGGTCTAACTTTCACCTAACTGACAAGCCTGGTAATCAGTTCTCTCCCTTACACAGCATTCGGACCCTGTCTACTATCCAACATGGACATTTCAGACTTCTCTTGTAGTGTACAAGTCGATGGCAACCATTCAGTGGACGCTATGTTGGTATAAAGAGGACCGAGTATAGAATATATTGCCTACAATCTACAAAATTTTTCCCAAGTAATTGGATTGTCATGGCGCCACTAGTACGTACTATAGTATTTGCCAAACTAAGATGCACTGGGTCCGGGTAGCTGGGTCGAATACACGAAAATGCGTACAGCGAAAAATGCGTACACCAGGAATCTTGCGAAATATGCGTACAGGATCAAGTTTTGATAGATGACGAGGGTAACCTATGACGTCACAACAATTAGATAGGCGAAAAATGCATACAACTTTTAGGGCAAATGGATCTTTTTCGACAATTGAATTATATAAATGCGTATCCCTCTAAAATAAATATGAATGTCCCTTAGTTTCTTGGGATTGGAGAACCTAACCTAACCTAATTTCGCTGTACGCATCTTTCATGCCACCGGGGAGAATACTTACCCTCGTCAAATACCACTATTTCCTTCTGTACGCATATTTCGCTGTACGCATCTTTCGTGCCACCGTCAGTCCTATTTCTCTGTTGTCTAAGCAATGTTATTGTGTCGAACCTCCTACATTCCAGTGGTCATTACCAACCCTCCCTTAATTAACTTCTTAACTAGGTCAGTTCTGTTTTACATTTTACAATCAGATAAATTATTTACCTGGCACTTGAGTTGGTATGATCTCTTCTATTTACGCCATTAGACGAGGATTATTCCAATCAATAGATATGGCAACGATATATCGGAACTTTCGATAAATATGTTTCGATATATCGATTTTTTAGTATCGATATTTTGGTCCGATATATCCTATCACTAAATATTAAAGTTCTCCCCTCAAAATAATTACGATTCGAAAAAACACATTTAAATTGCCCCTTATACGTACAAAGCATGCATTGAAATAATAAAGTAACTTTATTTTGGTTTTTTACGTGAGAGCTGTTTTATAAAGCTGGAAACACTGTAATGGAAAATCGAAACAGACTATGTGGAAAATTGATATCCTAACTTTTATTTTCAAATGTTAGGATTCAACATATGTCCATGTTAAATTCCATTTTAAATCTTATGATATTATTTACTTCCATCTGACAAATATTGGAAGTAGGTTTATCAAATTATACTGTTTGATTTTTAGTTTTATGAGAAGCCTAACGGCATTTCCAATGTGAAAAACAAACATAACAATGTTATGACTTTATTCTTTTATAAACACAATAAATTATTATTATGTTCAATTTTTTTTCATTCAACCCTACAGACCACAACTTGTTTTGTGTAGATAAATGTATTTAATTTTTACATTCAGTAGGCTATTCTAAATAGTGACAGCAAAACATGAGTGTATTTTTGGTCATGCCATAAGAGTGCATAATTTTAAACAGATAAATCGTTTTCAATTCGATAGATCGGTTACCTGATATATCGATATTTTCTTTCGATATTATTGTGAGATCGACATTTGGTTTACAATGAAGCCATAATTCGATACATCGATATGTTTAAAATATTTGCCATACCTACAAATCAAGCATGAGTTTCTGGTGCAATAGTCTTAGATGGGTTTTTTGGTCAGTGCTACGGGACGATAAAAACTAGTCAGATCATGAAATGAGAATGAAAATGTTAGCATAGGGATCAATAATGGATTAAATAATAAAATTATCTTTATTCCGTTGAATAAACAGGTACTTCGTGGCAGACATTTTGTTAAGAATATGAGAACATAATGCATTACAAAACATAGCTGAATTTGTTTTCCTATCAATCAAATAAAAAATAAAGTCCAAAACACCAATGCATGTTCTGTTCATTGCACATCTTGTATATTTCAGACCAATTAATTCTAAATTATATGAGATTGATAGTAAAATTGTAATGACTAATGCCATGTCATTAAACATAATAATATCCCGTGGTCTCTTCATATCTATTAGTGTTAATAGTTCCTTATTTCCTTCGTTTCTGTTAACGAAATATTCTTGTGGAGAAATGTTTAGTATTTTTATAAATAATTTATATTGCGTATTAGATTATTTAATTAAATGAAGATACGGGTTTTAAAATAATTTTCTGTAACTAGCTTTTCTACGAAGCAAGTAGTGCACGCTCCATAGTCGCAAATTAGATTTTTTCTAATTGTATTTATTTTTAATTTAATCGTCAAATGAATAGTTTTTAATGTTCTAAAATTTATCTTTCGTGTTTATTTTTGTATAAAAATGTTTAATTTATTTCAAATGGTGTTTTTGTGGCCTTACTAATTTCTCATATAAATATAAATCCTATTATAACGGGATATTGTTACATCAAAAGTAATTTTCATTTGATAATTTTATTAATAGGCTTTTTATAGTAAAAATAATTAATTAAATATACTTACTTGTAGCCCTTTTCAATCACATTTTAATTTTCATCTTAATATTTGTTGATGTTCAAATAATAACATTCTGAACAAATTTGAGAGTTGTTGATAGCACTGTATCTAATGTTGGCTGTCAGTAGGTGTATCCTCACATGCTTATAATCTATACAAAGTAAACTCATTTCCAAAAAATAAACAAGAATTTTAGGACATTTGTCTAACTATAACTCCCTGTATAAAAAATGAAATAACCGTTCCAGAGGTAACGAAATAGTTATAACGATAGTGTTAATTTTGTTTAAATATAGCAACTGTTTTAAACGTTACTTTGTTTAAAACAATTCATTTATTTATTAACAGTTCATAGATAGAGTGTTACGTACAATAGATAAGACCGAACTCTTTGTATTTATTTAGCATTCAAGCCTCTAATTTTATTTTTGTATAAGGTTTCAAAATTCCCACAAGTTAATATTTTTGTAATCTAGTTAAGTCTTTAACAATACGAAAGGTTTACAATCATCAACTTTGAAATTAAGTAAATTTTATGAAGATCTACAAATATTATACTTTCTCAATGAATTAAAACTGTTAATTAATTACAGTATGTGGAAATGAACTTAACCCATTGACGACTCATCACGAGATAACTCGTGACGGTCCGCCGAGGCCCAACACCACGATCACCAGTTTACACGTGATGCTGACAATCCATAGTAACAAATCATTTGACAATAAATAATAGATCTATTACTTGTTTAATAACATGAGATATTTCGTTTCTTAAGTCTTTATACATTATTATCTAATGACCAGAACTTATTAATTTGAATTTATAACATATATTGAATATGTCAAGAAAAACACTACAGTATTTTGAGATTTCAGTATCGTTGTGTAACCTTGACCTTGGCCGACCTTCGTCGTCAGTTGACACGAATTATTGTTTGTAAATGTGGGGTTAGTTTGGAAATTGCTTTAATGTTTTAGTTCAAAAAACTATTGTTGTGTATTATTCACAGCTCTAACTTTAAAAATTACAAACATACAGGTTATTTATTTAGATCAGGATTAGTTACTGCAGACGTTATGTTTGATTACATAAAATTATTTTATTCTATATAAATACATTCATTTTCGGAATTTAATTTGTAAAATTACTTTTTCTTATAAATTAGAGAAAACATAGGCATGAAAATATTATAATAAACATATGTTCATTAAAAAATGTGTATTCAAAACCCACTGTTAGACATTTATGGTATTTTATAAAATAGTTTCTAAGAAAAACTAAATTAGATACCGAAATGAAAAAACGTTTTTCAATGTACAAAATTGAATTGTAAACAAGAATATATTATCAAAACAAGGTATAAAACCGAATAATTATTTTTTCATCTCCTACTTTAAAAATATAAAAAAGTGTTTTTTTTTTGTTTTTTTTTGTAAATATACACACAAAATTTAAGCTTTTGGGTTAAAAACATTGAAAATTAGTATAAATTGTAGACAGTTGGGGGTCATGAAAATATAAGGGTTTAATATATTTAATCAATTGACAAGATATTTATTTAATTTATGGCGAAACATTGCACTCTCAGTATATTTAATGGGATCCCTTAGGGTCAACTGACTGCATTATAACTGGGTTGCCAATTTAATGATAAAACTTTAGCCACATGAAAATTTACTGTCTCTACTGCTGGATTTTAAGCTCACTAAACGTATAAAATATGTATTTTAATAAACAACCATAAATAAATAGGCCAGATAAAATTAAATAAAAGTTTCCTGTACGACCATAATGTGGATTACCATTAACTTTATTTCAAAATAAATTTCAAAATAATGTATTAATATTTCTGTCCACTACTCGTGTACTATTCGCCCATAGTTTTTTGAGAATGGAACATTGCTCTTTGATAATAACATTATATAAAGTAGGAAATTACCAGTTTCGATATATCACGGCCTTTCCATCAGTATTCACTAATTTAGACAAATGGTCACTCACGTCTTTAAAAAAATGTTTGGAGCTAAAAAAACAAAAATACTTTGAATAAAACGTAACACCAGCAGTTCGTGCACGACTACTATCAACTGGTATGTGTGTGCGCACGTGCGTGTGCGTGCGTGGATGTGTTGCTACTAACCATATTAATAACAAATATTGCAATAATAAACATCAGTTGAAGGTAATAATAGATACTTAACACTTGTTCAAGACAACTGTTTGAGTCGGCTAATGTTTTAATAAAAGAGCCCCTCTTCACTCCCCACCTAAAGTTAAAAAAGTTCGTCTTATTTTACCAGGTGAAGTTAGGGCTAAGAAGCCCTCTCTAACACTTAACCTGGGGACCAACGGATTTACGTGTCTTCCGAACCACGTATGTCAAGCTGTTACTGTCCATGCGCTTTGAATAATTTTTCAGTACTAAGGGCCACTTTTTATTATTGAGAAATTACGTTTTATTTTAAAGAAGTCTGGACAGCAACAAATAAATTAAAATCAACTTATAGTATGCAGTATATGTTTCATATCAGCTGAAAAGGACATTTTCCATTAATTCACTACCTTTACTTTTTTTATACAATTACAGTTAGGTTATGTTAGGTGTCAACTAAGATGATCACAAACTGGTAAATCCAATGATTGACTTACCGCCGAATGCGCTCTCCATATGTAAGTTCTTGGAAAGCGATAAGATAAGGCCAGCGACATCGGATTCCTAGCGCATAAGGAATCTGCTAACAGTGTACGTAAAATTGATTGGAGAACAGTTTTTACGGAAAAAACTGAGTAGTGAATTAACGGAAAAAAGTAGTGGTAGTGAATTAACGAAAAAAATAGTGGTAGATAATTAACAGAAAAGATCCGCTGAAAAAGAATTAAAGTCTATTTTAAAAAATTCAAGTTCCATTTGATTCAGCAATTGTGGCAAATCACAAAAATTATAATTCTCTTGTAGAAAATGACACCTAGGATTTCAATGGCATATGTTTTATGAAGGATTGATTACACGTTACTTTAGTAGAAATTGTTTCGAAAATTCAGTCAATTCCCGTTATTGCTCCTGTGCGAAGGGAGGCGGGATTGAGGGGTTGGGGAGCATATGTGGGGGGAGAAAGGGGCAATGGGATGTTTGTCGTAGTATCTGACGACTGAGAGAGTATGCCCTTATCACCTGGCGACAGACGCCAGCCTCCCCTACTTCCCCCGCCACCAGTCTCAGTCAATACCCCTACCACCTCTAGACTGTGTTTCTGTTAATAATCATAAACTAAGTTATTCTTCAGCAACGTGCTCAGCGTTTCTTTTAATAAAGTCATTATAAGCTCTGAGTTGTAATGGTGCCTTGAACCTGTTCATAAAGTCTCATACCACCCAGTTTGTTATCACTATCATGTTATATTATGCAGTAATTAGGATGAAGATTTCTACTTTGACATATCATTAGCTAAGGATACCATTTTATATCGCCTTAAGTTTTCGTGACACACTAAACTTGCTGTCTAGTGGTTCAGTTAAAATGCAACTTAACTACAAAATGGTTTAGTAACAACTGAAAAATTCCTTCTCTACATTGATCTCTTATTATTTAGACGTATTTGTATAGGGTTATTTAGGGAGAAATACGAAATAACAGGCTAACTTGAGGCGTGGAACAGAGTTTATACGAAATAAAACACGAACTTGAGGTATGGAGCAGAGGTTATGTGAAATAAAACACGAACTTGATGTATGGAGCAGAGGTTATACGAAATAAAACACGAACTCAATGTATGGAGCAGAGGTTATACGAAATAAAACACGAACTTGAGGTATGGAGCAGAGGTTATGTGAAATAAAACACGAACTTGATGCATGGAGCAGATGTTACACGAAATAAAACACGAACTTGATGCATGAAGCAGTGGTTATACGAAATGAAACACGAACTTGAGTTATGGAGCAGAGGTAATACGAAATAAAACACGAACTTGAGGTATGGAGCAGAGGTTATGTGAAATAAAACACGAACTTGATGCATGGAGCAGATGTTACACGAAATAAAACACGAACTTGATGCATGAAGCAGTGGTTATACGAAATGAAACACGAACTTGAGTTATGGAGCAGAGGTAATACGAAATAAAACACGAACTTGAGGTATGGAGCAGAGGTTATGTGAAATAAAACACGAAATCGATGTATGGAGCAGAGGTAATACGAAATAAAACACGAACTCGAGGTATGGAGCAGAGGTTATACGAAATAAAACACGAACTCGATGTATGGAGCAGAGGTTATACGAAATAAAACACGAACTTCATGTATGGAGCAGAGGTAATACGAAATAAAACACGAACTCGATGTATGGAGCAGAGGTTATGTGAAATAAAACATGAACTCGATGTATGGAGCAGAGGTTATACGAAATAAAACACGAACTCGATGTATGGAGCAGAGGTTATGTGAAATAAAACATGAACTCGATGTATGGAGCAGAGGTTATACGAAATAAAACACGAACTCGATGTATGGAGCAGAGGTTATGTGAAATAAAACACGAACTCGATGTATGGAGCAGAGGTTATACGAAATAAAACACGAACTTCATGTATGGAGCAGAGGTAATACGAAATAAAACACGAACTCGATGTATGGAGCAGAGGTTATACGAAATAAAACACGAACTCGATGTATGGAGCAGAGGTTATACGAAATAAAACACGAACTCGATGTATGGAGCAGAGGTTATACGAAATAAAACACGAACTTCATGTATGGAGCAGAGGTTATACGAAATAAAACACGAACTCGATGTATGGAGCAGAGGTAATACGAAATAAAACACGAACTCGATGTATGGAGCAGAGGTTATACGAAATAAAACACGAACTTGAGGTATGGAGCAGAGGTTATGTGAAATAAAACACGAACTCGATGTATGGAGCAGAGGTTATACGAAATAAAACACGAACTTGAGGTATGGAGCAGAGGTTATGCGAAATAAAACACGAACATGATGCATGGAGCAGAGGTTATGTGAAATAAAACACGAACTCGATGTATGGAGCAGAGGTTATACGAAATAAAACACGAACTCGATGTATGGAGCAGAGGTTATACGAAATAAAACAAGAACTCGATGTATGGAGCAGAGGTAATACGAAATAAAACACGAACTTGAGGTATGGAGCAGAGGTTATGTGAAATAAAACACGAACTCTATGTATGGAGCAGAGGTTATACGAAATAAAACACGAACTCGATGTATGGAGCAGAGGTTATACGAAATAAAACACGAACTTGAGGTATGGAGCAGAGGTAATACGAAATAAAACACGAACTTGAGGTATGGAGCAGAGGTTATGTGAAATAAAACACGAACTCGATGTATGGAGCAGAGGTTATACGAAATAAAACACGAACTCGATGTATGGAGCAGAGGTTATACGAAATAAAACACGAACTCGATGTATGGAGCAGAGGTTATACGAAATAAAACAAGAACTCGATGTATGGAGCAGAGGTAATACGAAATAAAACACGAACTTGAGGTATGGAGCAGAGGTTATGTGAAATAAAACACGAACTCGATGTATGGAGCAGAGGTTATACGAAATAAAACACGAACTCGATGTATGGAGCAGAGGTTATACGAAATAAAACACGAACTCGATGTATGGAGCAGAGGTTATACGAAATAAAACACGAACTTCATGTTTGGAGCAGAGGTTATACGAATAAAACACGAACTTGATGCATGGAGCAGAGGTTATACGAAATAAAACACGAACTTCATGTATGGAGCAGAGGTTATACGAAATAAAACACGAACTCGATGTATGGAGCAGAGGTTATACGAAATAAAACTCGAACTTGATGCATGGAGCAGAGGTTATACGAAATAAAACACGAACTTCATGTATGGAGCAGAGGTTATACGAAATAAAACACGAACTTGATGCATGGAGCAGAGGTTATACGAAATAAAACACGAACTCGATGTATGGAGCAGAGGTTATACGAAATAAAACACGAACTCGATGTATGGAGCAGAGGTTATACGAAATAAAACACGAACATGATGCATGGAGCAGAGGTTATACGAAATAAAACACGAACTTGATGCATGGAGCAGATGTTACACGAAATAAAACACGAACTTGAGGTATGGAGCAGAGGTTATACGAAATAAAACACGAACTTGAGGTATGGAGCAGAGGTTATACGAAATAAAACACGAACTTGATGCATGGAGCAGATGTTACACGAAATAAAACACGAACTTGATGCATGAAGCAGTGGTTATACGAAATGAAACATGAACTTGAGTTATGGAGCAGACGTTATAGACCTTTTACTTTGCTGTCGGTAATAACTAAGATTATTGAGAAATGCATGAAAATCAGGCTGTTGGAATATTTAAATAATAAAAAATTCTTTAACACTTATCAGTTTGTATTTAAAAAAGGGAAAAATACAGAAGGAGCAATTGCTGGTTTTATTGAACAAGTTTACAGTAGCTTCAATAACAACTACAAAGTCGCTGGTATTTTTATTGATTTTTGTAAGGCATTCGATTTAGTGAATCATAAAATATTGTTACAGAAATTGGAATATGCAGGAATAAGAGGTAACGCCTTAAAATTGTTTAAAACATATTTAAAAAATAGGCAGCAGAGAGTAAAAGTGTCCAATACTTTAAGTACATCTAGGATTGATACAATAGGAGTGCCTCAGGGCTCAGTTATGGCTGCAATTTTGTTCCTTATTGCAAACTTAACAATAAATGATTTGTTAAGTTTGCCATTGAAAGGAAAAATCGCAGGTTTCGCGGATGATATCGCCATTAAATACTCGGAAAAACAGTGGGAAAGTATATGGAACAACATGAAAGAGGATTTAATAATAATTAGGAAATGGTGCGAAAATAATAGAATGGTACTAAATGCCTCAAAAACTAAGTTTATAAATTTTGATTTGAAAGGCTTTCAATTTAATAACACACTAAAATTTCATAAACTGAATTGTCAATATATACCACCTCTATGTGACTGTGAAACTATTGAACAAGTGAGAGAAATAAAATACCTGTGATTAGTTATAGACGAAAAATTAAGTTGGAAATCGCACATAATCAAACTACAATCTGGTTTAAGAAAAAGTATCAGAAACTTCTATTGAACTATAGAACTTCTATTCTACCTAAGAAATTTTATTGATGATAAATTATTAAAAACTATTTATTTTGCACTGATTCACTCTAAGTTAAATTATGGAGTAGAGAATCGGGGGAAGTTCTGACAAAGTAACAATTCAACCGTTAAAAGTAACATAAAATCATTTTACAAGACTTATTGCCAGAAAAAATAGATTTGAATCAGCAGCACCAATTTATAAGGATTTAAAAATAATACCACTGAAATATTTATTTATATTTAAAGTTTTAAAAATGTTCTTTAAGAAAAGCGGAAACATAAGAAATGATAGAATTTACCCAAGAACAAGAGGCGTTGCAATGGGACTGATAGTAAGACCTAAGGTGAATAAATCAATCTTCAAAAAAAGCTTTTCTGTTCTGGGACCAAAATTTATAAAAATTCTGACCAAACAATTTGCCATCAGTAATAAAAAACTGTAATAATTTTAAAAAGTATTCTATTAAGGTGAAGAAGTGGTTTTTTAATTTAGATGAAATTGATCATTTATTTACAGTATTAGCCTAAGTAACAAGTTTAGAAAATTAATATTAAATAGCTAATTAATAATACGTAAGCCCTAATACTGTACACATTCTAGCTTACCAAGTAGTTAACAGGAAACGTCAACCTTGGACTGTGCACACTGCGGCGGACCGCTTGATAATAATCTTTTGATAAGTTTTGACTGTACTTTGTTTTGTTTACTAGAATGTTTAAGTTGAGCTAGGCACGATTACTGGAAACAGTGGCTAGTAATTACTTTATAATTTATGTAAAATGTTTTTATATATTTTTTGAAGAATAAATAAAGTGTATTATATTATTTTTATTATTATACAAAATAAAACAAGAACTTGGTGCATGGAGCAGAGGTTATACGAAATAAAACTCGAACTTGATGCATGGAGCAGAGGTTATACGATATAAAACACGATCTCTATGCATGGAGGAGAGGTTATAAGAAATAAAACACGAACTTGATGTATGGAGCAGAGGTTATACGAAATAAAACACGAACTTGATGCATGGAGCAGAGGTAATACGAAATAAAACACGAAATTGATGCATGGAGCAGAAGTTATACGAAATAAAACACGAACTTGAGGTATGGAGCAGAGGTTATACGAAATAAAATACGAACTTGAGGTATGGAGCAGAGGTTATACGATATAAAACACGAACTTGAGGTATGGAGCAGAGGTTATACGAAATAAAACACGAACTTGAGGTATGGAGCAGAGGTTATACGATATAAAACACGATCTCTATGCATGGAGGAGAGGTTATAAGAAATAAAACACGAACTTGATGCATGGAGCAGAGGTTATACGATATAAAACACGAACTTGAGGTATGGAGCAGAGGTTATACGATATAAAACACGAACTTGAGGTATGGAGCAGAGGTTATACGAAATAAAACACGAACTTGAGGTATGGAGCAGAGGTTATACGAAATAAAACACGAACTTGAGGTATGGAGCAGAGGTTATACGATATAAAACACGAACTTGAGGTATGGAGCAGAGGTTATACGATATAAAACACGAACTTGAGGTATGGAGCAGAGGTTATACGATATAAAACACGAACTTGAGGTATGGAGCAGAGGTTATACGATATAAAACACGAACTTGAGGTATGGAGCAGAGGTTATACGATATAAAACACGAACTTGAGGTATGGAGCAGAGGTTATACGAAATAAAACACGAACTTGAGGTATGGAGCAGAGGTTATACGAAATAAAACACGAACTTGAGGTATGGAGCAGAGGTTATACGATATAAAACACGAACTTGAGGTATGGAGCAGAGGTTATACGAAATAAAACACGAACTTGAGGTATGGAGCAGAGGTTATACGATATAAAACACGAACTTGAGGTATGGAGCAGAGGTTATACGAAATAAAACACGAACTTGAGGTATGGAGCAGAGGTTATACGATATAAAACACGAACTTGAGGTATGGAGCAGAGGTTATACGAAATAAAACACGAACTTGAGGTATGGAGCAGAGGTTATACGAAATAAAACACGAACTTGAGGTATGGAGCAGAGGTTATACGATATAAAACACGATCTCTATGCATGAAGGAGAGGTTATAAGAAATAAAACACGAACTTGATGCATGGAGCAGAGGTTATACGAAATAAAACACGAACTCTAGGCATGGACGAGATATTATACGAAATAACAGACATACTTGAGGCATGGTGGAGAGTTTATATAAAATTACAACGTACTCGAGGCATGGTGGAGAGGTTATACGAAATAACAGATATACTTGAAGCATGTAAGAGAGGTTATATGAAATAACAACGTACTTGAGGCTTATAGGAAAGGTTATACAAATAACACACGAACTTCGGGGATGATGTAGAGGTTGTATGAAATAACAGGCTAACTTGAGGCATGGTGAATGGACCATAACTAATAACAGATGAACTTGATGCATATTATAGGAACATTGGTTCACTAAGTACAACTAACTCTTCCATTTATGCAATTAGTTATGCTTTTCGTAATGTTTCAATCAATATATGTACGAACATTGCAGTTTGATTTTCATCTAAAACAACAATTTTTTTATTAAAAAAATGGCAGTTATATTGTTCACAAATTGATTGGGAGGTCTGGATGAACATGCGTAATTGGACGAATAGAGGAATTATGCACAGAGAATCGTTAGACTCATTCCTGTCCAGCCTATTGTCCTCAAGTTAGCTCGTTTCATTGAATGGACTTGTTATTCTCTCTATTACCTTCATCGTTTTAGTCACTGCTGGAAAAACTTAGATTCTAAGTGTATCGAGTTTAGGTGGTAATGATACCTGTCGTGTGAAAAGTGAAACTCAGACTGAGGCAACAAAGGCAAATAGGTAATAGATTCACACATATAGCAGAAGTTTCTGAATTCACGATGTGTTACGGTCCCAGCGGTGTTATATAATATAGTATATCCTACAGTAGCTATACTGTTAATACTATTGTGTCTGTCTAAATGTAAGAACATCAGAATTATTAATTAGGACCTTTTCCGTTAATTCACTACCACTATTTTGTCTATCGAAATTACGGCTAGATTAAGTTAGGTCATGTAAGGTTGGGTTAGGTTAATTAAGGTGGCTACTTAAGTTGATCACAAACTGGAAAATCCAATTACTGACTTACCGCCGAATGCGCTCTCCGTGTGTAAATTCTTGGAAAGCGATAAGATAAGGCCAGCGATATCGGATTCCAAGCGGATAAGGAATACCACAGTAGACATAAAAATGAATAGAGAACAGTTTTTAGAGAAATAGAATAATTATCCAGTGATATTGAACTAACGGAAACAAAACAAAATTAGTGGTAGTGAATTAAAGGAAAATATCCATTAATTGTTAAATACGTTGGATATATCCAATCCAACAAATGTGTAAAAAATCTGCAACACATTTACCAATTGTGAACAATCCAATGCCAACAAGCAATTCAAACAACAGCTTAATTAATAATTAGATGAAACATCATGCTATACATCTGAAATCATGTAAACTGATAACTTTATCTTAAATATATAAACTAAATTTATGATTGCTAATCTTTTTTATCGTTCATAATTTCTTGTCTCATATTATGATAGTCTTCCAACATTAATTGACATGACCTTGAGCAAACTACTTTCAATAACAAATAACGCTACTGTATTAGAAAATCAATGGCTCCAAAGAATTGGCAAAAACGTTCCCCCATATTAAACACTAAAAATAACTTTGAAAATTACCAGTTTGATTCCCAAACATTACTTTTGCCATAGCTAAAAAACCAGTCAAGTTTGAGACATGAGAATTGTACTAAAAATTTTAAATTATAATTCACATCTTTCTTGAATATTCAATCAAAATCGTTCGAGCTGTTTTTGAGAAAATTCCATTTTTGTATGGTTTTGGCCTATCAAAATTATAAAAGCTAAAATTAAAAAGAAAAGTGAAAAAACGGTCTGGAGATATTAGCAAAATACACCTATATACCAAATTTCATAAAAATGTACACATACGGACAGACACAAGCATTTTTTTCGAAAAACCCCACTTTTTGGATTTTTAGACCAACTTGTAAAAATATTTTTTTGGACGATCACAATACTTTCTGTATGCTAACGCTTAAGGGAGAAAGTAAAAATTAAAAAAATAACGTTATAAGAAAAAAATCATTTTTAACGGACCAAAGTAACGTAGAAATAGGTCTATGCTCTTGTACAGAGTACGTACATATTTAATGGTTGTGTTGTAGAGGACATGCGAGGCCCGGCCTACAAGAAAGACATACAAGGGTAAATCGATAGCCCTGAATAATGTAAAAGCTGATCGCGAAGCATATTTAAACGGAGCCCTTAATAACCACAACCCTCGTACACCGTCAGCAGATCGTATCTGGATGACATGAAAACCAAAACAGAAACGCCTTCAGGCTCAAGATTGTTTGTACTTGTCTTAAACTTGACTGCTACAGAATTACTGTTTGAACATGATCTAAATCTGATTTAGACATCATAAGGTCTTTATAAACCTAACCTCAATAAGCACTACAATGCTTAACTTATACAATGCATACTGAAATAACCAATACGTTATCACTATAAATAAAACTATTGTAATTTAAAGAATTCCCTGATTTGATTTCAGAGCGCTCTTACAGCGAATACTGAAACTAGGCGGAGTTTGGGAATTCTACAACCAATGACGTGACGATTTAAGCCAGCCGCAACTGTAGCAAAACCCTCACGTCTTGCATTGTTGCCACGTTTCAGTTCTATAAATGCGTCTGTTTTAAACATAACCTATTTGCTTGATATGAAATGAAATGAAATACGTCTTTATTTAATCAGGCGAAGTTGGGACTAAAATGCCCATTAAATAAAGTGATAGAGTGAAGTATATTATAATCGTGACTTTCTTAAAGTTTATATTGTCTTTTACACTCTTGTTTCCCATTGTTTTAAGATTACTCTTTTCGCAATCTAGTAGTGAGTAAAATACTAATTTTTATTCACCTAACCCCATTGTTTCCAGGGCTAATAATTTTAACGAAACAGTAGGTACTTTAGTAATGAAACTTATTCAGTAACCCAAGTGCACTGGTGAGACAAATTTTGTGAAAAGTAGCTTAAAATAGCAAACATATTATCAGTTTAGAGTTGGAAAACAAGATTTATTTTATCCCAGACTGAAATAAGTCAAATTTATACGGTTTGATAACTTGTGCGGAAAGCGGACTTGTACAGTTTAGGAGTGGTTCTGTAGAACTTTCTTAAGCCTTGAAAATGGCCAATGCCTTGTCTAAGAATTATTTATTATATGATTTCTTATCATAAACTTTCTCTCAGCACATTTATATGTTCTTTTTTAAACTTGTTCTCTACAAATATAGTATTCTTTTTGACTAGGGTATCAAGTAAAACTAGGCATTTTGGGCATTACATAGTGCAAAATTTTTAAATCTCTGCTTATCTCTAATCTTTTCACTTTACTTCCTAGCTATTGCTAAAACCATGAATCTTGCATTTAAAAGTGTTTAATACAGCAACAACACTAAAAGAAAACGTGGTCATTCAGCCAAATTAAAAATCATTTTCGGTTTCCGACAAAGAGAATAACATAACTTGTATTCATCACAAACAATATGAATACAATAAGTGAAGATTACGGGATGAAAATTAACATAAATAAAACAAATATTATGGAAATAGGAAGAGATGAATGAGGGAATACTAAACTAAAGGGAAAACAAATAGAGTACGTAGTTTTAAATGTCTGAGAAGTGTGACTACAGGAGGTATGAGTTGCAGAAATAAATAAAATCATGGAATGCTAAGGCAAAAGGAATAAATGCTATGGAATAAATGAGAATAGAAGTTTTCTTTTTGGACCGTTCGATAAGCAGAGGAAAAGATTTATGAAATATTTTATTTGGAGTGTTTTATTACATGGAGAGAAAACATGGACTCTAGGAAAGAAGACAAGAAGAAATTGGAAGCAGTGGAGACGTAGGTTTGGACAATGGTGGAGAAAATAAGATAGGAAGATAGAGTATAAAATGAAGAAGTACTGAGGAGCGTGAGTGAAGAGAGGAAATACTGAAAACTGTTAGAAGAAAAAAAATAATTTTTAGGACATACATTGAAAGAGCCTGTCGAGAACAGCTATAGAAGGACAAATTAGAGAAAAGAGAGGAAAGTGAAAAAGAAGATATCAGGTGGTAGATAGAGTAGGGAAGGGAGGAAAGTATAAGACAACAAAAATACTTCCTCAGAGCAGAGAGGCTTAGAGGTTGCCAAAGGGCCTGCCTGAAGGCAGAACACCCTTGATGATGATGATAAAGAGAATAGGTAAGCACTGAGTAGAGCATATATTAGTAAGAGAACATCTATTAGTAGATATTTAACTTCAACTCATTCCTTTGGTATTTCAGATCAGTATTGATATAAACTATACGCCAGCTCTTCTCAAATAACATTCACTAACTGTAAGATACTTGCACTAAGCTGGTAGCAAAAGGCCTATACTAAAATTAAGTAACACTGAAATAGAAAACACGACTTCAGAACTACTTTTCACTATAGGCTCACTCAACGAGCGAGTGACCTCTTTGAATCATCCTTAACAAAAATTAATTCTACACTAAAATAAAAACATCATTAACAATAATGAAAAATATACAAATAAATACAAAGGTTTAAGTAAGTAAAATTGAACAAACATATTAACTCCACATATATATACTTTATAGAATAATTAAGTAAATATTTAAATTCCATTGTCAAGAGTTGAAAATATTCATAATTATGACACCGATCGTAGAGGTATGGGCAAATGAGTGTAGATGAATTGTGCAGTTATTGTTACTAAGGTCGAATGTTCCTTAGAAATAATTATTTATTAATAGCCCAATAGCTAGGGCATGTAATATGGCTCTCGTCCTACCTTAGTGTGCAGGCTGCGAATACTCTGTCAGGAAAAATCAAAATGACATATGGTGTCCCTCAAGGATCAAGTCGTGGTCCGTTTCTTTTCCTGATCTATCCAGGTGAACTCATCGATCCAGAATGGAATGGTGATTCAATATGCTGATGACACGACTCTCTGTATCAGATCAAAAACCATCAATGATCTTGAAGTCCAAGCATTTATGGAGGTAAACTCATGCATTGAGTATTTTCCAAAATTAACTTGAAAACTAATTTTTTAAAGTCAAATATGATCAGAACCATGACTATCAAACTGTTGTGATGGCTGATGATGCTCCTCTGGAAGATACTGAATCTGCCAAGGTCCTTGGGAAGTATCTTGATCGAGGTCTGACCTGGGACCACCACATCGATTATATCTGCTCTAAGGAGCTTATCTGCGTAAGCTTGCAACATTTTGTTCCTTGGGCATTTCGAAAACTGCCTATTATTGTCTTATATACCTGCATTTGTCGTATGGCCTGCGACTATGGGGCAGCTGGTCTAAATACGAATTCGAAAGAGGGTTTAGAATGCAAAAGAAATTTGTCAGAATTCTTTCAAAATTTAATTCACGATAGTCATGTAAAAATGCCTCCAGTTAGCTTGAATTGTTAACCCTTCCCTACCTTTATATTCTGGAGGTCATCTTGTACTGTCTTTTCAAGTGTGATTTGGTCCAGGGTAGATACGTACACCAGTACGAAACTAGGGGTAGGGATAACTATCGAGCAGGGCAACACAAAATAATGGCATATGAACACCTCCCATCACAAGCTGGAATCAAGTTTATTAATAAGCTTCTTGAAAGCATTAAACAGATAAATGTCAAAAAAATTTTAACTCAACTAAGAGACCTCCTGGTGTTGAAGGCATTGTACTCGGTTGATGAGTTCATGATGTGCTCTGGGACGTAATTTAACAAAACCAATACTTAATTCCTCTGCTAATATCCAAACCACAAGTTTTTCATGCTAACCAAAATATGTATTATCTTAATGTTAAATTTTATTAATTATTGATGTGTATCTATTTATTATTATTTATTATTGCATGTGACTAGATTATATAAATTATTCTTGACGATTGTAATGCATTTATTGTTAATTGTTCACTACAATAAAGATTTGAATTTAAGGGACTTACAGTTACGTGGAATCCGAACTATGTAGTATTGGTATGATATTTTTCTTCTCTACACAACTCCTGTGCCCTGATGTTGGGGACTGAATCCTACACAGGGGCAGTTCTTTACATACGATCCAACATGGATACTCCAGACTTCTGTAGTAGTGTCCACGTTGATGGCAACTACTGAGCGGACGCCATGTTGGTATTTAGAGAGCTAAGTGTAGAAAATGAACACACATCTATAAGAAGAGAAAAAAGATAGGGAAGTAGTCAGACTTCCTGTAGCAGACGAAATGAGCTTGGCGCGGCTGCCGATACGCAGCGCTGGTTGAGAATATCATTCATGTACCACACTCCCAACCCAAAACCCCTTTCCGACGTTTCCGTTCTCTCTCGTATTCACGGCAATTTATAGTATTCATCCCTCTTAAGTCGGTCACGCTGCCCTCTCTGTCGTTCCCTGTAACTCATCTTGTTTATACATCGATGGTCTCACTCTAGGCTGCCACACAACAAGCTCGATTTTGCTACGGGCGTGCCAAGATAGTTAAATTAGAAAAAAGTATACCTGACATGTTAACATTGACTTTTCGCTTCTTATAGATGTGTATTAATTGGTATAGACTAGTATAGAGTCTATTCATTGGTATCGCCTACAATACCACAACACTCTTTTCCCAAGTAGCTGGGTTACAGCACTACGCCACTAGTGCCGATTATAAAATATCTCTTACGTTATGAATTAGGTAGCGTAATACTTTATATTTATACGTGTCAGCTACTAATTCATTTGGTAATCACAAAGAATATTGCTAAAATCCCAATAGAAACTAATTCCGAACAATGTTATTGATGTAAGAAATAATTGTAGTATTCCAATGTACTGTACAATGCTTCAACTGTCCGTATTCAATCTATCGTGTTGACGCCTAGGTCGGAGAGGGGGTGTAACAGACAATAACGGTAGCACAATAGTGGCATTTTGTTTGGGTCGAATAAAACGGATCAGTGTGCGACAGCAAGTGTCGATGCAAATGTACGGCTCACCCCAATTACAGCCCCGCTAAGCCGAATAATAATGGGCTCAGATTTGGCCTCCCCGCTCGTCACGGCTTTGCTCTATTTACAAACATATTCAGCACACTTGCTACTGCTACTGGACTGTCGCCAGATGCGGAGTTCCCGCCCATGACAGCTCAATGAACTTCCAACTGTGTACTCCATCTGTTTTCGCTTTTCCTGTGCAAGGTAAGCTGAAGGAATAGATTGGAAATGAAATATATATTTTGGTTCAACTCATTAAACATTTCATTTAACTATTGTATAATAAATAGTGTACTGTAATAAAAGGTTTATTGAAGTTATACTTCTTTGCGCCCGTTAGACACTTTGGGATGGGATGTTGGTCGAGAAACCGCGTCACGCTGAAAAGTAAGAACAAATTTTTAAGAACTATCGATTAATCGATTGTTAATCGAAGAAATTTAATCGAAGAAATTACTGATAATGATAATATAGGTGTATAATATAATAATGAAGTCACGTATAATATATTGAAGATAAATATATTGAATAATATTGAAAAATGTCTTATATTTCATTTATATATCCTGTCTGTTTGTGTGCGTGAGTGGGTGTATGAGAATGGCCAAAGAAGTATAACTTCCACCGTGTGGTCCGACGCACACCCAAATTTTTTTTTTTTAGATACAAAACACTCTCGACGTGTCTGTCTTTCCTCTCTTTACACAAAACACTTGACAAGCCATTTTCTCTCTACTCTCTTGACGTCTCAATCTCTCTTTAATCATACTACTTTTGATTGTCTCTTTATCTTTTTGGAGGTTAAGTAAAAGAGAGGACTTTATAGTCTTAACTTCGCCCCAAATAAAGACTATTTTCATGTCATAGGATACTTTTCTTATACAAATCATCGCTGTCTTAATTCATGATTATTAACGAGTTTGTCATTTCTTTCCTCGTGACTATTGACAACTTTCTTTCTCTACATACAACTCTTGATGGATCTTCTATCTCTTTACACATGATTATGACAAATACTTTTCTCTTGATATACATTATACTTTGAGTGATTATGAAATCATTTCTATTTATGAGAAATAAAATTGTAAATTTTCGGTTAAATCCCTAAATAGTACAAGTATGTGTGTTGCGTGACTTGGTTGGTAGGACTATGGATGGAGTTTAATTTCAAATGAGTATGAAAGAATATCCCTTCCTTAGTATAAAAACTTTGACACACTCGATTAAGTTCGATTTGACATAAGAAAGAGTACGGAATAAAAGAAACATTTAAAAAGAACGAGAAACGTTTAAAAGAAACATGGTTTAATTTAGGAAGAATGTCGTCTTCTAAATATGACCTTCAAAAAATCTATTGAGTTCAAAAGGACATAGAGTTGAACTTATAGTTTTATGAAAAATATCTCTTTTTGAGAATAAGAATTTGAAAAAAATTTAATTAATCTTGAAAGGTAAAATTTATTTGACTGTTATGACTATGTAAAGAGTTGAACTTTAAATGAATATGGAAGAGTGTCTAGTATAAAAACTTGGAATAATTTGTTGGATTTAAAAGAGATATGGTTGAACAGAGAAATAGTATGGAGGAATATCTCTTTAAAGTATAACAACTTAAGGAAATTTGATTAAGTTGGACTTTTACACTCAGATAGAGTTGAATTTAGAAAGATTCTGGGAGAATATCTCATTTGAAGTTTAACAAACTTGGAAAAATTCTACTAAATTTAAAAAGGCATAGATTTGAACTATAAAGAGTATGAAATTATATATCCATTAAAAATCTTGAAAGTTTTGACTAAGTTTGAAACGATAGCAAAAATAGATAGAATATTGCAAGAATTTCGATAGTTGTTGGAAAATTATACAAGTTTTCGAAACATAGACTCTTGGAAAATTCTGTCGTAGTTAGACTCAGCCAATGTCCAATTGATTGTGCGGCAGGCTCTTTGCTGCTCCTAGCGACAGTAGCGTGGACTCTAGTACTAAATTTCTCTAAGCGCTCAACTTTGCCCCTGAATGAACAACTCTTTACTATAAACAACTATTTTAAATGGAATCTAACTAGTAGATATAAAGTAACTTACATGACTGGGTAAGTTATTTCGACATTTTACCATTTACCACCGTGTATAATATTAATGCAATATTGATATCAATTGACAAGAGCAATTTACCACTTAAATGGGTTGTGGTGATGTAAATACTGAATATATTGTCGGACAGATGTAATATATTATATAATATTGGATGCTATAATATGGTTCGTCGTTAGGCGGTCTCATGAGAGGTGTCTAGTTACTCACCTGTGGGATAAACTGCAGAATAGAGAAGGAAGAAATAGTGTTACGTCCAATAGTGCGCTGAATGTGAGTTGAGTTGTTATTTCTCCAGCTTTCCGTACCAGCTTTGTCAGTACCTTGTCAGTACCCCCATTATTTCCCTCGAAATTCTCAAAGATAAACGTAGAATTTATTACTACAGATGTATAAAGATGCACATTAGTTGTAATCTACTCGTATATATAGCTGCAACATGAGGAGGCCATAAAAAGAGGCGACCTCTCTTTATTTTTTCCTTGTGACGGCCGAGACTTAAACGCTGGGCTGTATGAGAAGTACGTTGTCCGTTGTCTCTCTTTAGACACAACCTGGATCTATAAATAAATGTTGTTTTACTGACAAATTTGGCTTTTAAAAAATTTTAACATATGGTTTTAGACTGCGGAAGGCATGTTCTAAGGTTTGAATCCACAGGTAGATTGACGGTCAGTTGTTCATTCCTAGAGGCTTGCACAGTTCCTTGCAGTCTTACGAAAACTGGCGAGTTGGGTAAAACAAATAAAAATCCGTTACCAAATGTTTTAAACATGACCTGTGTAAAAAAGAATACAACCTTTTTTTTCTTCTTACATTTTCAAATACATTTTTTTTTAATGTTATATACACAGTATCTAACTTAAACATACTGGAAAACTTCAGGGGGTTATTTTTGGGGTCAACACATACCAAAAACTTCTTACAAGCATATGGCCAAAAATGCATGACTGTCCGTTTGTCTGACTGTTTGTGTTTTTTTCATTAGCATTTTTTCTAAGCAACTACGAAAAGTAGGATGTTGACATTTTCAACATGAATTATGATATAATAGTAACTACCATCAATTTAAATACTTACATTTTTCCATTTATATTCCAATAACATTTCTATAAAGGGTTTAGTTTTTAACAAGCCATTTTTATGAATTTTTTTGATAAAAAATTGATTTTTTAAAATTAAACGTACTTAATAGTATATTATTTGTTGAATTTTTAACTTCCTGCCTCTCATGGCTGTTTTTTCCGTTAATTCACTACTAGGCCTACTACTTTTTATTGTTTCCGTTAGTTCTCTACCACTTGATAAATATTTTATTGCTCTAAAAACTGTTCCCCATCATTTTTACGTCCACTA
Source organism: Stictocephala bisonia (assembly GCA_035578905.1). Lineage (NCBI taxonomy): Eukaryota > Metazoa > Arthropoda > Insecta > Hemiptera > Membracidae > Stictocephala > Stictocephala bisonia. The sequence goes on from JAQJVL010000186.1 coordinate 602,640, forward strand.
TGGTGATCCTTATCCGCTAGGAATCTGATATCGCTGGCCTTATCTTATCGCTTTCCAAGAACTTACACACGGAGAGCGCATTCGGCGGTAAGTCAATCATTGGATTTACCAGTTTCAGATCAACTTTAGTAGCCACCTACCGTAATCGTGATAAAAAAGTATTGGTAGTGAAGTAACGGAAAAACTAGTTGTAGTGAATTAACGGAAAAGATCCTAAAAAATGTACAACGATGCATTTTAGGTCATACGCTTTTGAGAAGTTTTTGATTTGCTTGGCCCCAAGAATAAACTTGCTGAAGTTTGTGGGCGTACTTCAGCTACCGGTACACCTTGTATACATATATTTGCTTGTTAACTATTACTAATTAGCCTGTTAAGAGATAATCTGGAGATAAATAGGCCTACGGTTTGTCACTTGACAAACTTATTTTAAGCAGATTCAGATTGTTTCATTCAATTTAAAAATCCTGAGTTATTTGCTTTTGTAAGCAGCTCCACTTTGATTGTTTTTCGAGTATTTTGATTATTTTCAGTCTATTATATCCATCCCATAAGCTTGATGGAGTTCCCATACGCTTCATAGGAATAGGGATGGCAAATATTTTCAACATATCGATATATCGAATCATCGATATATCTCAAACCAAATATCGATCTAACTATAATATCGAAAAAAATATCGATACTAATATATTGATATATCATTGACATGTCTTCTCAGGAACCGTAAAGTGTGGACTATGGTTTCAGTGCCATTTTGATTTCCTAAAATTCTGAATATAAATCTGCATTCAACCTCTTCATGAATTTTTCATTTCAGGGTTTATTATCACGGACACACCTTAATGTTTCGATATAAGATTGATGGCTTGTTAATATTCCATTTACTAACATTGTATTTGTACGAGTGGGCAGGTGAGTCACTATAACCGTACGTCTATGAGTGGGTCACTACACAGAGAAAAAAGAAACAGTAGTCGCCTTTTTATGGCCTCAGCGAAAGTCTCGGTTGCAGGTTTGTCTGGATTCAACTAATGTACATCTTTATATAGCTGTAATAATAATTACTACGTTCATCCTTGAGTATTAGGGGGAATAATACTGATAAGGTGCTAGCTATTACATCGTATGTCAAACAGGAGAAATAACTGCTCGAAACACTAACTCTAAACAAATTTGAGCACTATTGAATGAGACCCCTGTTTCTTTCTTCTCTATGGTTACTTCCACCATATTTTTGGGCAGATGGGTGGGTTTATGGGGTGTTAATATTATATAAGAAGTGAACAAATTTATGTATTACAGCCCATGTAGGGTTAATTGGTTTTTTCACTTCCTTAAAACAATCAATAAATCGCAATCACTTCCCACTCAAGCTATCTATGCCTAGTCAGCTTGAGGCAACCGAGGGGTTTCTCTCGTAAATATTTGACAGCAGGATTTATTGAACACAGGGCAAATATGAATAACCACGAGGACAGGAAATCACAGAATTGTTGAAAAATCCGTTCGCCCGGGGACCGAAGCATTACCGATATTCCAGAGCCTCCTCGGGGGCTCAATTACACGTTTTTCGGATTTGCTATGACCAATTTAACTCGGCGTCTGTCCCGCGGGCGTTGCAAACAATCAAACGGCTGAATGCAGCTCGATATAAATCCGCGGCCCCCGGGACCCCCAGTGATTGGCGTGGATTATTGTGGGGCACCTGCCATCTGTTGGCACCCCCTCTCCACACGTCACGTGACGTGACAGCAGTACATCATATAATAAACTCGCCCACTCACTACTGCACTTTGATCCCTTTCCTCCATCTACCTCCCCCTTTTTGTTCGGTTTTCCGAAACAAACAACTGTGAATGGGATATCGTGAGTTAGGATGCACGGATGGAACTGACTAAAAGGAGAAAACATTAATAGAAAGTATTTTTTATAATATTAAGTATAGGCCTATTGGCTACTTTAAAATTATTTACATTTGATCACGTACAATTATTTACCCAAATCAGAGTAAAGGAGATACCTCCGGGAGTCGTTTTAGGACGAATAATGTTTCAGTTAGGTTGTTAATATTTTTAGCTGATTCAGATTACGTATACTTAATTTTGTAGAGTGAGTGATAAATATTCTTCATGTAGTGTCTTTCATCTTTCAATTTGTCGTTTTATTATTTTTTTTTTTAATGATAGGCCGAAATCCTTCTTAACCTTATTCTGCCCATTCCTCATAGACTATTGATCTGTATGAGGAACTTATTCAGATAGAGTAAGGGGGTGAACCAGTACAGGAGGTGAATATTACTGATAAATATTTCCAGTCTAAGCCGGATTCGAAACAGCGCTATCTCTAACCCAAGCTCAAAGTCCTGACGCCTCAAACCTCTCGGACACCGGCTCGCCCAAATGTATTTTTGGAAAATGAAGTTTGAAAGCAAACAAACTTTGCGAACAGTGCTAACTAACGCTCGTTGATGAAGCGATCTACAAATTATCTAATTATTACCCTGGTATTCACCTTATATTGACTACTATTTTATTTTTAAATTGTACTCCCAACATCCTCAGCTCTCAATACAATCTTACACAGGAAGTCAAGAGGAGCAACTGAGGACTTTATCAGAGGTGAGAGATACCGGTGACAGAGCCGACTTTTAGTGAGCGGCTCCAAGCCCCTAGGGGCTGACTATCTCAACCTGGGTATAAAGATAGTATAGTTCACAGATAACTGTGACGCCTACACGCAAGCGCGGGATACCTTTCCGGTTGGATAGTAGACGTTTGTATAAAACAAGCCACCGTCATGTCATGTAATCGTAGATACAAGTGACTTGATCTACGCTAATTATAAATGGCACATTGATCCTAGATCTCCCCAAGATCTAAAACTGATGTAAAACAATTTTTATTTTTAAATTCCTAACCTCAAGGTAGAGACAATATAAAAACAATTATAACAAGGCAAATCCATAGATCAACACTCTAGTAATGGTGAACTAGTATTATAACTGGTATGTCAGTCCAGAATCGGTTTATCAAATTGGTTGGGGTGAGAAGTAGTCTTCCAAACCTTGAGATCAGTTTGGAGAGAAATCTAAACATGACAATACAAAGTTAGACCTATGTCAGAAGTTCATTACGCAATCTTTCTCTTCAAGATAGTTAACTCTTACATTGACTGTGTTTTACTTCTTGATTGAATCGACTTCCACATCCCTCGAGGAACACGACTCCATCAGGTGGGAGGGACGTTCACCCTACAAGTCTACGGTCCTCCCAAGATTCAGGTTAACCATTCTTCCTCCCACACTTCTGTGTACAAAGTGTTATCGTGATACAGACACTGAATGTACCCACTCACCCACCCATCGTGATGCAGACACTGAATGTGGGTGGTTGTGGTTATTAAGGGCTCCGTTTAAATATGCTTCGCGATCAGCTTTTACATTATTCAGGGCTATCGATTTACCCTTGTATGTCTTTCTTGTAGGCCGGGCCTCGCATGTCCTCTACATCACTTCTATTAAATATGCACGTACTCTATACAAGAGCATATTTCTACGTTACTTGGTTTTTGGTCTGTTATAAATGATTTTTTTCTTAAAAGGTTATTTTTTTTAATTTTTACCTCTCCCATATGCGTTAGCACAGAGAAAGTATTGTGATCGTCAAAATAAAATCTTTTTAGAAGTTGCTCTAAAGATCCATTTTAGGGTCCCCTGAATGGATTTTTTGTGTCTGTCCGCACGGGTGTCTCTGCGTATGTGCAGTATGCTGGAGACCAAACGGATGGATCAATGTTTATGAAATTTGCTATGTAGGTGTATTTATCCAATATCTTCAGACAGTTTCTCACTTTTTTGAAAAATTTTAGTTTTATTTATTTTCATAGGCAAAAAACATACAAAAATTGAATTTTCTCAAAAACGGCTGTAACGATTTTAATTACATTTTTTAGGGAAGATGTGAATTACAATTTAAAAATACTTACAATTTAAAAAACCACATGTATATTAGTTGACTAGTTTTTTATTTATGACAAAAAATATTTGGGAATCAAACTTGTAATTTTCAAAGTTTTGATTTTTTTAGTGTTTAATATGGGGGGAAGTTTGTGCCAATTCTTTGGAACCATTTATTGACTGTATTATTCTTTTTTATCTGAAGTTTCCTTCCATAAACACAATGTTTCCACTTTTGAATAAAAAAAAAAAATAGGAAAAAACTGTAAAATCAATCAAGATTTCCCAATTATTAAAAATAGTATTTAATAGTATATAATTACAGATTTCAGTTTGTTTTAGGTTACATGATAATAGTGGCTAGGCATTCTAAAAGTAAGGCGAAAATAACAATCTCTCTAAAAGTGTTCGAATCTGGAACTTTCCCAAACCCATGATTCCAGCTGCCCCTTTGATAACTGGAACATGTTCTCAAATAGGTAGGAAGTCAACAAAGAGGTTTCTTCAAGACGAGCAATTTTAATTGTCTCTTTTTTTATTTGGAAGGAAAAGCCAATTTAATTTTAACAATGAGTAATTACAATAAGAGGGTGGCTCAAGCCATTGATAAGGTTACAAACGTCACATTATGAATGAATTTTTACCACAACATTTATAACGCCAATACTTCTAGAGGTGGCCGTTCCCCAAACCGTCAAGCCACCGCTGGGAAGTCGACAGCTCTTCAATACACATACAACCTTACCGTCAGCAAGCTGAAACATTCTTTTCTTTGTAACTTTACGATCCGCGTTTATTATTATAATGAACCGGTTAGCGAATTCAAGCGACTGGTTACTACTTGGCTACGAATGGTGGACTCAGACTGCGCTGAGTCACTCCTTACACCCATTTACTGTGACTAAACTTGTAACTCATTCTTGAACTCTATACACGATAGAATACTATTCTATGTCCTGCCGTATCATTATATTTGGTAGATTATTTCCTTTATGATTTTAACTTAAACTCATGCTCCATATTATTTTCTTATTTTATATAGTCTAAATGTAAATTAGTGTCTAGTTATGTTGTGAATCAAATTTACTTTATTTTGTTATGTTAGTATTTCTTTGTTTTTTAGTGGAATGTTCATTTGTAGATTAAAATTTTATTTATTACATGTTTCTAATTTTATCGGCTGGTAATTCTGTATACAGTATATAGTTAATATTTAGGTAAGAACTCGTAGGCACGCACAGGCCATGAGTCCATGTGCCTAATATTTCAATAACATTTGTATTTTGTTAAATTATGTACCGCCTTTCAGTGAAATAAATTTTGATTTGATTTGAGTCCATTCTAGTGTACTGTCAGTTGATTTTATAACATTTTAATTTTAAATATAACTGAGTGTCAAACTCGGTAGTTTGCTGAAAATCGGGCCAACATTACGTGGTTCGGATTCCACTTAAAGCTGTAGTTGCCCTTGCTATTGGGATATGACAAAATAACTATTTCCAAGGAACAGTCGACCTTAGTGAGTAACAATGACTACGCTCGTTGATATACACTCATCACACTCATTTCGCCCCTCATATCTTGACGGTCGACGATTTATAAATGATTAATGAAAGCCACGTTTTTGGCGTTTTTTGAGGATCGAAACGGCCCCTAAGCATATGAATTGCTTATATATTTTACAGTTATATTATAATAATTACAAATTGCAGCTTTTTCCCATAAATCCTGTACATAAACCGGTGGAAGGTCCCAAGTACCTCAAGTTACCCAACGGTAGCCGTCAGGTGTGCGCCAGGCTGCAGGTGTAGGTAAGACAATATTGGATAATAAGGCGTCACTGACAGTGTTTCACACACTCCACGCTTGGTGGCGTATGCAAATACAGGCTCAACGGTCTGTCTGGTCGACCGGCAACGGTTCGGAACCCTTCTGATACTAATTTGTCAACGTGGAGGTGGTAAGGTATTTCCACAAACTGAAATAGCAGCTAGAGTGATATCACAGAGAAGAATGAAGCAAAGTTAACATCCAATAGTGTGATGAACGTGTGTCAAGTTGTTACTTCTACCAGCTTACTTCATCATTTTTTCCTCTCAAACACTCAAGGATAACATACCAATTATCAGTACAGAAAGAAAAAGATGTACATTAGTTGTAATCCACATGCAACTGGTATTGAAGTGTTCGCCATATGACAGCGACCTCTATTTCTTCTTTGACCCTCTCGTTTTCTCTAATATTCTCTCACATATCAGACGGCGACACAACTTTGTGTATTTAAGGTGAATATGAATGATTACACGAGTTTAGAATGTGCATGTAGTTACTAAATGAGTTTTACTTAGCTTGGAAATTACTATGTATTGATAAAAAACAATAGCGATTGAAACTAAGGGACCTACAGCTTCACGTGGAATCCGGACCACGTAGTATTTGCCTGATTTTCAGCTAAGCTGATTGGCAAGCCTGACGCTCAGTTTTATTCCCTACTCATCATCCGGACTCTGACCTCCACAACCCGGATCTCCAATTCATCCCTAATAGTATCCATGTCGATTATGACCATTGAGCGGACGCCATGTCTGCATTAAGGGGACCAAGCACAGAACCTATCGTCTGCAATCTCCACAAAACTATGTCCCAAAGCAGCTGGGTTACAGCAATGCATCACGAGTGGAGACTATATGACTGGAATAATGTAGTGTCAAAATGGGCTGTCACGAATAATCACACCCCAAAATACTGTTGAGAACGTTCTTTTAAATTTCTCTTCGCATATTAAAGCAACTTGAGTATCAGGCTTGAACTTTTCTGGGGATATTTCGAACCTCTGGCTGTGGCCAGACAGACGGCTCGTCTGTTTACCAGTACAAATGAAGATTTTCGATTTGAAAACCACATAAATATCTTTCAAGAATTTCACTAGCTAAAATCTGTTTATGATCTTAATACAATTAATTAATATTATTTCAATATTAATTAAAAATTAATACAAAATCTTTTGTTAGTTTTTGGAATGTAACATCAAAGAGTATGATTACTAACAAACATGTTTTTGTATAATTTGTAGCATATCGCAGAAAATGTGATGATAAAAAATCGTTGGTTACTTATTGGGAAGTTGTTTTACGTGTCAATAATTTATAAAAGTTATTTAAAGACAACCCGACTCCCTTCAGAAATTGGGTCCTTTTTCGTTAATTCACTACCACTAATTTTTCGGGTTACTTCATTACTAATACTTTTTTACCGCAATTACGGTTAGGTTAGGCAACTACTAAAGTTTATCACAAACTAGTAAATCCAATGATTACTTACCGACATATGCGCTCTCCATGCTTAAGTTCTTGGAAAGCGATAAGATAAGACCAGTGATATCGAATTCCTAGTGAATAAGGAATACCACAGTGGACGTAAAAATTATTGGGGACCAGTTTTTAGAGCAATAGAATACTTGTCAAGCGGTAGTGAATTAATGGAAAAAAGTAGTGGTAGGGAATTAACAGAAAAAAATCCAGATAGTTTTATCTTAGTTATAATTGTAAAAAGTCAACATAGTTAGAACAAAAAATCCATTGACGTCGTTGTTACAGCCAAGAAACTATGTTTTAGAGTGTTTAGTGTAATTTGGTTGTTTAACGATGGCTGTACCAAAAAATTACAAATTATATCTTATCAGTTTTATATGAGAAAGTAGAGGGGGAATTGAAGATATATGTTAAGAAATCATAAATTCCAAATTTTTTAATTTACATATAAATTACTAAAATTAATAAGCATTCAATTGACAAAATAATCCTATCAACACTAAACAAATGGTCGTTTAAAAGATTTCGACCACTTTAAATGTAATTTTGTAAAAAATTAGTAAATTTACCGTTGATTTTACTACAAATGTTGTATGTGTAATGAACCTATAGTCGTATAACTGTATATAAACGATAACTTCTCGTACAACTTACTTGTAGAGGGTACCATACAAGAGTTAAACAACATCACAGAAGTCCACTGGCCTTTGTTGGCGAATCTCATTTGTTTTCTTCCAGATCAACAGTAGTTTAGTTACGTTGAAAAATCTAATTTAACCTTCGTAAGAGCCAGTGTTTTTCAAACTATTGTGCAAAACTAAATAAGCTTTCCTATGAGAAAGAATACTTTCCTATGAGAATCTTTTGAGAAATCTTTTAATTAATTTAAATTCATCACCAGAAGCTCTTGATTATCATCGCAAAAACCAGACAAAAATTACATAACACTTTTTAGTGACAGCAATTGATCTAATTGTATAGAACAGATGACATTTGTAAAAATATATAATACACTATTATTATAAATAACAGTGCTGAAGGATTTTTCCTCATTAATTCCTCAATTTCACATAAATAATTTTCTGTTAGTATTTTTCTAACTGTATCCTGAAGGATGAACATGCGGGATAACTTTGCCACGTAATACTTTTACGACAATTTTAAGTTATTCCTAGATTATGTAGGATTTTTGTAGGATTAAAATTCGCGTTTAATACACTTATTATTTATTTCGTTCAATTTTTTTCATACATATAAGTTGAAGAAAAATAACTATTTGGTTTAGTACGAGTTTGAAATACATAAATTATCAAATAGTTTTTTAAATTAGCATAATACGTGTCAGTACATAATATACAGTACAAGTAAACGTCACACAACACAAATTTATTACAATATAAGCACAAAATGAGCAAGTATATTACAATACAAGTATGAAATGCACGACTATTATGGTTATCGATTTCGGTGAACCACGCCACCTTCCCTGTATTGTAGTATATTTGTGCATTTTGTGCTTATATTGTAATAAATTTGTGTTGTGTGACGTTTACTTGTACTGTATAAATTATTACACTGATATTCAATTAGTTTTGCATCTCACAGCAAACAAATAAGTTTGCCTCATTGTTATTAAAGAAATATGTTCATATTCCGCTATTAATTGTTTTTTATTTATAATTGTAATAATTCTTTAATTTTTTCAGGGTACAAATAACTGATGAGGGAAATAGTTAATTTTTAATAATATGGTGCACAAATAAACAAAAATAATAGTTGATTTTAAAAATTATTGAAGATCTGTTTTTAAAATCGAGTGTTATAAAAACTTCTTTTCATCTTTCACTATGAAAAAATCTCTTCTCGCTGTGTTGTTATTGTTTTTCCCCATCCGTCGGTGACGTGGTGTCGCTCATATCTTATCAGACATACCAGACAATGCTAACAAAACTGTTGGTCTGAGGGCAAGCTGTCCAGCGACAGCGAGTACTTTGACTTACAATAATGTGAGTAGCTATAGAGAAAAAAGTAACAGATGTCGCTCCCTTATGACCGCATCTGAAATACTGAGTTATTTTAAAGGATTTTAAGGGCGATAAGGGAGGGACTCACATGGTGCTGGCTCCTCATGGTCCCACCCATCTCATGGTAAGCTGGAGAAATAACAACTCGACACATTAAGCGTACTATTGGCTGCGACCTCTGTTTCTTTCTTCTCTATAAAGTAGTTGATTCGATGCACTTTCTCTCTGCAGTTGAAGAGCCTTTCTGAATATGGTGATTTTTCAAGAAAAGAGTGACAATATTAAAAAAGAAAATATAATTTACAGCGATTTATAATACCTAAACTTCATTAAATCTTGTTAAAAAAAATATAATCAAATCAAACGCTGCAACAAGAATTAAATTTATGAAAAACATAGAAAATCGTGTAATTGGGGAACATAACATTAATTTTTTTTAAGTCTAATATAGTAAAGAAAGATATAAGTGAACTAGCCAACCGCCATTGCTTCGCTACAGGGTGCTTCTCTACGATTGCTTACCTTTCCCTCTGTAGCTCTCTCTCTCTCTAAACCATCACATTAGTATAAAAGCCTTTATCCTAGTTAAAAGATTTTTATAGTCCAGAAAACCACTATAACTCTACTTTAGGCCGATGCAAAGTAGTATAATCATGTCAGAGTTAGTGGAAATTACCTTTAACATTTCACAACGAAAACCAATTTAGCCAAACGTTTACGTATCAGCTGTTTGAAATAATTATTAATTAAATTAATGGTAATGTTTCTCTTAAGGAAAAAGTGAATTTTGGGGAGCTTTTTCTGCTTCATAGGAATGAAATTTTAGAAAATCCTTCCTTAGTGAGGCTAAATTTCCTCCAAAAATCATCAAAACCTGTCCAGTAGTTTCGGATATTTCGTGGTAAGTGTGTACATTGTTTTTTTAATATAATAAATAATTTTAATGATATGTAATTTAAGTTATTATTATTGACTGGGGTCTCCATGTTTGGGTGGTGATCATTGTGCGGATGTTGTGTGCGGGAGATAACTGAGTATCAGCCTTGTCAATTAGCTGAAAATCAGACCAGCACTACGTGGTTCGGATTCCACGTAAAGCTGTAGGTCCCTTAGTTGCCCTGGCTGTTGGGCTATTAATAAATTGCCCTTTCTGAGGAACAGTTGAACTCAGTTAGTAACCAGACTACACTCATCCACACTCTTCCTACATTCATATAATCATTCATATTCGCCTTAAAATACCAACAACGTTGTGTCGGCGTCTCATATGTAAGAATGTAAGAAGTTAATTTAATGTATGAAATATGTAAAATACATATGCTTTCTTAAGTTTTCTAAAGCCACCTTGAATCTTGTATTTCAGTTACCAACGGTGTCTTGTATCTCAGAATTTACAGTAAAATATTTTATTTGCACGAAGTCCTTCGCCTACAAGCAAGTATCATCACTATATTCACATAATATATACAATTTAACTTGATTAAATTTAATTTTTAATCTACTATACGTTAGAAAATGTTGTTTAATACATTATGATATTTTGTGAATTTATTTTTGTTGTTATCTCTTGCTCGCCTTGTATTCGAAAGGCCTCACGAAAATAAAATATTTTACTAGAAATTATGAGGAATTTCAATTGAATAGTTCTCCTCTAAAGAACTTAAACAAGAAAAAAGTATCAATAATTGCCTTTGAAGTTAGGAATAATGACCACTTTGCTTGAGGGGAGGGGGTGGGAACTCACCGGTACGTCGCGGCGTCTGTCTGTGGAACACAAACAGAACAAATTAACCAGCGCAAACACTCACAAGTGTGGAACACCTGTGAGCAAAGCGACCGAGACGAGAACTTTCGTACGAGGATATGAAACCGCGGCCAACTTGGCAGTCGTTTGACAAAATGTACGACAGAGGCTTTCTTAGCCAAGTTCTTGGGATACTTAAATATTAAAAACATTGTTTGACATAAAGCACCGTAGTACGATATTGCAACTGTTCTTCACATTTAGGCTTGTACCTCGTATGAGACTTGAAAGTATAAAGATAAGAAGAATCCTTAATGTGATGATTTTTTCCCCTTTTTAACTAAAGGCAATAATAAGATGGTAGTTCCTGTTGGAGTGTGTTTGACAGCTCTCAGTCCTTTTGTGAGTGTATCAGGACTACTCCAACATGATCAAATACTACTGAATTGTAGAAGTATTGTGTGGTTTTCCTTATTATTCAAGTTTTTCTTATTTTGTGGAGTCCTAAAATTACTCCAAAAAGTATGCAACAACAAGAACTATGTTCTACCTCATTATTCCAAGCTGTGGTTAAGGCGTAGTCATTCTATACTACAAGTAGGCCTATGTCAAACGGCCTACATATTCTCAGTTGGGCCTATAGGAAAGGACGTTTCGAATGGTGGACAGCTGCAGTCTTCAGCGCAGGGCGTAATCCTAGACTCGTCGTGTTTACTCAGGCTCCCTCCACTCCACTCCTGTGGCGCTTACGTCAGCAGTTTTGCCACCGCAATCAATACGCTATTTGGCCTAATGGAAGGTACATAATGCATGCATGTGTCCTTGCAGGCTTTTACCAAATGACACTCGATGACTTGGGAGACACAACTGGCGTTATCTGAGCGTTCAACTCTTGAACATGACGCTAAACGATTTGGGAGACGCAACTAGCGTTCTCTAAGCGTTCAACTCTTGAAACATGACGCTCAATGATTTGGCAGACGCAACTGGCATTCTCTGAGCGTTCAACTCTTAAAACTATTAGGAGACACAATGTTCAATGATTAGAGGATCTATGATAAAGTATTATTAGCCGAAAGGAGTAAAGCGGATAAAGTGAGCCGCTAGCCAGTTGACGGGTTAGGAAAGGTCAATAAGGGAGAGATTTAATGTTGGCCTGGAGATTTAGTATATAACACGTTGAATAGGTTGGTAATAAAGAAGGTGGGTAGGTAAGAAAAAGGATAGCAAAATTTTATAAAAAAAGTACTGGGCAGGTAGAACGTTAGGCAAATAAGAAGGTGGGTGAGGAGGAGGTTGAGTAGGAAGGTCAGTGGGTAGATTGGTAGATTCATTATAATGTCTTATACACAGAGGTGGATATACCCTTTCACTCAATATTAAACTCAGACCATCCTTACCACTTACCTTCGGACACCACATTTGGTGATCTCACAACCTAATTACACACAAAAATGACTATGATTTTTGTCAATAGGTTTTCTGGATGTTAGTCCAAAATTCAACAGAGGACATTGAACTAGTCACCTATGAAGGTAATGTGAGTACTCACAAGGGTGTATGTTGGCAGAAAGGAATGAAAGGATGGAAGTAGTTGTTATGGTAAAGAAGAAGAAAAAGGGTGATTAGTGAGCTTGTTATCAAACAGGGCTAAATAATAAAAGTACAAATGAAACACTTAATCTCAATTACTTGTCCGAACTGGAACAAATTTTAAAATGTGATAAAAAATCATCAGAAAAACGTTGGACCAAAACTAAGATGAAAGTAATAGACTACATTCCACCCGGTCAAAATAAAAAATAAATAAATAAATAAAATAAAAACCACTAACATTGAGTCCGACTTTACCAGACGACGTCTGTAATTCTGCAGACATATAATGAAACTGAAAGACACTAGACTAACCAAGAAACCCCTGAAACTAAACACGACAACATAGACCAAACAAGTCAAAATTGACCTAGAAAAGGTCAACGTAAAATTAACTGACGCTGAAGATCGTACAAAAATGACAATTTGAAAGTGACATCAGAGGTCAAACCCCGAACAAGAGCAAAAATGACAAAAAAGACGAGTGAAACAGTAAAATAATGTAGAAGTACTAGGAAAATGAAATGTTCTTGAAAAGCTTCTACTAATGCCTAATGTGTCGAAACATGAAAATAAGTAATTTAAATGGTTTATACATACATTTCATAAGTAAAGTATACATTTTTAATATCACTCTATTTTTGGTTTTAGTTATTTAGAGACGCGTCGACTGAAGGACACAAATGCTCGCGCAATCTGGAAGGAGGTATTTGAGAGAGTTTGAGGGAGCTAAACAAGTTGCGAGCAGTCTCGGCAAACACTGTATATTTGAGTTGGATAATATGCTACAATTACAAGTGCAGTAATAAAACATCAACATTGACTCAAGTCTTATTGACGGATCAATATTTGCCCGCTTTGCGCGCTCCCCACGCTACAGTCAATATATTGCCTCCTAATATTTGGAACTCTTCCTTGCGCTCATCCCAGAAACTGACTAGCGTTAAAGAGAAAGCAGCTTGGGATTCTAGATTTTAGAAACTCACTTTAAGTTATTTTTAATTTACTTAAGATATTTTTAACATATAATGTGCCAATTATTTATAGAACATGAATTTTATGTAAGATGCGTATATTCTTTATTTAATCATTCCTTAGCCCTTGGGTTGTTGTAGTACATTTCAAAAGATACAATGGTTTTTAAAAATCTCTAGAATTTTGAGCTATTTCCAGTGAATCATGAACTTCACCATTAAGGGTATATTAATGTTTCACCTCTACAAATTATAATATAAATAATTAAAATAAATGCTCACGATATGACATTTTGCTCTGTGAAATAAAACAAACCGTATCCCTATAAAAGACACTATAATCATCATCATCATTAGTATTCCTGCCACCTATGATATTTTTTCTTTTTTCCGCTGCCTTTCGCCGTTTCTTTTGTGTTACAGTATCCCTTTCCATACTTTAAATCACCATCAGTTGGTATCTTCTTCTTCTCTCTTTTTCCCTCCATTATTCTGGAAAAAGAGAGACCTATACAGCTTTGGACCCCCCAAGAGTTGTAGAGGTCACTTCGGGATGTATAACGTCTTAACTGTACCGTCTTAAGTAATTTTCCTTTCATCTAATTACATTTTCCAAAATCAACCATCTTTAAAAAAAATTGTGTCATAACAGTAATACTAGAAATCTATTTTAATGATAAACAATTTTAATCTAGAAATTTATAGGAATTCAAATTTTTACAGAGGTGTACATCTTTTTAACATGTTACCAGCAGAAATAAAATCATGTTTGAATCTACAGAATTTCAAAAGAAAATTAAGACGTTTATGTCCCGGAGAGTTCTCTATAGTTTGTCTGAGCTTTAACACGATATACGCCTTTTAAATATTTTCATTCACTATCCATTTTATTGTGTTATTTAATTACAATAATTTGTCAAACTGTTTAATAATCTTAACGTAATATCACTAGTTGTTTACTGTGTAATGAATATTGAGATTGATGTGCTAACTAATTAATAATGTCAAATTCGATATAGTATATTATGTATTATTTTGACGTAATTTACATCGAAATGTATTTTTACATCTAAGATGCAAATAAAGAATTTGAATTTGAATTTCCTTCACAGCAGTTCCCTCAATAAACACTATTTTCTCATTGCATGTTCTAGCCAGTTTCTTCAATACTCTTCTCAATACTGGTTCATCAGTCACTTATCTTCCCATATTACAGCTTCCATCCTCATCCATAGCCACATTTCCATTACATCTAGTCCTCTTTTACCTTCTTTTCTTGGTGTCCATGTTTCTTCTCCGAAGAGAAACACACTCCATATGTAGCATTTCATTATGCTCTTTTTCCAGTGGCCTACACAATAAGCTACTCTTTTTATTTAATCCTTCCTTAGCCATTGCAATTCTTATTTTTACTTCTTTTGCGCTCTAACTTCCAAGATGAAGTGTATCAGAGTGTTTGTATATGCTCTGTAGTCATTTTTATGGAACAACAAGAATGGACAAAAAATAATTTCCAGGATAGGAAAGACAGTGCTCATTTGGTTATCACAAGAAATGTAGATTAATGAGGGTTAGTACGCTGTTAGTAAAAAACGTAGGGGGTTGATGGTGGCATATGGGAGAAACAGTGTTTTTACTATAAGAATGAACAAAAACATGTCAAAATTGTCTTAATAATATATATGAAGGGATGAGGGAGCAATAAGTGAGTCGGCCTTAATCAGTCCATCTGAAATGTGGATAGAATGCAAATAAAGAAGTCTCTTATTCCTAGTAGGATCAAACTTTATCATTTCCTTCTACACTAGGAAATTCATATTTACACTTTAATAATAATACTTTCAAATCCTCAAAGTTACAAAGTTTTAAATACAAAAAATCGACAGAATACATGTAACACAGTCATCATATTTTATGAATGAATGAATGAATGAATGCTGCAAACTGAACAAAATAGGGTCCCCAAGATTAATGCCTGGTTAGGGATTACATCACACAAAAAATAATGTATGCAAAAATAAAAACAGATTTCAAAAGTAGATATAAAACTTGAAATTTAAATTCCTTCCTTTGTAATACTCCATAGATAATTGGTAAATAATTGTTGTTTAAACATACTTTTTACGTTATATACACATTGATTTACATATTACGAATGGTATGACTTATCTTCAGTAGTCTTCAACACTTTGCTTCAACGAAGCCATTGTTTTTGTTTTAGGAGTAATTACATTTTTTATGTATATTTATGGACAGTTGAAAGTTTTGGTATTCATGTTTGGCTTTTGACGCATTAGTGGCACAATGATGTAATCCAGCTACTTAGGGACAAAGTGCTGTGTGGATTGTAGGCACCAGAGTTGTGGAGATTGTAAGCTCTCATGGCGCAGTGATGTAACCCAGCCACTTGGGGACAAAGTGTTGTGGAGATTGTAGGCACCAGAGTTGTGGAGATTGTAAGCACTGGTGGCGCAGTGGTGTAACCCAGCTACTTGGGGACAAATTGTTGTGGAAATGGTAGGAGATATGTTCTATACTATACTGGAATATATTAATGCTCAATGGTTGTCATCGACGTAGACACTACTAGTGATGTCTGTGTTGGAAGGCGCAGATGCTTTGTAAGGAGATAACTGAGTGTCAGGCTTGTCAATTAGCTGAAAATCAGACCAACACTACGTGGTTCGGAATCCACGCCAAGCTGTAGGTCTCTTAGATGCTCTGTATATTGGGCTATTAATGAATATAACTTTCTAAGGAACAGTCGACCTTAGTTAATAACAATGACCACACTCGTTCATCTACACTCATAACACTCATTCGCTCCTCATATTCGCCCGCAACCATCGTCTTAAAGGTGAATAATAGACTAATAAATTCATAAATTGTACATTACTTATAACAAGTGTAACACATTAATACAACTGGAAATTGAGGTTACAAAAGAATGATGTAGCCTACTGAATAGATTACAAGTAATAAATAGCTATTTTAAAATTAACCTAATAGCAATCATAAAAACTGTTCGTGTAATTATGCGGCTCCAATAGGGCGAGCAAACATGAGGGGCCGGTGAAATGGCGGACGGCAGTAAATATTGTGCTTTGTACACATCTGTAACGGTTAATTATATAGGTGTAGATCAAATGTTTTATGCAACTATTGGACTGCCGATGTAATTACGGTCTCTGGTGGCCGGACACTCTTGGCAGCACTTTACAAGGTAGGCCTACATAGCTCGTGAGAAATTAACATTACATTATTGACTTGTTAAAAAAGGCATGAGTTTATTAATGGTACAGTACCTCATAACTTATATAGTTTAAAATACTAAACAAATGCCATCAACATCTGTTTAACGGTTATGGAAAATGCATAATGAGTGAGTACATAGTTTTTGGATTATTTATATTAAGTTTATTGTACAGACGTCCTGTAGGTTTAGTCTACGTTTATGGTGAATCTGCCATCGTTCTATACTAAAACCACAATCCCTCTGTAACTTGTAAATAGCCATCTTCTTTAACCCAGGCTCAAAGTCATTACGCCATAAAGACCATCGACTGCCCGCTCACCCAACCTGGAACTGGAGATTTCCCAAACAAGGCTGTTTGGGATGTTTGGTTTTGAGGGATGGGATAGACATGGACGGAACCTACCTCAAAGACGTGAGAATTCCAAGAAGTCGGGGCCGACCGGCTAATGGCGGCACAAACATTGACTCCATGCTGTCCAATATTTGTTCGGCTTGACCATTTAATCCTTGACTCGCCGAGGAGTTCGACCGCCAAAACAAAGTGACTCTCTCCGAGTCGGGACGTTTGAAGTCCCTGGATGGACGATTTCCCTTCGAAAGGAGTGGAGGCTTTACCAAGTCTTCCTCCTAGAAATGTAGATTCAGTTGTGTAACTTCCTACGGGAATTCATGTCTTCTCTTTCCATCAGATTGAATGACGTACGTCTCACATTTAAGTACGAAGCGAGGACTGTTTAGACACATGCTTTTATCGTATGTATTTTGATGAGATTAAGAATTCTGAAAAATGTATCTTCTTAAGAAAAAAAACAAACAACGCTAACTAGTAAACACGTATGGCAAGGAAAATTCCTACAGTTTAGAGATAAACTGAATTTAAAACAATTATAGTAAAATAAAAAAATATTTGGGTTTCAATAGCTACATTAAAAATAGAGTTCATATTACCAGTTTATATATTCGTCAAAATGCTATAATAATTGCTTCAAAACTATTTTCCGAATATCAATAAAAATAAAACCACCTCCATGGGATGATTATTTAAATAGGTTACGTCCCTTTCAAAGAGTGTGTCAGTGACTGTTTAAGTCAATCACCCAGAGATTTCCTTCCTTCTTATTACAACAAGTACACAAACATTTGAAGTCCATTACTGAAATCCAATGAAAATAATTTCTTTTTTGATAAAATGCATAATTTATGCACAGACAAAATGTAGCTAATTATTTATAGCTTATATATTATATTTCCAACATATTTTAAGCAAAGCAAATCATGAAACATAGGTCAGATGAACAGTTTTGGACCTTTTCATTAATTCACTACCACTACTTTTTTATCTCAATTACGGTTAGGTCAGGTCAGGTTAGGTTAGATGGCTACTAAATTTTATGACAAACTGGTAAATCCAATGATTGACTTACCGCCGAATGCGCTCTCCGTGTGTAAGTTCTTGGAAAGCAATAAGGTCAGTGATATCGGATTTCTAGCAGATACGGAATACCACAGTAAACGTAAAAATCATTAGGGAACAGTTTTTAGAGTAATAGAATAGTTATAAAGTGGTAGTGAATTAACGGAAAATATCCACAGTTTTTTATAAAAAAAGTTGCATACTTGTTAAATTAGCAGCAAACAAAAAGTAAACTTGAAGTTGGAGTCATAATGAAATGTTATATATATTTTTTATCAATGTTATTTCTATTTGGTTATCTATTAAATTGCTAAATACTTTCAGGAAGTTGTAATTGGAGGAGTTAGGTAAACTTATCTAGCACAAAATTATGTGTACTGTTACAGTGTAACCTTTATATTTATTTAAATAAGTTATTTATGTTAGCTCTTATTGAAACAATAAACTTTATTTCAAACATTTCTACGTTTACATTTTATGGAATCTGTATTTAAGTTTCACTCACGTTTTTCTAAGACATTTGCTTATAATATTTGACTAAATTTAGAAAAATTTTAATTATTTCCATGTTGTATTATAAGACTGATTTCTGCGAATTAGAATTTCAACGAATAATGTAGATATTGTATTTAAATTGTATATTCACAGAGAAAAGAGAAACAAATGGTGCTTTCTTATGGCCGCAGCGAACGTTAGAGGCAGTTCAGAATAAATTACAATTAATTCACATATTTATAAATCTATAGTAATAATTACTTCGTTTATCTTTGAAGATTTGTGGAGGGAACAATAGCGGTACTGACAAAGGGCTGGTCCTGTCATCGTAAAGCAAAGTGGAGAAATGAGTACTCGACACACATTTAGCGCACTATTGGATGAGACCTTACTTTATTTCTTTTCTGTGATTATGACCGTAAATAATAGTTTGAGCTTTTGATAGAGCAGTGCACCAGCCTGCATGATGTGGCAACGCTGTAGCTGTTATCAGTGGTGCCTTATCAGGCAGTGGAGGTGAATCAGACCTACCTGGGCGCTTTCTGCCGCCAGCCTGAATGGCTGTGCTTCTAAAGTCTATTTAGTTGCTCTAATATAGAAAAAAACCATAGACGTGGCTGTTTCAGGTAAAATTCAATACCGATTGCACTGTACGTTGCATAAGCACAATTTAGATCCAAATTTTAAAGTAACAAAAAAAGGTAGTAAAAGTATAATTTCTTCGGTTTTATATTAAAAAAAAAAAAAACAATAACAAAAACAATATACTGTATATAAAATCAACGTTTATGCTGAATCTGAACTTGCCTGTTGATTTTTTATCTACTAATTTTTAAGGACCTAATTATCGTTATTTATTAATTTTTTATTTGTTTAAACAACTGCCACACAAAAGGTTTACTCCCAATTGCAACATAGCAATAAAGAGAAAATAATATTACTATTCAATAGTATGAAGTATACAACATAATTAATAGAAAAATACAACCTTAAACAGATGTCCATATAACACAATGAATTTTAGCCCATAAAAATCCCAAACAGCACACAACCGATTAAAAAGCGACAACAATTAAAAGAATAACACTTAACTGCTAAAAATGAATAGACTATAATAAAAAAAAAAAAAATGCTAAACTGACAATAAATAACAGATAGAAAGAAACAAGTAAACTACCAAACAAATAACAATTAACTGATAAAAATATATAAATAAACGCCTGTAAACATAAATAACATAATAATAATTCAGTAAAATTTAAACCATAGAGATTAAATATCAACAGATAAAAAAAAAAAAATAACTGAGTAGTTATTTTGTATCTAACTTAATTCATTCAATGGCAATAGTTAATTGAAAAAACAAAGTTTATCAATAACCAAATTAATAAAAAAAAAAAAAAAAAAATTAATCACAAATATCTGATGTAAAGCTTTTGACTATCAATTAGACGTGGAATGTTTTCCAAGAATGTGTACTTTTCTTGTAGCACGGATTATAAATTATTAAAATGAATAAGTAACCGATACGTCACGGAAAGAACATATTTGGGGGAGGAGGAGAATATGTTTTTTTCTTACTCGGTGTAGGAGTAAACACTTTACTTAGTTATTTATAAGTTTTTTCTAACCCATTACAGAGTTTTAATATTTCATAAACGTCCTTGATTTCAATTTTATCAATTTTTAGGTATCATTTTAGTTTTAGGTCCATTTTAGGAATCTGGTCCAAATAAGGCAACTTAAAGGTTTCTTAATTGGACCCTGTATTGAATTTCCAAAATTATTTTTTGCTCATAACATTTTTAAGTTGTAAACTTTTATGTTTGTGATTTGTATTTTTTATTAATCGTCAGCCTTGCTTATTGAGCATTATTTTTTACACATCTAAATACTGTATTTTTAGATTTAATATTTTTTTTAATCAACTACTGGTTGAGAATATCGGCAACTCTCCCTTACAAGGTCTATTAACGTTTGGGCGATTTTTTGACGAATTCACAGTAATCTTTGCTTAGTGAGTTTGTTTTCAAAATTATCTGATAATTACGTAAGCACTAACAATCAAAACTAAATTGGAGCTAAAACTTAGTTTACATCTTACGTTAAAGTTTACAACACAAAAACCGATTACCAACTAGTATAACTGTATCTAAAATTGATAGTAAACTTAATAGTATATTTCATAACAAGAGTGGAAAGTGGGGTTTTGCATGTTCGAGACCATATGTTTGAAGTGCGAGACTTGTCGAGCCCTTCGAATGGTCGAGAACATACAAAACACTTTCACTCGAGTTTTGAACGATACTTTTCACTACAATACGGGGAAAAATCATTTTTGGAATGTTAACTGTTTATTAAATTAGAAACATGTTTTAAAAACAGGTGTTGTTGACTGTGGAAAATTTTCGGTTGTAAACAATGTTACTTTCGGTAGTAAACAATAGACAGCTGTTGAAAATATGATGTTTCGCAGGTTGTAAACACATAACGAAAACAGCTGAACTCATAGTAGTGTAGTGAAAAATCTTTACCAGCCGGGAGCATTGTTGAAAACTTTGTTGACATGTGTGAAAAATATTGGCGCGGCAATAAAGCAAACAGATGCAATAGTAAATTTTTATTTAAAACACTGTAAACGGTAGGATGTGAGTTTACTGTGTATGCCATAAAAACATATTGGGTAAACATATGGGCTTGTGGCTTGAGGTTTGAGCACAATTGTTGATTCTCCGTCAAACAACATTTAGCTGCGGGCCATTCAGAGATATGCGGGCTCCCTCGATGATTATGCAGAATGGTAATATTTACTGATTACTACACTATAGTAATCAACTATACTAAAATTAAAGCGACGTTTATTTTATGGAGGAATGATATTCTTAATATAAAGTACTTTCTTGAATGTCTATGCATAAAAGGTGGAATTTGGTAGAAGATTGTTTTGTTTGTTCCAAAGTTTCTTCTTTTTAAGAAAACTTGTACAACAGGCATTGTAATTATGTAAAACTCTTGTTGAACCAAAGAGGGGACCTGCCAGGACCAAAGTTTTAAGAAGTAGTTTTTTTTTTTTTAAGTTAAAACTTTTTCGGAAAATAAAAAACACACAAAAAATATTGTTCACTTTAAAGTAAAAATGAAATTTCAACAAATATTATCTATATATGTTCCTGTTAACGATAGATAAAATAGTGCCTGTGACCCCTCCCTCTTTTTTCCACAGATTAATCTCAATTTAAGTATGATATATGTTTACATATTACTGTATATAATGTTATGGTTGTATAGAAAAAAATATATAATGTGTAACGTATAACATACTTAAATTAAAATAACCGTATAAAAGTCAAATGAATGTATTCAATTATATTTGTAGAAAAAGTTTTGTAATCTTGAGGATCTTTTCGATTCAATTTATGTTCGGGTTGCAGCACTGCGCTTCTCTAGGAATGAGTTGTTTTTGTTACTCTTACTTTGTCGGTGTTTTGCTTGGTAATTATTTTTGAGGTTATGTTTGTTTTGTACATGTAAAAATAGCATTGATATATTTACGTGTTATCATCCGAGTGAAAAAGGGAGAGTATTTGAATAGGAGATTGATTTAAGTAGTGATGAATTGATCAGGAGTGAGTTAGAAGGATAAGAAGGATGATTGGTCTTTTCATAATATATTCTTCATAGTCAAATAATTTACAAATATATTTACATCCATTGACACATGAATACTGTAGCATGGTAAAAATTATAATTTTAATAAAATGTGAATTGAGGCCTGACAGCCCCCCCCCCCTTAAGTTCATGGATAAACAGACACAACGCGTAAACATAACCCAAAAACTTGGCTAATTTTGTTTTTTTTTTTTATTTCTTCTTTGAGTTCTTTATTGGAAAATTTTAATTTATTTAAGAAAATCTCAAAAATTCCAATAAAATATTTATTTCGTGAGGCCTTTCACCTACAATGTAGGCATCGTCAGACATCAACATAAAAATTCTAATTTTAAAACATTTGTTTACAAAATATATAATAATATAAATATTAAAAACATATGGTAGATTTTAAAAATAATTAAATTTAAAGTTGTGTATATAAATATGAATGTAAAGTTATTTAAGTTAAAATTATACTATATAAACGGAGAATTTTGAATGGGAGGAGGTTCATTATTTACAATTAGTGTGTTAAATTTGTTCATGTAGAATGTTTCTGATGCATCTAATAATTGATTTTTATTAACTTGTTTTAGAACTTCAAATTTTGAAAAGTTATGTCCTTTTTCTAGTGCATGTTTGGCCTTTGCTGATTTTTCACATTGTCCATACTTAAAATTTGCTGTGTGTTCTTTGAATCTTGTTTTAATTTTTCTTTTTGTTTGGCCAATATACACCTTATCACAATTATCACAATTAATTTTATATATTCCAGATTTATCTTCTTCATTTATTTTTGATTTTGGGTTTTCTAATAGGTTTTTTACTTGATGACTTGTTCTGAACGATAAATTTATATTGTGCTTTTTGAATATCTTCTTTGCTTCATTTGAATATTCATTATAACAAACGGATTTCCAAATAGATTTTTCTTTAGGCTCAATTGGTTTTAGTGTAGTTCTTTTATTGTTATTCTTTGATATTGTCTTTTTTCGAATGATATTGTCAATTAATTTAGTTGGATATTCATTGAATTGAGCAATTTCTTTTATCTTTAAAACTTCTTTTTGGTAATTTTCTTTTGATAATGGTGTGTTGAGAAGTCTATGAATTAATGAGTTGAAGACAACTCGTTTTTGTGATGGTGGATGAAATGAACTATTCATAATAAATCTGTAATTTTGGGTAGGTTTTCTATAAATGTCGAAGTCAATCATTCCAGTTTTTAAGTTTCGTGTTAAAAGTAAATCAAGATATGGGATTGATAAATTTAATTCTGTTTCATATGTAAATTGTATAGTGTTGTAGAATGAATTAAGTTCGATAACAAATTTTGAGAGGTCTTGTTTCTTGTTAAAAACTGCAAAAACATCATCCACATATCTCAGCCAAATTCGAGGAAAAAAATTCATATTTCTTTTTGCATTAATTTCAAACGAACTAAGAAATATATTTGCAATTAAACATGAAAGTGGGTTGCCCATTGCTGTTCCTTCTGTTTGATTGTAATACTTATTTTCAAATTGGAAAGTATTCTGTGACATACATAAATTTATTAACAACATGTATTCTTCGATTTCTTGATTTGTTAAATTTTGAAACGTTAACCAAGTTTTGGTCATTTCAAGAGCTTCTTTCATTGGGACATTAGGGTAGAGAGAAACTACATCAAATGAAATAATATATTCATCTTCTTCGATTTTAACATTTTTGATTTGATCAATAAAATCATATCTATCTTTAACAGAAAAAGAATCATATTGATTAAATGATTTTAGTTTTTGAACAAGGAATTTAGAAATTAAGTATGTAGGTGAATCAATGCAAGAAACAATAGGTCTCATTTTATTTCCTGGTTTGTGTATTTTTGGAAGACAGTATAATCTAGGAATTTTTGGGTTTGAGACTGTCAATTTTTTAATTATATCTTTATTGAGAATACTTTTACATTCCCGAAGTGTTGTGAAAACATTTGAGTTGAATTTGTTAATTGGGTTTTTGTTACACATAACATATGGACCTTCTTCAATCATACCATTAACTCTGTTGTAGTAATCAGTTTTGTCTAATATAACAACTGTATTACTTTTATCAGCCTTCAAATAAAACACATCTTTTGACTTAATATTAATAATTATATTAAATTCAAAATAATTTGTGTTTTGTTTTTTAGTATTTTTAGTTGTTATTGCGTCATATAAATCTCTTCTAATAGTGGTTTTGGTCTCATTGTTGAGGTTTCTTATGTTACTCTCTATATCAATGTAAAATTCATCTAATGTCTTTGGTTGTAAACTATAATTTAAACCCTTTTGAAGTAAGTTAATTTCGTTTTCATCAAATGTGACTGAAGATAAGTTTAGGACTAGATCATCACTAACTATATTTGAAGTATTTTGTGGTTCATTTGTTTCGTGGTTGTAGTTCTGTAAAAGGTTGTTAAATTTTTTATTTAGTTTTGTAATTTTGTGTTCATATTTAAATTCAATGCTTTCTAAAATTGCTTGATATTTCGTGTCAAACAAAGGGAAATAGTTCAAGTGTTTCACAATAAACAAGTGTTTTTCTAAAGCTTGCAGTTCAAAGTTTGCTTGTTTTGCGTATAAAGATTTGATTTCTAAATTTAACCAATGTATTTTAGCATGTAGTAGTACTTTTTCAGTAATTTGGTTTTTTATAGAAATTGTAATTTTTATAAAATTTGGAAATATTTTATTTTTCTTGCACTTTTTTAAGAAATAGATGTCATCTGAAATTAACCTCACCTTTTGTTTAAGTTGATGTAATTTGTTGAACTCCGTAGACCTGAGCGTCGATTCATCCATTTCTTCTTTGAGTTCTTTATTGGAAAATTTTAATTCATTTAAGAAAATCTCAAAAATTCCAATAAAATATTTATTTCGTGAGGCCTTTCGCTTACAATGTAGGCATCGTCAGACATCAACATAAAAATTCTAATTTTAAAACATTTGTTTACAAAATATATAATAATATAAATATTAAAAACATATGGTAGCTTTTAAAAATAATTAAATTCAAAGTTGTGTATATAAATATGAATGTAAAGTTATTTAAGTTAAAATTATACTATATAAACGGAGAATTTTGAATGGGAGGAGGTTCATTATTTACAATTAGTGTGTTAAATTTGTTCATGTAGAATGTTTCTGATGCATCTAATAATTGATTTTTATTAACTTGTTTTAGAACTTCAAATTTTGAAAAGTTATGTCCTTTTTCTAGTGCATGTTTGGCCATTGCTGATTTTTCACATTGTCCATACTTAAAATTTGCTGTGTGTTCTTTGAATCTTGTTTTAATTTTTCTTTTTGTTTGGCCAATATACACCTTATCACAATTATCACAATTAATTTTATATATTCCAGATTTATCTTCTTCATTTATTTTTGATTTTGGGTTTTCTATAGGTTTTTTACTTGATGACTTGTTCTGAACGATAAATTTATATTGTGCTTTTTGAATATCTTCTTTGCTTCATTTGAATATTCATTATAACAAACGGATTTCCAAATAGATTTTTCTTTAGGCTCAATTGGTTTTAGTGTAGTTCTTTTATTTTTATTCTTTGATATTGTCTTTTTTCGAATGATATTGTCAATTAATTTAGTTGGATATTCATTGAATTGAGCAATTTCTTTTATCTTTAAAACTTCTTTTTGGTAATTTTCTTTTGATAATGGTGTGTTGAGAAGTCTATGAATTAATGAGTTAAAGACAGCTCGTTTTTGTGATGGTGGATGAAATGAACTATTCATAATAAATCTGTAATTTTGGGTAGGTTTTCTATAAATGTCGAAGTCAATCATTCCAGTTTCTAAGTTTCGTGTTAAAAGTAAATCAAGATGTGGGATTGATAAATTTAATTCTGTTTCATATGTAAATTGTATAGTGTTGTAGAATGAATTAAGTTCGATAACAAATTTTGAGAGGTCTTGTTTCTTGTTAAAAACTGC
Source organism: Stictocephala bisonia (assembly GCA_035578905.1). NCBI lineage: Eukaryota > Metazoa > Arthropoda > Insecta > Hemiptera > Membracidae > Stictocephala > Stictocephala bisonia. The sequence goes on from JAQJVL010000186.1 coordinate 629,034, forward strand.
AAAAACATCATCCACATATCTCAGCCAAATTCGAGGAAAAAAATTCATATTTCTTTTTGCATTAATTTCAAACGAACTAAGAATATATTTGCAATTAAACATGAAAGTGGGTTGCCCATTGCTGTTCCTTCTGTTTGATTGTAATACTTATTTTCAAATTGGAAAGTATTCTGTGACATACATAAATTTATTAACAACATGTATTCTTCGATTTCTTGATTTGTTAAATTTTGAAACGTTAACCAAGTTTTGGTCATTTCAAGAGCTTCTTTCATTGGGACATTAGGGTAGAGAGAAACTACATCAAATGAAATAATATATTCATCTTCTTCGATTTTAACATTTTTGATTTGATCAATAAAATCATATCTATCTTTAACAGAAAAAGAATCATATTGATTAAATGATTTTAGTTTTTGAACAAGGAATTTAGAAATTAAGTATGTAGGTGAATCAATGCAAGAAACAATAGGTCTCATTTTATTTCCTGGTTTGTGTATTTTTGGAAGACAGTATAATCTAGGAATTTTTGGGTTTGAGACTGTCAATTTTTTAATTATATCTTTATTGAGAATACTTTTACATTCCCGAAGTGTTGTGAAAACATTTGAGTTGAATTTGTTAATTGGGTTTTTGTTACACATAACATATGGACCTTCTTCAATCATACCATTAACTCTGTTGTAGTAATCAGTTTTGTCTAATATAACAACTGTATTACTTTTATCAGCCTTCAAATAAAACACATCTTTTGACTTAATATTGTTAATTATATTAAATTCAAAATAATTTGTGTTTTGTTTTTTAGTATTTTTAGTTGTTATTGCGTCATATAAATCTCTTCTAATAGTGGTTTTGGTCTCATTGTTGAGGTTTCTTATGTTACTCTCTATATCAATGTAAAATTCATCTAATGTCTTTGGTTGTAAATTATAATTTAAACCCTTTTGAAGTAAGTTAATTTCGTTTTCATCAAATGTGACTGAAGATAAGTTTAGGACTAGATCATCACTAACTATATTTGAAGTATTTTGTGGTTCATTTGTTTCGTGGTTGTAGTTCTGTAAAAGGTTGTTAAATTTTTTATTTAGTTTTGTAATTTTGTGTTCATGTTTAAATTCAATGCTTTCTAAAATTGCTTGATATTTCGTGTCAAACAAAGGGAAATAGTTCAAGTGTTTCACAATAAACAAGTGTTTTTCTAAAGCTTGCAGTTCAAAGTTTGCTTGTTTTGCGTATAAAGATTTGATTTCTAAATTTAACCAATGTATTTTAGCATGTAGTAGTACTTTTTCAGTAATTTGGTTTTTTATAGAAATTGTAATTTTTATAAAATTTGGAAATATTTTATTTTTCTTGCACTTTTTTAAGAAATAGATGTCATCTGAAATTAACCTCACCTTTTGTTTAAGTTGATGTAATTTGTTGAACTCCGTGGACCTGAGCGTCGATTCATCCATTTCTTCTTTGAGTTTTTTATTGGAAAATTTTAATTTATTTAAGAAAATCTCAAAAATTCCAATAAAATATTTATTTCGTGAGGCCTTTCGCCTACAATGTAGGCATCGTCAGACATCAACATAAAAATTCTAATTTTAAAACATTTGTTTACAAAATATATAATAATATAAATATTAAAAACATATGGTAGATTTTAAAAATAATTAAATTTAAAGTTGTGTATATAAATATGAATGTAAAGTTATTTAAGTTAAAATTATACTATATAAACGGAGAATTTTGAATGGGAGGAGGTTCATTATTTACAATTAGTGTGTTAAATTTGTTCATGTAGAATGTTTCTGATGCATCTAATAATTGATTTTTATTAACTTGTTTTAGAACTTCAAATTTTGAAAAGTTATGTCCTTTTTCTAGTGCATGTTTGGCCATTGCTGATTTTTCACATTGTCCATACTTAAAATTTGCTGTGTGTTCTTTGAATCTTGTTTTAATTTTTCTTTTTGTTTGGCCAATATACACCTTATCACAATTATCACAATTAATTTTATATATTCCAGATTTATCTTCTTCATTTATTTTTGATTTTGGGTTTTCTAATAGGTTTTTTTACTTGATGACTTGTTCTGAACGATAAATTTATATTGTGCTTTTTGAATATCTTCTTTGCTTCATTTGAATATTCATTATAACAAACGGATTTCCAAATAGATTTTTCTTTAGGCTCAATTGGTTTTAGTGTAGTTCTTTTATTTTTATTCTTTGATATTGTCTTTTTTCGAATGATATTGTCAATTAATTTAGTTGGATATTCATTGAATTGAGCAATTTCTTTTATCTTTAAAACTTCTTTTTGGTAATTTTCTTTTGATAATGGTGTGTTGAGAAGTCTATGAATTAATGAGTTAAAGACAGCTCGTTTTTGTGATGGTGGATGAAATGAACTATTCATAATAAATCTGTAATTTTGGGTAGGTTTTCTATAAATGTTGAAGTCAATCATTCCAGTTTCTAAGTTTCGTGTTAAAAGTAAATCAAGATATGGGATTGATAAATTTAATTCTGTTTCATATGTAAATTGTATAGTGTTGTAGAATGAATTAAGTTCGATAACAAATTTTGAGAGGTCTTGTTTCTTGTTAAAAACTGCAAAAACATCATCCACATATCTCAGCCAAATTCGAGGAAAAAAATTCATATTTCTTTTTGCATTAATTTCAAACGAACTAAGAAATATATTTGCAATTAAACATGAAAGTGGGTTGCCCATTGCTGTTCCTTCTGTTTGATTGTAATACTTATTTTCAAATTGGAAAGTATTCTGTGACATACATAAATTTATTAACAACATGTATTCTTCGATTTCTTGATTTGTTAAATTTTGAAACGTTAACCAAGTTTTGGTCATTTCAAGAACTTCTTTCATTGGGACATTAGGGTAGAGAGAAACTACATCAAATGAAATAATATATTCATCTTCTTCGATTTTAACATTTTTGATTTGATCAATAAAATCATATCTATCTTTAACAGAAAAAGAATCATATTGATTAAATGATTTTAGTTTTTGAACAAGGAATTTAGAAATTAAGTATGTAGGTGAATCAATGCAAGAAACAATAGGTCTCATTTTATTTCCTGGTTTGTGTATTTTTGGAAGACAGTATAATCTAGGAATTTTTGGGTTTGAGACTGTCAATTTTTTAATTATATCTTTATTGAGAATACTTTTACATTCCCGAAGTGTTGTGAAAACATTTGAGTTGAATTTGTTAATTGGGTTTTTGTTACACATAACATATGGACCTTCTTCAATCATACCATTAACTCTGTTGTAGTAATCAGTTTTGTCTAATATAACAACTGTATTACTTTTATCAGCCTTCAAATAAAACACATCTTTTGACTTAATATTGTTAATTATATTAAATTCAAAATAATTTGTGTTTTGTTTTTTAGTATTTTTAGTTGTTATTGCGTCATATAAATCTCTTCTAATAGTGGTTTTGGTCTCATTGTTGAGGTTTCTTATGTTACTCTCTATATCAATGTAAAATTCATCTAATGTCTTTGGTTGTAAACTATAATTTAAACCCTTTTGAAGTAAGTTAATTTCGTTTTTATCAAATGTGACTGAAGATAAGTTTAGGACTAGATCATCACTAACTATATTTGAAGTATTTTGTGGTTCATTTGTTTCGTGGTTGTAGTTATGTAAAAGGTTGTTAAATTTTTTATTTAGTTTTGTAATTTTGTGTTCATGTTTAAATTCAATGCTTTCTAAAATTGCTTGATATTTCGTGTCAAACAAAGGGAAATAGTTCAAGTGTTTCACAATAAACAAGTGTTTTTCTAAAGCTTGCAGTTCAAAGTTTGCTTGTTTTGCGTATAAAGATTTGATTTCTAAATTTAACCAATGTATTTTAGCATGTAGTAGTACTTTTTCAGTAATTTGGTTTTTTATAGAAATTGTAATTTTTATAAAATTTGGAAATATTTTATTTTTCTTGCACTTTTTTAAGAAATAGATGTCATCTGAAATTAACCTCACCTTTTGTTTAAGTTGATGTAATTTGTTGAACTCCGTAGACCTGAGCGTCGATTCATCCATTTCTTCTTTGAGTTCTTTATTGGAAAATTTTAATTCATTTAAGAAAATCTCAAAAATTCCAATAAAATATTTATTTCGTGAGGCCTTTCGCCTACAATGTAGGCATCGTCAGACATCAACATAAAAATTCTAATTTTAAAACATTTGTTTACAAAATATATAATAATATAAATATTAAAAACATATGGTAGATTTTAAAAATAATTAAATTTAAAGTTGTGTATATAAATATGAATGTAAAGTTATTTAAGTTAAAATTATACTATATAAACGGAGAATTTTGAATGGGAGGAGGTTCATTATTTACAATTAGTGTGTTAAATTTGTTCATGTAGAATGTTTCTGATGCATCTAATAATTGATTTTTATTAACTTGTTTTAGAACTTCAAATTTTGAAAAGTTATGTCCTTTTTCTAGTGCATGTTTGGCCATTGCTGATTTTTCACATTGTCCATACTTAAAATTTGCTGTGTGTTCTTTGAATCTTGTTTTAATTTTTCTTTTTGTTTGGCCAATATACACCTTATCACAATTATCACAATTAATTTTATATATTCCAGATTTATCTTCTTCATTTATTTTTGATTTTGGGTTTTCTATAGGTTTTTTACTTGATGACTTGTTCTGAACGATAAATTTATATTGTGCTTTTTGAATATCTTCTTTGCTTCATTTGAATATTCATTATAACAAACGGATTTCCAAATAGATTTTTCTTTAGGCTCAATTGGTTTTAGTGTAGTTCTTTTATTGTTATTCTTTGATATTGTCTTTTTTCGAATGATATTGTCAATTAATTTAGTTGGATATTCATTGAATTGAGCAATTTCTTTTATCTTTAAAACTTCTTCTTGGTAATTTTCTTTTGATAATGGTGTGTTGAGAAGTCTATGAATTAATGAGTTAAAGACAGCTCGGTTTTGTGATGGTGGATGAAATGAACTATTCATAATAAATCTGTAATTTTGGGTAGGTTTTCTATAAATGTCGAAGTCAATCATTCCAGTTTCTAAGTTTCGTGTTAAAAGTAAATCAAGATATGGGATTGATAAATTTAATTCTGTTTCATATGTAAATTGTATAGTGTTGTAGAATGAATTAATTGAAAACGATATTAACTTACTTCAAAAGGGTTTAAATTATAGTTTACAACCAAAGACATTAGATGAATTTTACATTGATATAGAGAGTAACATAAGAAACCTCAACAATGAGACCAAAACCACTATTAGAAGAGATTTATATGACGCAATAACAACTAAAAATACTAAAAAACAAAACACAAATTATTTTGAATTTAATATAATTAACAATCTTAAGTCAAAAGATGTGTTTTATTTAAAGGCTGATAAAAGTAATACAGTTGTTATATTAGACAAAACTGATTACTACAACAGAGTTAATGGTATGATTGAAGAAGGTCCATATGTTATGTGTAACAAAAACCCAATTAACAAATTCAACTCAAATGTTTTCACAACACTTCGGGAATGTAAAAGTATTCTCAATAAAAATATAATTAAAAAATTGAGTCTCAAACCCAAATATTCCTAGATTATACTGTCTTCCAAAAATACACAAACCAGGAAATAAAATGAGACCTATTGTTTCTTGCATTGATTCACCTACATACTTAATTTCTAAATTCCTTGTTCAAAAACTAAAATCATTTAATCAATATGATTCTTTTTCTGTTAAAGATAGATATGATTTTAATGATCAAATCAAAAATGTTAAAATCGAAGAAGATGAATATATTATTTCATTTGATGTAGTTTCTCTCTACCCTAATGTCCCAATGAAAGAAGCTCTTGAAATGACCAAAACTTGGTTAACGTTTCAAAATTTAACAAATCAAGAAATCGAAGAATACATGTTGTTAATAAATTTATGTATGTCACAGAATACTTTCCAATTTGAAAATAAGTATTACAATCAAACAGAAGGAACAGCAATGGGCAACCCACTTTCATGTTTAATTGCAAATATATTTCTTAGTTCGTTTGAAATTAATGCAAAAAGAAATATGAATTTTTTTCCTCGAATTTGGCTGAGATATGTGGATGATGTTTTTGCAGTTTTTAACAAGAAACAAGACCTCTCAAAATTTGTTATCGAACTTAATTCATTCTACAACACTATACAATTTACATATGAAACAGAATTAAATTTATCAATCCCATATCTTGATTTACTTTTAACACGAAACTTAAAAACTGGAATGATTGACTTCGACATTTATAGAAAACCTACCCAAAATTACAGATTTATTATGAATAGTTCATTTCATCCACCATCACAAAACCGAGCTGTCTTTAACTCATTAATTCATAGACTTCTCAACACACCATTATCAAAAGAAAATTACCAAAAAGAAGTTTTAAAGATAAAAGAAATTGCTCAATTCAATGAATATCCAACTAAATTAATTGACAATATCATTCGAAAAAAGACAATATCAAAGAATAACAATAAAAGAACTACACTAAAACCAATTGAGCCTAAAGAAAAATCTATTTGGAAATCCGTTTGTTATAATGAATATTCAAATGAAGCAAAGAAGATATTCAAAAAGCACAATATAAATTTATCGTTCAGAACAAGTCATCAAGTAAAAAAACCTATTAGAAAACCCAAAATCAAAAATAAATGAAGAAGATAAATCTGGAATATATAAAATTAATTGTGATAATTGTGATAAGGTGTATATTGGCCAAACAAAAAGAAAAATTAAAACAAGATTCAAAGAACACACAGCAAATTTTAAGTATGGACAATGTGAAAAATCAGCAATGGCCAAACATGCACTAGAAAAAGGACATAACTTTTCAAAATTTGAAGTTCTAAAACAAGTTAATAAAAATCAATTATTAGATGCATCAGAAACATTCTACATGAACAAATTTAACACACTAATTGTAAATAATGAACCTCCTCCCATTCAAAATTCTCCGTTTATATAGTATAATTTTAACTTAAATAACTTTACATTCATATTTATATACACAACTTTGAATTTAATTATTTTTAAAAGCTACCATATGTTTTTAATATTTATATTATTATATATTTTGTAAACAAATGTTTTAAAATTAGAATTTTTATGTTGATGTCTGACGATGCCTACATTGTAAGCGAAAGGCCTCACGAAATAAATATTTTATTGGAATTTTTGAGATTTTCTTAAATAAATTAATTTTGTTTTCATTGTGAAATGTTAAGGTCATTTCTGCAAACTCTGACATGAATGCACTACTTTGCATCCCCCTGAAGTAGACTTATTAGGTTTTCTCGACTATAAAATTTTGCTACCTAAGAGAACGTCAGCAAGCTGAGCCCCACAAGGGTTAATGACCATGACGTAATTGATGCGTTTACATTTAATTAGACTAAAACTATTATAAGTGTCTGAATCACCTTTCTAGTAGCCATTATCACTCGACGTTATCTAAACAGCTGAAAGACACTTGACAGAAGGCAGATCTGGAGGGAAATCACTTTATAATCAGGCTGAGCAAATAGCTAGCATCAACATTGTCTTAGCATTGTTGAGACTGGGATAAGTGGAGATAAGCAACACATCCGAACAGGCTTAACACTGCTAAGTATGGATTTGTGTAATGCCTTGAAACAACAGTACAAACCAAACTGCTTGAGGTATGGGCGTGCAGGTTGAGTCTGCAGGGATAGGGATGGGACTCAGTTGCAACAATGATTGGTAAGATTAAAGAACATTATTCAAATAAAAATATTTATTTTTATACTTTAGTGGGTTTACTAGACATTACAAGGTGTTCTTTTTATTAGAGTAAATAGAAAAATCGGATCTTTTCCGTTAATTCACTACCATTTTTTCCTTTCGTTAATTCACTACCACTTGACAAATATTCTATTGCTCTAAACACGGTTCCCCAATCATTTTTACGTCCACTGTGGCATTCCTCAACCGCTAGGAATTCTATATCATTGACCTTATTTATTGCTTTCCACGAACTTACACACGGAGAGAGCATTCTGCGGTATGTCAATCATTGGATTTACCAGTTTGTCATAAAATTTAGTAGCCACCTAACTTAACCTGACCAAAATTGCGATAAAAAAGCAGTGCTAGTGAAGTAATGGAAAAGGTTTTATGATTTACTTTGCTTAAAATATGTTGGAAATATAATATATAAGCTATAAATAATTAGCTACATTTTGTCTGTACATAAATTATGTATTTTATAGAAAAATGAATTACCTATTTTCATTGGATTTCAGTAATGGACTTCAAATGTTTGTGTTCTTGTTATAATAAGAACGAAGGACACTTCTGGGTGATTGACTTAAACAGTCACTGACACACTCTTTGAAAGGGAAGTAACCTATTTAAATAATCATCCCTTGGAGGTGGTTTTATTTTTATTGATATTCGGATTGCCTAATCTAACCGTAATTAGGATAAAAAAGAAGTGGTGGTGAAGTAACGGAAAAAGTAGTGGTCGGAAAATCAATAAATGTTGTCAAAATAGTTTATTGACCATTAATCAAGGTGGCTGAGTCTCTCCCCCATCCATACACCGAATGTTGTCATAGCCCTCCCACCCAGATGCGATCCTCCTGATTGGTCTTATAGAAACCATACTAACTGGATTAAAACCTCTAATTTATACTGTTTATCTTATTTTACAATTTCTTCAAAAAAAAGATCACGCGATAGGGGTTAGCTTTTAAAATAATTAGCTGTCTTCAAAACTGTCAATTTTGATTATGTAAATTAAGTTGTTCCACGCAAACAATATGCATGGTTATTGACATAGTATAAATCTGGTTGGGTCATATCTAACAAGTTATCGAGTTGTCTCCAGAATTGTAATATTTTTGTTTAGATACAATTATGGATATAAATCGATACCTTGTTAGGTATTGGTGTATGATATCTAACCAGAATCATATTATCTCGACGATAAAAACATAGCGTATTTTTCGCATAGAGTAGCCTAACCGTGTTCACATAAGCTAACCGACAGGGAAAAAAGAAACAGGGGAGAACATTCTTAAGGCTATTGTGAATGCCTCAGTGGCACTTATAAACAGCTACAACTATTGTAAATATTTGTGATCTATACAAATAATTACTATATTTATTCTTGAGGATTTTGGAGGGAATAGTGGGACTTAAAGCTTTACTACCATCCCCATGGCAAACTGTAGAACTACTCGACACACATTCAGAGCACTAATGGAGCACTGCTTCTTTCTTCTCTGTGCCTTTCTGAAATTGACAATTTTAAGGATATCTGGATAATTTTAAAAGTAAACTCCTGTGGTATGGTATCTTTATTTAGAGAGTTTTAAAACTATGAATATATAATAATAATAATTTATTTCCATCAATATACAGCATGGTTACAAACTTCGTACATGCTTGGAAATTGACTAACCACTTTAGCAAGTTTTTGTGGTTAGTATATCAATTACAACATTTAAAGAAAAAACACACAGCTCAGTCTACATTTAGTACAACTAAAAAACTAAGCTCGGCCGCTACCTGCCGAGCTTACTCTTTACACAGTAAAGAGAAAAAATAAGATTTGTGACTAAGAATATACATGGATACGATATGTAGATAAATGAAAAGAATGTAACACAAAAATAACACTTACTTAAATACAATGGCAATCTTAGAAACAACAGATATCAGTTTTCAATTAAAATTAAAATATAGAGAAAAAATTAATCAAATCTTGACAGCTATTACAAGACACGATATATAAAATTTCATAAAATTTGATGGAAATTATGCTATTGAATAGTGGTTCTTGGAAACTAACTTATATTTACAGTGGAATAAATATCACTCAATTTTAAAATCCAAATTTTTAATTGATTGATAAAGTTTCTTGTAGACTTACAGCTTTTTACTTCAAAATGTAGTTTGTTAAAAAATAAAAGGACCTAAATATGTAAAATAATGTTTGAACAATGATTTATTAACTTTAGAAATTTTAAACATAATTCTAACGGAACTTCTTGTGTTGTGGAATAAGTTCTCATTTCAAGAATTGCCACTCTTTAAAAAAATAATCTTAATACTTTTAAAATAAAAATATTCTAAATGGGCTTGACTTTCAATTCCTGGTATAGTGGAAAAGAGCTCTCCATATATGTTTTCTCAGAATTATTCTTAAAGAATGATTTTGGGTCACTCTTAGTTTGTTAGGCATGATTTAAAAGTCCCGCCCCAGCAAAGAACACCGTACTGCAGATGCGAGTGAACTAATGAAAAATATAAAGTTCTTAACAATATTACATTACAAAAATTCCTCAAGAAATAAAATTTTCTAATACATCGTCTCAACTTAACATGTAGATTTTGTTTAATATGTTTATTCCATGTCATTTTTTCATCAACAGTAAGTCCTAAGTATTTAAATTCTGTAACATGTTGTACACTTTCACAGTTACAATCAGTTTGTAAACAATTTGGATGTGATATATGATCGGAGATAAAAATTCACAACGTAAAAATCAAAATTTATATACATTGTTTTATTTACATTTACTTTTATTTTGTTCTGCTCACACCACCCACTCAACAATCTTAAGTCATCCATTATGTAATGTTACCACATTTTTTGTGAATATAAAAAACATATGTCGTCAGCAAAAGCATGAATCCGCCTATAAAACGGTTCAAAAAGAAGATCATATATATAAAAAAAAATATTTAGTGTATATACAAATAACAGTTAACATAAACCTACTATAAGATCATACTTATATTTAGTAAATAATACCGAAATATATATATATATATATATATATAGGGAGAGTCACTTCACTGGTTGATTTCACATAATACTCAACTATAACACTCGAATAGTAGGAAAGTGAGTTATTACGGCCTTGAATTGCGCTCCTGTAGTAGCAAAGTGAGTTATTACGCACTTTAATTGCGCTCCTGTAGTAACAAAGTGAGTTATTACGGCCTTGAACTGCGCTCCTGTACTAGCAAAGTGAGTTATTACGCACTTGAACTACGCTCCTGTAGTAGCAAAGTGAGTTATTACGCACTTGAACAGCGCTCCTGTAGTAGCAAAGTGAGTTATTACGCACTTGAACTTGCGCTCCTGTAGTAACAAAGTGAGTTATTACGCACTTGAACAGCGCTCCTGTAGTATCAAAGTGAGTTATTACGCACTTGAACTGCGCTCCTGTAGTAGCAAAGTGAGTTATTACGCACTTGAACTACGCTCCTGTAGTAGCAAAGTGAGTTATTACGCACTTGAACTGCGCTCCTGTAGTAGCAAAGTGAGTTATTACGCACTTGAACTACGCTCCTGTAGTAGCAAAGTGAGTTATTACGCACTTGAACTACGCTCCTGTAGTAGCAAAGTGAGTTATTACGCACTTGAACTATGCTCCTGTAGTAGCAAAGAGAGTTATTACGCAATTGAACTGCGCTCCTGTAGTAGCAAAGTGAGTTATTACGCACTTGAACTACGCTCCTGTAGTAGCAAAGTGAGTTATTACGCACTTGAACTACGCTCCTGTAGTAGCAAAGTGAGTTATTACGCACTTGAACTACGCTCCTGTAGTAGCAAAGTGAGTTATAACGCACTTGAACTATGCTCCTGTAGTAGCAAAGAGAGTTATTACGCAATTGAACTGCACTCCTGTAGTAGCAAAGTGAGTTATTTCGCACTTGAACTACGCTCCTGTAGTAGCAAAGTGAGTTATTACGCACTTGAACTACGCTCCTGTAGTAGCAAAGTGAGTTATTACGCACTTGAACTACGCTCCTGTAGTAGCAAAGTGAGTTATTACGCACTTGAACTATGCTCCTGTAGTAGCAAAGAGAGTTATTACGCAATTGAACTGCGCTCCTGTAGTAGCAAAGTGAGTTATTTCGCACTTGAACTACGCTCCTGTAGTAGCAAAGTGAGTTATTACGCACTTGAACTACGCTCCTGTAGTAGCAAAGTGAGTTATTACGCACTTGAACTACGCTCCTGTAGTAGCAAAGTGAGTTATAACGCACTTGAACTATGCTCCTGTAGTAGCAAAGAGAGTTATTACGCAATTGAACTGCACTCCTGTAGTAGCAAAGTGAGTTATTTCGCACTTGAACTACGCTCCTGTAGTAGCAAAGTGAGTTATTACGCACTTGAGACGTTTCGCATATTTATGGATTCTACGTTAGTGTCAATTACAGTGATACGCATTTATCGCCAATTCTTTGATTCGCCATACTGAGTTCGAATAAGTTAAGTTCCAAATCACAAAAAAGATTTCTTCCCTTGACAATTTTCTCTGAACACACACAGTGTTGTAGAGAGTCTTTCACGGGAAATGATTCGTGTTTATTACTCAATTATATATTTTGTTGTGTTGATGTATTTATTTGATAGAGCGTTTTTTTTTTTTTTAATTTTAGTTCATATACATGTGCACTTTGTAGTGTTTACAAATGATCTTTGGGCAATGTTTTAGTATTATTGTTTTTATTGTTAACAGATTGTCAGCTTTTGTATTGTTTGCATTTATCGTTGTACAGTATTTTCATTTTTGCCTACATTATACATAATGCGCACTTTTCCTGAAACTGGATATCACTTAGAATATTATTTTATATAACTTATAACTTACCATGTATGTCTCACAACACTACAATGACTAGATGTTGAGTCAAAATTTACACAGTTATCGATTTCGTCCATCTATGTGGACATCTTCGGACAGTCAGTCCGAAGATGTCCACATAGATGGACGAAATCGATAACTGTGTAAATTTTGACTCAACATCTAGTCATTGTAGTGTTGTGAGACATACATGGTAAGTTATAAGTTATATAATATATACCAACACATAAAATGCTAATCAAGAAACTAATATTATTTTGGCTATCTCATTTTAGTTTTTTTTTATTACATTATTGTTTCCACGATGTTTTCGATGTTTATGACGAAGAATTTTCAAATTTCATCACGAAAAAATATTATATAATACTTTTTATATATTACACGATATCTTATATATTTGAGAATATATTGACACCAAACATAAGTAGGTTTACAGTAAAAAACTATTTTTGATGAATTTTATCACAAATGTACACATTAACCAAAAATCGACTGCCAGTTGGAGGGTTAACAACATATTGTAACAGTGATTTGTGATCTTGACCAACGTCCCACATTTGTTCCCGAGTGAGAGAGGTGCTGTGAACGCTGTCACCCCCCAGCTGCTCGCTAAACTACCCGCCAATTTGCCGCCCCCCAAATAAGCTGAGCTTTGTTCCGCCTTCCCCTCGCCACGACAAGGAACAATTAATCAATAAAACAGATCATTACTAAATCATCTCGTTATCTTATTGTTCCCTGCCCACGCGAAGGGGAACAGTCGCGCCACCAAGTTCGTTTTTACGGAATGTTAACCCACTTTTCAACTATAATTTTGCGTAAATATAGACAAAATTGTTAAAAGTATCTCTTTTAAAAACAATATACAGCTTATGTGTGTAGTAAACGATAAATCAGTGATCCGAAGGTTCTTTCTGTGTCAAAATATTTTTTGTTAATCCTTGGAACAAGGTTTGGGTTTAGAAAGGCTTGAAGATAGACGCGTCTTAAGATACATATCTACAACAGCACTAAACTACTTATCAACTGTAGTTCTGTGTTCACTTTACAATAATCGAATTATCGATTCAAGCACCATCGAAGTTATCAAAGAAGCGGTCCAGAAGAAATATGTATGATTAATATGTGTGCTTGTTAAGTTAAGTCAGACAACCGATCTTACCTGAGCGTATAGCCAGGGGAATTAAGGGACTCACAGCTTTTCGTGAAATCCGAACCACGTAGTTTTTGTCTGATTTGCAGCAAACTGACCAGTCGACACTCAGTTCTCTTCCCTAAACAACATCTGAACCCTGACTATCATCCTACATGGACACACCAAACTTCTCTAGTAGTGTCCACGTCGACGGATCGAGCGGATGCCATGTCGATATTTAAAAGGACCGGTCATCGAACCATCGCCTGCAATCTCCTCAACACCTCGTCCCCAAGTAGCTAGGTTACATCACTGCGCCACAAGTTTCTTTTAGCTACTGCAAAGAGGCCGCATCCAATATTGTGCTAAATTTGTGTCGATTCGTTTCCCAACAAAATTTCCGGTTTGACATGCGATGGCACTAGTACCTTGTCAGTACCTGCGTCCATAGGAAAGGGACCTCTGATTCCTTGTTCTCTGATACTTCTGTAAGCGAGGCACGAGAGGAGTAATGTACCTAGCCTACATTCCCTCTTGAAGGCGCTAGTTGAAATTAACTCTAATAATTTATATTAAGCAGGTTAATAATACTGTATCTATATATCAACAATTTACCATTTACCTCTTGGGAATGTTGTATGTACAGTGGTTACATATGTTCTATCTTACAATTGAGAAGTGTTGGAATCGTCACTTAACGCTTACTATTAGTCTTATGACGTAATAAAGTTTGTAACACTTATGTACGTTTACTGCACTCCATCTCATAGCTCATCTCTTGCCTCGCTTACTTACAGTTATATGAAAATCCCATCAAAATTCAAATTTTGTTTTAAGTTCTGAATACTCTTTTTAAAAATTCTGCATTACTTACTTATGTATGCTAGAGATATATTTATGAATGCATTGCTTAATACTAGAGAGGGCTGGGGTGTCCATGTGGGGTGGTAGTCAGTGTACGGATGTTGTGTAAGGATGACAACTGATTCAGCTTGTCAATTAGCTGAAAATGAAACCAATACTATGTGGTTCGGATTCCACGTAAAACTAGTTCCCTTAGTTACCCTGGCTATTTGATTATTAAGAAATTGCTCTTTCTAAGGAACAGTCTACCTTAGTTAGTAACAAGAATTCACCGGTAATCCACACTCATGTAATCATTCATATTCACCTTAAATATGCAGGAAGTTCTGTCGGTGTCTCACATCTAGGAGAATATAAGAATACATCATTGTAAGACCATTATCATGAAAAAAAAAAAATGGGTAGAAAAGAGTCCGGACCTTTTCCGTTATTCATTACCACTGCATTTTCCGTTACTTCACTTCCAGTACTTTTTTATGGCAATTATGGTTAGGTTAGGTGGCTATGAAAGTTGATCACAAACTGGTAAATCCAATGATTGACTTATCGCCGAATTCGCTCTCCGTGTGAGAGTTTATGAAAAGCGATAAGATAAGGCCAGCGATATCGGATTCCTAGCGGATAAGGAATACCACAGTGGACTTAGAAATGATTGGGGAACAGTTTTTAGAGCAATAGAATATTGATCAAGTGGTGGTGATTTAACGGAAACAAAAAGAAAGTAGTGGTGGTGAATTAACGGAAAAGACCCAAGAGTCCTTCCAAAGGAAGTTGATTATATTCTAATTATGTTAAATTGCTAGATCTCTCTGTATAAAAATTCAACAATATTTCGTGCAGATCTTGTATAGCGTGAAGGCTATTGTGAAATATTACGTGGTGAACAAAACCTTAAAGAAAAGATAATTTGTAAAAATGAGTCCTGGCTATTATTATTCGTATTGTACACGTAAGCAAAAATTTAAGGGTACTCTTTTTTATCTCGCTCCTTCTAGTGTCTATCTGTATTTTAGTGTTTTTACAAAAAACATTAATAACTCAATAATGGTTTTACCGACTGAGTTACAATTTTGTAAAATTAAGCGACTTTAAGTCTGATTACAATATTTAAGCTATTTTACAAGATATTTGGTGTTAGATATTTTACAAGAAAATGCCTAGTGATGACTCAATTTCTTTTTTGCTGTTTTCGAAATGAAAGAATTAGCAAAATTTCATGTCATTCAGTCAATTTACTTTTGAGCTATACATTTTTTTTGTGAAAAAAAAACACACTCACACAAAAAAGCAAATTAACACTAGATGGATATGAATTTAAAAAATATAATTCTTATATTTATGTTCTAAATTACGTGCAGAATCCAAAACGTAATAGCAAAGACGCCTTTTTTGTGACACTCTGTGTATGTAAATACTTAGGCAACGTTTCACATAAAATATGATCACATGTTTATAAAAGTCAATTGTGGAAGTAGTTGTCCAGTGCACTGACTGGACACAAGGTAGTGGCCACGGAATCACAGCGAACAAATGTTTGCGAAGCCGCTCTGCTTT
Source organism: Stictocephala bisonia (assembly GCA_035578905.1). NCBI lineage: Eukaryota > Metazoa > Arthropoda > Insecta > Hemiptera > Membracidae > Stictocephala > Stictocephala bisonia. Next base: position 645,285 of record JAQJVL010000186.1, read on the forward strand.
ATTAGGCCAGCTCTAATATTGACTTCTCTTTGTCTGGACGGACCATCACACACACTCGGAGTCAATCGGAGGAGATTTGCTACAAAGTAAGAGTTTGTTATGTATCATTGATCGTGAAGATGTACTATTTATATATACAGGGTGTTACAAAAAGGTGGGGCTGGTTATGCATTTTCAGATTCTATGTATGATTCCAAGCTAAAAATTAAGAATAGTATTTTTTCAATTTCCGCATTGATTAGGAGCTAGGCTCCATTTTTTTATATAAAACAATTTATATCTTTGTTGTTATTTTTACTATTGTTACAAAACTCGATAAATGGGTTCTTGTTATCAGGTAGTATTTGATAAAAAATATTTTAAAACTGTCTTGATTATTTAAAAAATTACGGCCAATCTGTTTTTATTTTAACAAATATTTGAAAATCTACTGGTTTTAAAAAATTGTGTAAGATACAAAACAGTTTTTAAATAACTTTACCGTTCCAGTGATACCTTATCTGTAAATATCGGTTTAGAAATAACAATTTTATGAACTAACGTTAATTCATATATAGTTTAAATATTGTCAAATTAGTAGCTATTTAGTTTGCATGTGAATTAATTTTAGATCATAAAATTGTTATTTCTTAACAGATTTTTACAAATGAGGTATCATTGGAAAGGTAAAGTTATTTAAAAACTGTTTTGTGCCCTAAAAATTTTTTATAAAGCCAGTGGTTTTTAAAAATATTTGTTAAAATAAAAACAGATTGACCGTAATTTTGAAAATAATTAAGATAATTTAAAAATATTTATTTATCAAATATTACCTTCTAACATAAACTATTTTCCGAGTTTTGTAACAATTGTAAAGCTAACAACGAAGATTTAAATTGTTTTATATATATAAAAAATAGCTTATAGCTCCTAAACAATGCGGAAATTCACTCATTGAATCTTAAAATGCATAATCAACCTAACCTTTTAGTAACACCCTGTATGTATCATTTGATATCTTAAGGCAAATTAATTTGTATGTAATTAAATTAGAGTAGTCAGAGAGAAAAAAGGAACAGAGGTCGCTTCCTAATGGCTCCAGTGAACGCCTCAGTGGCAGTTGTAAATAATTTACAACTAATTTACACCTTTACAAGTCTATACTACTCATTACTACTTTATCCTTGAGGATTGGTGGGGGGGTACAAGAGGGACTGACAAGGTGCTGGCCCTGCCATCTACATAGCAAACTGGTGAAAACCTATTCGTTACACTGGATGCGACCTCTGTTTCTTTATTATCTGTGGGGTAGCGTGATAGGGCGTTTGAGACCACATCTATGGCGTATTAAGAACCACATAATATTGACTTTTTGGATTTAATGATTCATAATTTCTTACGTTCAAATTAAGTTATTCATAAACTACGTACTACATGTTTGAAATAAAAAAAATTTAATAAAACGTAACAAGAATCAAGATATTTATTAGCCATTATATAATTTTTCAAATCACTTTAGGCTACGTCAGTTTAAATCTTATTTTCTAAAACTGTATATCACAATGTTAATAATTTTAAAATTCTAACTAAAATCTTAAATATTTACAAGATAAGTACTTTTCAGTTGTGGAAAATACGTTACATTAAGCCACTTAGATGCAGATTTTTAAATTCATTGTTGGTGACAATCTAATTTGAAGTGGTAACCGATTAAATAATTTCAGCTGTTGATATAGGTAACTTTTCATTGTTTTACTTCATATAACACTTCCTACCACCAGGTCATGTTTGATAATTATATATTGAACTGTGAGTATTAAAACTATTTATGTTTTCATTAACAAAAATTAACTTACTATGAATTCACATATTGCTAAGTGGCGTCCTTTTAAACGGAGGAAAAAACTTGCCCTGCAAGATTCTCGATCAGACTGCCTTTTCCTGCCAAGTAAAAAGGATTTTAGAGGCATTAAAATTGCCCCAGAAACTTACACCGTAACTTTTCTGACACCAAAGTATGCAATGCCATCAATAGAATATTTGGACTTACGCCATACTCTAGTTTCCTTAGAAAGAATAATATTCTTAACAAACTCCTACAGAGGCTATGGACATGTTCATCCCAGCAGAGACTATCTAGGGATGCCAAGTTTTTATAGAACAAATTAAAAATAAAAAGTAACAACAAAAACAATTTAATATTATCTTGTGGTTGTGTCAATTAAGAAAAAAAACAAAAAAGATTACTATTGCAGCGACATATTTTGATATAATTAACAGTGGGACGTGTAGTGCTGCTCGTTGAGAAATACGTAAGGTTTAACCTATAAATTTAACAAATATGCCTATTGTAATTTCATAAATGTGTATTAAGAATTAAATAGCATTATTTACACTTTATCCTAATATATATAATCAACAATGCACTCACTCGTCACGAAATGTCCGGAACGACGAACAGAACTGTTGACATTTTAAGAGAAGTTAGCTTTTGTACCATAAGAAATTATTGGTCGAATATCCATTCCTAAAGGGTAGAAACTGCCTATAAAGATTTACTTATTCCATTAGAGTAACATTGTCCTTAACTAAATTTTATAATTTATTTGAAACAACTGATTCAAAAAACATAAATATGATACAACATCTCGACTAATTTGGTTTAAATAAGATTAACATAAAACACATAGTATTTATGTAAAAATATGTTTTATTTTTTTCAAAATTTTGTTACAAAAATCTTTATTTCCACCTAAAATTGTCTATTTATTAGTTGTTAGTAATCGTGGGTTTAACACTGACTAGTTAAAAAAAAAACGTATTCCGTATTTACCGAATAACCTCCCAGCACGCACGAAGTTTTATAGAGAACTGTAGATGTTTCATAATAGAAGGACGTTTCCAAGTAATGACGAAAAAAGCAATTTAAGTCTGCAGAGAATGTCGGAGGTTGTCGGCCATGTTGGTTTTTATCCCATAAGAACAATGCTATTTTCGAACCGGACACACGATCATGCATAATAAACAACAGTTATATCCAAACTATCCATACTAAACACGATATCCAAACTAAACAGTTATTTTAAAACTGATTTTTCCAAACGAATTGCATTTGATAAAAAATCAAATTGCACGTTGGAGTTGCTTTGCAAATTCCTGAGTAGTTTAATAGAAAAAAATCTAAAAATATTTATTTCGAGGTTTTTATTTTCACCTATTTTTCAAAACTAGGCATATGTATTCAAAATATCAAAAGCAAACCCAATGCGCAATATGATAACGTTTAAAATGAGACCACAACTGTTAGTCAATAAATAACGAATAAAAATATAGATTCGCATGTAACATTGTTCTTATGAGATTAAAACCAACATGGCCGACAACCTCTTCAGACTCTTAACACTAGTGTCGGCGCAGATATTATGGGCACACGAGTTTGGAGGTTGTTTTCTAAGGAACTAAGAGGCCTACGAACAATCTAATCACAACAATTTTTGCCCTCGTTTAATTTTACGTTATGACAAATGCATTTGTAAATTTTATTACAAGTTTTATTAATTTTTATCCTAGTTGGAACAAAAAAAGTACATGAATTTTAACTAGTTTTCACTATTTATCAATTATACACTGTTATTACTCAAGAACACGTTAATGTATCGCATTTATTTACACATATGAAAATAGTGTACTATAAGGATTATAACACGACCAAGTAATTAATTTTACGACCTCTAGAAGCCAGGAAATTTTTCGTTTCAGAGAATTGATACGAACTTTTTTGTCGGATAGTTAAAATTCTAAAATTTATAAAACATATAGGAAACATAACAATTAATCAATTGTTGAAATATAAATGCGATACATTGTCGGGTTCTTGAGTAATAACAGTGTAAAGAAAAATATTCCTGTACTTTTTTTGTTCCAACTAAGATAAAAATTATTTAAATTAGTAATTAAATTTACAAATTCATTTGTCATAACATACAATTAAACGAGAGCAACATGTGTGTGATTAGATCGTTCGTAGGTCTCTTAGTTCCTTGGAAAACAACCTCCAAACTTGGGTGAACATGTCTGCGCCGACACTTGCAGTAACGACTCCTGAAATAGTTTACTTTATATAGCCTATCTTTACTTTAAACATGTTTAACTAGTGTGTCTTTTATCTCAAAGCTGTAATGATAACATTTCTTATCTGTGTTCAATTCAGTAGTAGTGAATTGCCCCTATATTACACGGTTGTGATCCTTTATTCCACTTGTAAATTATTTAAGACTCTCTTATATACTTGTATGCATTTACATTGTAACTATTATTATAGAATTAAAATTAAACATGTTGTGACATGATGTAGATATGAGCATAGTAAACCTTAGTAAAAAATTTAAATTTTAAGTAAATGAAAATAAAAATAAATAAATAAAGATGGAACGAATAATGTTTATGCCGAGAACTTATCATCTACAATTATAAAAATAAAAAATGAGCATGACTATAAAAAACTATTATATACGAATTAATTTAAATAAATATAATTTTAAATCCCATTTTAAGCTGATAAGTATTCGACTATGGTCCATGAATAAAAAGATGTTTAATTGAATTCGTCTTAAAATTGTAGTAGTGGAGATATTGTAGCAAAAACGAACAAATATACTGTACAATCGTTGAAGGTTTTCAAATGCAATGCTGATAATATTTCTGACCAGGAAAAAACATTAGAACCTTGGGATGAAAAACCATAAATTGTAAAGTATAAATTACAAAAGGAAGGCGGTTTCCTTGGAGAAAATCTAGAATAAAGTGACATGGCTCTAATTATCTGGGATCTACAACAACGCAACTCGTTGAGGAAGGAGAGCGACCTTTGTCCACCAGGTTCCTAGAGGGACCGCATATTTCATACTGTAGGCCTATTGATTTAATGTTTTTCAGACGTTTTGTTTAGAAAAAGAAATTGTTATTTGGTACTAAACAGGCGCCTCTTGTTTTTTGTTTATTTGTTTATCAACGGATGACATCTCTTTGCAATTTAACAGATAAATCGATTAAGGAACAAAATTGCAAACTACGATAGTTAATGTATGAGTAAGAAGACAATACTACAACTATGCATACAAAATAATAACGTGAATAAATATTCAACTAAAACGACAAATAATAAACAAAAATTAATAAGATAATGTGAACAGCAAGGCTGGTGAACATGAAAGCTGGTGATAGCGTTAATAAAAAAAAGTAACAACTCAAAATATGTATTATATCAACAGCATTATTGACCCAAATACTTCGAGACCAACATTTTCCTACAAATCTGTAACAATCAGACAGACAAACTATGTGAGTATAAGATGTAAAATAGAAAAAATGCCAATGAGCAACAAACTATAACAGAACTAAATTTTAATGAACAACCAATTATGAAAAGGAAAACTTTTGTTGTTCATTCAAGCGCTGAGATTAAATGCTTTTTACAGTCAGCAACAACCACTGAAAACATCAACATGAGAAGCAGCTTCACTTCCAAGAGTTCTACAGGCTCGTCTAGCAAGATACGGCCTCCGCACACCAAGAGCTGGAGCAGTCGTCTTATCTTCATTGATAAGAGTCATTCAAAATGGCCGAGACCTTAGATAAGCGACTGGGCACATTCTTTGTTCGACCATAAAGTTTGTCTGTCGCCCCGCCGGGACGTTTTGGTCGCCTGCCTCGCTTCGAAGTGAGATACAGACGAAAAGAAAATTAAACGAAAATGAAAAAGTCCCTATTTACGTGGCCAAGTTAGGAATATTTATGATGTACCAATGATTGGTTTTGAGGGGTTCAGTTTACTGGCTTTTTTTATTTTAACTAGTTAAATTGATTTTAAAATGAAATAATTAAACTGCGCTAGACAATCTACATTATCCATTATACAAAACAATATATATCGAGTATAATTTTATCGGAAAAATACGTAAAATAGTGGTTTACCCGTTTAGTATTAGTTTTATTGAGAATATATATTCATTATTCTCCACACCAATTAACCAGTGACTGGTGTGGGTTCTTTTCTGAAAGTGGGGATAATTGGCAAGAATCAATGAGTGATGTTTTGATCGAACATGATTGTATGTTTGAATGAGAATCTTTTGGGTGCATGTGGTCAAAACTTGTTTCAGAATTGAACCCATCAAATGTGACGTTTTATTGTATTTGTACACTGTAATAAATAAATTGATTTATTGATGACTAGGCATGATAAATCATGACACCCCTGCACGCCATTACCATTGTAAAAATATAATAATTACCACTATTACGTCCATAATTACTTCGTACTTGCTCATAAGGTCTACTATACTTTCCAAATAAATTTATTTATTTATTCAGCTCAGTTTGCTTGCTATTATTTAATAATATTTTTAGTTAAATACTCCATTTCTGAGCCACGACTGTCTTCTTGTCATGTCAGTTTAGTATCGACCTGTCGGAGTGGACACCGGCCAGTATCCAGAGTGGTTTCATGCATGTCCTGGCAGTCGCCTCAAGGATTAGCAGAGGTCATCCATCTCGACGTTGTGTGGGGTCTCAGGAGTCTGCCAATATCATCATCCTGGACCGCGTCCTTCAGGACTCATCTCCAACACAAACAACTTACTATATTGTTACACTGGCATTCCATACAAAGTATATAATCTATTAGAGAGCATTTCTGACGTAAAAACAAACAATGGCGAATTTAATTTTCATTTTTAAAATAACCATAATTTTAAAATTGTTCACCAACAAACTCCATAGTAAACTTGATTATTCCAATATAAGTATATTTAAATCCTATATTTGGGCTGTTTGACAATTAGCGTGTTTTTCATTTATAACAGGTAATATTATAAATGATCAATTATTTTAAAAATATTTGGCGACCGAGGCCGAAGGCCGCAAGGTAGAAGAGTTCAGCAGGTAACAAGGTGCGTGCAGGGGTAGTCTACTCTCTAGTCCAAGTACAAATATATATATATATATATATATATATTTAAATAATTGGATTTGGTTTTGATTCTTAACTGTCTCATAATGTTAAAACCACAGTCAATCAGTGACATCTCATAACTTTGAAATATGAGACTATTTTTTTGGTCATTTAATTATCATTTGCATTCAATAAAATTATAGTTTTCTGACCGAATTAATCTATTACTTAAGGAAAATTTTAAAATCAATTTTGGTTATAAACTATTTGAATTATTAACAAACAATGTCTCATTGTAATTTACAATTATCTAGATCACACCCTTTTCCAATTTTGTTTATCTTTTTATTTATGTAATTTTCTTTAAATAGTCGTCGGTTACTGCTGAAAAATATTGAAAAATAAATACAATTATGTTTGATTTATTTGATTTTCTAAACATTTGAAAAACTCTAAGAAATTCCAAGTCCTTGCTAAATTTCACTTAGAACGATTGATGATCTTAGATGGTCTTACATAATTATTAGATTATGAAAAATTATAAATTTTATAAAAATAATTTCAACTTTCAAATACTTGAAAAGGGATGTGATATTATACTTATCTACAGAAAAAAATACTTTAACATAAGTGGAAGTGCTATTTCGAAAAGCCTGTTGTTTTAGGCCGATCAGTCCACAAGAAGTTTTGATTCTTTTTCAAAAACATGCTTTCTTTGTAAACTTATTTCCTTCTTTATGCAATGCCTAATGCTCCTATATACGAACCATAGTGGTGACAAAGAAACCAGAGACCTTTATTATAGTACCAAATATTTTACAATTAGAGTTTTTTCAGAGTTCCCAAAGTTAGTAAAGTAGTCTTTCGACATCTTATGTTCGACAAAATACATGAACCTAAGTGTTTTAATTAATTTTCCGATCAAATAAATAACTGTATCAATATTTAAATTACACTCCTTCTATTTCTTCTTTGAGTTCTTTATTGGAAATTTTAAATTGAAAATAATTTTAAAATTCTCATATATTCCAATAAAATGATATTTGTTGATGTCTGAAGATGCCTACATTGTAGGTGATAGGCCTCAGAATAAATCATTTTACTGGAATATATGAGAATTTTAAAATTATTTTCAATTAAAAACTTCTTGCTGTAAATTACATACATGGCTTCTGTTCCAAGAAAAATCTAACATTTTATATACAGAAAATTCCTAGTTCATTACCAAAACAATCGCCATTATTAACACTTTCTTCCTATTCATTTCGATTGTCCAACTTGTTTAGTTTTTTTAGTTTATTTTTATAATTTTACTATCTGTGAAATTATCTATTAGTAATAAGTTACTCATTTTAAAAAAGTATGAGTTTACGTATTTTATTAGAAAGCAGCATGTTGTAGAAAGCAGCATGTTGTAGAAAGCAGCATGTTGTAGAAAGCAGCATGTTGTAGAAAGCAGCATGTTGTAGAAAGCAGCATGTTGTAGAAAGCAGCATGTTGTAGAAAGCAGCATGTTGTAGAAAGCAGCATGTTGTAGAAAGCAGCATGTTGTACAAAGCAGCATGATGTAGAAAGCAGCATGTTGTAGAAAGCAGCATGTTGTAGAAAGCAGCATGTTGTAGAAAGCAGCATGTTGTAGAAAGCAGCATGTTGTAGAAAGCAGCATGTTGTAGAAAGCAGCATGTTGTAGAAAGCAGCATGTTGTAGAAAGCAGCATGTTGTACAAAGCAGCATGTTGTAGAAAGCAGCATGTTGTAGAAAGCAGCATGTTGTAGAAAGCAGCATGTTGTAGAAAGCAGCATGTTGTAGAAAGCTTCATGTTGTAGAAAGCTCTTTGGTAGTGAACGTCTGTTTTTATTTCATTTTTATGAATTTGGGCCCATGTTGTCCACATATTGGCAACCAGCTAACACTACTTTGTACGTTTTTGTCTTATTTATAGCCTATATTGTTTATATTTATGCAAATAAATCATTTATCACATCATCAAAGCCAAAAATCGTACTTTCAAATACCTTTAACTCTACAATATTTTGTGATGTCATTTATTAAAAAAGTAGATATATGTATATATAACCCTAATAATATGTAATTTTGAGAAATTGATAAGTTGTCTCTAATGATGATGTATGTATTAAACCTACTAAAGTCCCTCACTCATTGAAGCAAGTTGTAAGGGACTTCGACAAGCTGGACATTTTACATCACACGTGGGCTTTCGTATATTGAAATAGAAAAAAATTAAAAATTAATTCACTTTCAGATTATAAATGCACTTTTAGAATTTAAAAAACCCTATTTAAACAAAACGATTTTTGCTTCCAAAATGTCGTGAAAATCATAACCAAAATACACTCTCTCCAAGTAATATGTTATCAACTAGTTATGATCAAAATATAGTCTCCTGAAGTAGTGGCTTATCAACTAGTTATAATCAAAATATCTTATCAGTTAGTTATGATCAAAATATAGTCTCCTCAAGTAATATCTTATCAATTAGTTATGATCAAAATATAGTCTCCTGAAGTAGTGGCTTATCAACTAGTTATAATCAAAATATCTTATCAGTTAGTTATGATCAAAATATAGTCTCCTCAAGTAGTGGCTTGAGAACTAGTTATAATCAAAATATCTTATCAGTTAGTTATGATCAAAATATCATCTCCTCAAGTAGTGGCTTGTCAACTACTTATAATCAAAATATCTTATCAGTTAGTTATGATCAAAATATCGTCTCCTCAAGTAGTGGCTTGAGAACTAGTTATAATCAAAATATCTTATCAGTTAGTTATGATAAAAATATAGTCTCCTCAAGTAGTGGCTTGAGAACTAGTTATAAACAAAATATCTTATCAGTTAGTTATGATAAAAATATCGTCTCCTCAAGTAGTGGCTTGGGAACTAGTTATAATCAAAATATCTTATCAGTTAGTTATGATCAAAATATCGTCTCCTCAAGTAGTGGCTTGAGAACTAGTTATAATCAAAATATCTTATCAGTTAGTTATGATCAAAATATCGTCTCCTCAAGTAGTGACTTGAGAACTAGTTATAATCAAAATATCTTATCAGTTAGTTATGATCAAAATATCGTCTCCTCAAGTAGTGACTTGAGAACTAGTTATAATCAAAATATCTTATCAGTTAGTTATGATCAAAATATCGTCTCCTCAAGTAGTGACTTGAGAACTAGTTATAATCAAAATATCTTATCAGTTAGTTATGATCAAAATATCGTCTCCTCAAGTGGTGGCTTGAGAACTAGTTATAATCAAAATTTCTTATCAGTTAGTTATGATCAAAATATCGTCTCCTCAAGTAGTGGCTTGAGAACTAGTTATAATCAAAATATCTTATCAGTTAGTTATGATCAAAATATCGTCTCCTCAAGTAGTGGCTTGAGAACTAGTTATAATCAAAATATCTTATCAGTTAGTTATGATCAAAATATCGTCTCCTCAAGTAGTGGCTTGAGAACTAGTTATAATCAAAATATCTTATCAGTTAGTTATGATCAAAATATCGTCTCCTCAAGTAGTGGCTTGAGAACTAGTTATAATCAAAATATCTTATCAGTTAGTTATGATCAAAATATCGTCTCCTCAAGTAGTGACTTGAGAACTAGTTATAATCAAAATATCTTATCAGTTAGTTATGATCAAAATATCGTCTCCTCAAGTAGTGGCTTGAGAACTAGTTATAATCAAAATATCTTATCAGTTAGTTATGATCAAAATATCGTCTCCTCAAGTAGTGACTTGAGAACTAGTTATAATCAAAATATCTTATCAGTTAGTTATGATCAAAATATCGTCTCCTCAAGTAGTGACTTGAGAACTAGTTATAATCAAAATATCTTATCAGTTAGTTATGATCAAAATATCGTCTCCTCAAGTAGTGGCTTGAGAACTAGTTATAATCAAAATATCTTATCAGTTAGTTATGATCAAAATATCGTCTCCTCAAGTAGTGACTTGAGAACTAGTTATAATCAAAATATCTTATCAGTTAGTTATGATCAAAATATCGTCTCCTCAAGTAGTGGCTTGAGAACTAGTTATAATCAAAATATCTTATCAGTTAGTTATGATCAAAATATCGTCTCCTCAAGTAGTGACTTGAGAACTAGTTATAATCAAAATATCTTATCAGTTAGTTATGATCAAAATATCGTCTCCTCAAGTAGTGGCTTGAGAACTAGTTATAATCAAAATATCTTATCAGTTAGTTATGATCAAAATATCGTCTCCTAAAGTAGTGACTTGAGAACTAGTTATAATCAAAATATCTTATCAGTTAGTTATGATCAAAATATCGTCTCCTCAAGTAGTGGCTTGAGAACTAGTTATAATCAAAATATCTTATCAGTTAGTTATGATAAATATATAGTCTCCTCAAGTAGTGGCTTGAGAACTAGTTATAATCAAAATATCTTATCAGTTAGTTATGATCAAAATATCGTCTCCTCAAGTAGTGGCTTGAGAACTAGTTATAATCAAAATATCTTATCAGTTAGTTATGATCAAAATATCGTCTCCTCAAGTAGTGACTTGAGAACTAGTTATAATCAAAATATCTTATCAGTTAGTTATGATCAAAATATCGTCTCCTCAAGTAGTGACTTGAGAACTAGTTATAATCAAAATATCTTATCAGTTAGTTATGATCAAAATATCGTCTCCTCAAGTAGTGGCTTGAGAACTAGTTATAACCAAATATCTTATCAGTTAGTTATGATCAAAATATCGTCTCCTCAAGTAGTGGCTTGAGAACTAGTTATAATCAAAATAGCTTATCAGTTAGTTATGATCAAAATATAGTCTCCTCAATTAGTGGCTTATCAACTAGTTATGATCAAAATTTAGTCTCCTGAAGTAGTGGCTTATTAACTAGTTATGATCAAAATATAGTCTCCTGAAGTAGTGGCTTATCAACTAGTTATAATCAAAATATCTTATCAGTTAGTTATGACCAAATATAGTCTCCTGAAGTAGTGGCTTGTCAACTAGTTATAATCAAAATAGCTTATCAGTTAGTTATGATCAAAATATAGTCTCCTCAAGTAGTGGCTTGTCAACTAGTTATAATCAAAATAGCTTATCAGTTAGTTATGATCAAAATATAGTCTCCTCAAGTAGTGGCTTGTCAACTAGTTATAATCAAAATATCTTATCAGTTAGTTATGATCAAAATATCGTCTCCTCAAGTAGTGGCTTGAGAACTAGTTATAATCAAAATATCTTATCAGTTAGTTATGATAAAAATATAGTCTCCTCAAGTAGTGGCTTGAGAACTAGTTATAATCAAAATATCTTATCAGTTAGTTATGATCAAAATATCGTCTCCTCACGTAGTGGCTTGAGAACTAGTTATAATCAAAATATCTTATCAGTTAGTTATGATCAAAATATCGTCTCCTCAAGTAGTGGCTTGAGAACTAGTTATAATCAAAATATCTTATCAGTTAGTTATGATCAAAATATCGTCTCCTCAAGTAGTGGCTTGAGAACTAGTTATAATCAAAATATCTTATCAGTTAGTTATGATCAAAATATCGTCTCCTCAAGTAGTGACTTGAGAACTAGTTATAATCAAAATATCTTATCAGTTAGTTATGATCAAAATATCGTCTCCTCAAGTAGTGGCTTGAGAACTAGTTATAATCAAAATATCTTATCAGTTAGTTATGATCAAAGTATAGTATCCTCAAGTAATAGCTTATCAACTAGTTATAATCAAAATAGCTTATCAGTTAGTTATGATCAAAATATAGTCTCCTCAAGTAGTGGCTTGTCAACTAGTTATAATCAAAATAGCTTTACAGTTAGTTATGATCAAAATATCGTCTCCTCAAGTAGTGGCTTGAGAACTAGTTATAATCAAAATATCTTATCAGTTAGTTATGATCAAAATATCGTCTCCTAAAGTAGTGGCTTGAGAACTAGTTATAATCAAAATATCTTATCAGTTAGTTATGATCAAAATATAGTCTCCTCAAGTAGTGGCTTGTCAACTAGTTATAATCAAAATAGCTTATCAGTTAGTTATGATCAAAATATAGCCTCCTCAAGTAGTGGCTTGTCAACTAGTTATAATCAAAATATCTTATCAGTTAGTTATGATCAAAATATCGTCTCCTCAAGTAGTGGCTTGAGAACTAGTTATAATCAAAATATCTTATCAGTTAGTTATGATCAAAATATCGTCTCCTCAAGTAGTGGCTTGAGAACTAGTTATAATCAAAATATCTTATCAGTTAGTTATGATCAAAATATAGTCTCCTCAAGTAGTGGCTTGTCAACTAGTTATAATCAAAATAGCTTATCAGTTAGTTATGATCAAAATATAGCCTCCTCAAGTAGTGGCTTGTCAACTAGTTATAATTAAAATATCTTATCAGTTAGTTATGATCAAAATATCGTCTCCTCAAGTAGTGGCTTGAGAACTAGTTATAATCAAAATATCTTATCAGTTAGTTATGATCAAAATATCGTCTCCTAAAGTAGTGACTTGAGAACTAGTTATAATCAAAATATCTTATCAGTTAGTTATGATCAAAATATCGTCTCCTCAAGTAGTGGCTTGAGAACTAGTTATAATCAAAATATCTTATCAGTTAGTTATGATAAATATATAGTCTCCTCAAGTAGTGGCTTGAGAACTAGTTATAATCAAAATATCTTATCAGTTAGTTATGATCAAAATATAGTCTCCTCAAGTAGTGGCTTATCAACTAGTTATAATCAAAATAGCTTATCAGTTAGTTATAATCAAAATATAGTCTCCTCAAGTAATAGCTTATCAACTAGTCATGATCAAAATATAGTCTTCTCAAGTAATAGCTTATCAACTAGTCATGATCAAAATATAGTCTTCTCAAGTAATAGCTTATCAAGTAGTTATGATCAAAATATAGTCTTCTCAAGTAATAGCTTATCAACTAGTCATGATCAAAATATAGTCTTCTCAAGTAATAGCTTATCAACTAGTCATGATCAAAATATAGTCTCCTCAAGTAATAGCTTATCAACTAGTCATGATCAAAATATAGTCTTCTCAAGTAATAGCTTATCAACTAGTCATGATCAAAATATAGTCTCCTCAAGTAATAGCTTATCAACTAGTCATGATCAAAATATAGTCTCCTCAAGTAATAGCTTATCAACTAATCATGATCAAAATATAGTCTCCTCAAGTAATAGCTTATCAACTAGTTATGATCAAAATATAGTCTCCTCAAGTAATAGCTTATCAACTAATCATGATCAAAATATAGTCTCCTCAAGTAATAGCTTATCAACTAATCATGATCAAAATATAGTCTCCTCAAGTAATAGCTTATCAACTAGTTATGATCAAAATATAGTCTCCTCAAGTAATAGCTTATCAACTAGTCATGATCAAAATATAGTCTTCTCAAGTAATAGCTTATCAAGTAGTCATGATCAAAATATAGTCTCCTCAAGTAATAGCTTATCAACTAATCATGATCAAAATATAGTCTCCTTAAGTAATAGCTTATTAACTAGTTATGATCAAAATATAGTCTCTTTAAGTAGTGGCTTATCAATTTATGATCAAAATATAGTCTCTTTAAGTAGTGGCTTATCAATTTATGATCAAAATATAGTCTCTTTAAGTAGTGGCTTATCAATTTATGATCAAAATATAGTCCCCTCAATTAGTGGCCTATTATCTAGTTATGGTCAAAATACAATGAATTTAATAAATAATTATTTAGTTTTGTGAATAATTTCTGTATATGCCTTAGAAACAGGTATGTTCATCATCAAAATTGATTTTATTTTTGAAGACCAAAAGCGAACACTTTTATAACGATTCTTACTCGTATTTTGTAAATATAGAAATTTATGAGTATTATGTGTTGGGTGTCATATTAAAATATGAGCAGTTTTTTCTTTTTCTATAACACGTTAATAATTTCACAAATCAATTACCTTAATTCACGTCAGTGGAAACGACCTGGTGTGACAGTTTGATGAGCGTGGCTGAGTAAACTAACACAATTGGGACCAAAATTGGTAAAATGGTCGGGGAGGGGCATTTGCTTAAGCTATAAAGTGATTGTTTCCACTCACCGGCGTATGGAAATCTTTGTTTGGTCAGCTGATTTAGAAGCGGACAAATCTGTGAACAAATAAGAGTCGTATTGTCCTACCAATCACGGTGATTGTCAACAATAATCGAACACAAATCATAACCGAATCAATTTTAAGATTAGAGTCGCTCCATGACTTTCAGTTCCGATGTTAGTTTTACAAATCGGTCCTTCGACGCCTCTCCTCTAAGACCTCTGAAAAGGCC
Organism: Stictocephala bisonia; assembly: GCA_035578905.1. Classification (NCBI taxonomy): domain Eukaryota; kingdom Metazoa; phylum Arthropoda; class Insecta; order Hemiptera; family Membracidae; genus Stictocephala; species Stictocephala bisonia. The sequence goes on from JAQJVL010000186.1 coordinate 660,541, forward strand.
ACCACAAACAAACGGTTTGCTCTTTCCAATTTGTTTACTTCCATTAAATCGCATGTTTGGCGTTTTTACTAAGTGAGCTCGGCGTATTCCTTTCTCCTTCAATTTGTTTGTGTTTAAAGACGAGTCATCTTATTCATAATTTTTTAAAAGGCGATAGTAATGTTTATGTTCTGCTCTTTGTTTATTTTGAAACTCAATTTTTTATTTACATTTAAGACATTTGTTAATATTTCGATATTGTTGTCTTTAAACGCAATTGACGAATTAGGAACCTGCAGTTATTAAAGAGAGAAGATTCGTAGTGTTCAAAAGTCCATTATTCCATTACCTTTTATTCGCTATATTTTCAACATTTTAATAAAATGATAATGTCGTACGGTATACACTTCATGAGCTATATCTCCAAAAGACATTTTCCGCGACAAATCTATTACTTATAAGAAGACAACTAACTTCCAATGGAAAAGTTTTCCAACATGATTTTTGGTCGAAACCTTTAAGCCATTCATATTTCTGTTTCGAATTTGACATATAATCCTATATGGATGAGTATCATTATTCATTATATATACTTCCCGGATCACTTCTGGATTTATCTGCTGAAATCCTCTGGAGCATCAATAATTAGGGATGGCAAACATTTTCAACATATCGGTATATCACAAAACAAATATCGATATAACGATTATCGATATATCAAAAACCTAATATCGATCTAACCATTATATCGAAAGAAAAATATCGATGTATTGGGTAACCAATGTATCGAATTGTAAATGATTTATCTGCACTAACTCTTTTGTCATGACCAAAAATACAGTTAAGTTTTGCTGTCACTATTTAGAATATCCTACTGAATGTAAAAATTAAGTACATTTAACTAGACGAAAAAGTTGTGGATTGTGGGGTTAAGTTTTAAAAAAATAAGATTAATTATACCTTTATCTATGATGTTAATTATAAAATAATAGTGTAATAAAATTGTATTTTTGTTTTCCACATTTAAAAATGCCATTAGGCTTTTATAAACACCTACGTTTAAGAAATGAATTCAATTATCCTGCTTCCAATACAAGTCAGGTAAACCATTTAAAAATAACAGTTTGGAAATCCCACTTAGTCTGTTTCGTTTTTACTTAGTAAGTAAAGTGACTTTATTACTTCAATGCATGTTTTTTTCGCATGAGAAGCAATTTATATGTTTTTTTTCGAATCGTGATGATTTTGAGGAGAGAGAATAACGTCAATATTTTTATTGATTTGATATATCAGACCAAAATATCGATATTGCCGATATTATCGAAAGAAAATATCGATACTAATATACCGATATTTATCGATGTTTCCGATATATCATTACCACCCCTATCAATAATAGTATTTGTCCATTAGAACGGTCTAATGGACGACGAGCGGAGCATGACGCCTTGTTGACCTCTGATAACGACTAATTGTGGCTGTTGACACTGATAAGGGGTAGCTTGATTGGATTCGAATGATAATATAACTGGCCATGGACTTGGCTCAGTTATGGCCTACGGAGGAAATACATGAGGCCGTACCGCACTGGAATTTTTAACCTGCAATACCACTGTACGTGTAATGGCAGGTGGGTGGTCAATACCACTGTACGTGTATGGGTGGGTGGGTGGGTGAATGTCATTGTACGTGTATGGGCGGGCGAGTCGGTGAATATCATTGTACGTGTATTCATTTGACGCTGTACCAAATGTACCTCTTGAGTAACTGTCAACTTGGCAACAATCTCGCCAATTAGCTACCACGGAATGTTATACAAGTATTCTTGTTGGTAGAATTGTGGAAAGATTATGTTAATTGGAAAAACTCATTCTACTTCACATTTACTTTTGTTACATTAAAGTAACAACTTTGGTTATATGACAGTTCATCGTAACCAAAGACTTCATTCATAAAAGTTGCCGAATGCAAGGCATACCTTCCTCAGATTATATACTAACACAGGAGCTGTATTGAGGTATCCAAAACAACAACAAAACATGTAAAATTTTGTTCATTTTTAGCCGTCCAAGGACCGCGTTAAACAACAGTTGTTCAATGTACATTTCTCCTGTTGCGTTCATTCTTTTATCTCTTCTGTCAATATATCATCATCCACTCACAGCAGTTTTTTCGATCGTCTTTCCACACTGCTATTCCATTTTTTTCTCTTTGAGCTTGCTCTCTTTTCAGGTCGCTGTTTGTAATGTCCTCTTATTCAATACCCATTCGCTAAATCAGATTTTACTTCTTTGAACTATGTAACTTGAGTTTTGGGATGTTTTTATGACAAAACACGAATAACTCATTTGTTCAATCTTTTATCGTTTATTAGTTTAAATTGTGCGTAGTATCTTATCCTTATTTCTCACATTTTATCAATTCTGTCATACACTGCTCTATTATTTCTTAGCCTCCAGGTCCCATTTTTGAATATCAGCCCAAGAGCTCTTCCTACGATTCTTTCCTTCACCACTATAGCTTCAATTTCCCTGTAGTGATCATTGCCAGACATCCAGAGAATCATGTTAAGATATTTGAAATTATTTTATCTGTCCAGTAAAAAAAGTCCAAATATCTTAAGAGAAAATTAATCCTGCTTATTGTGTTTTTTGTGTTTATTATTATAGTACAGCAGTTCATTAGTTAATTTCTTGCGAACATTTAACTGAACAAAAAATATGTTTTAAGCTCTCTCTCTTTTTTAAGATTTTTAAGTCTCTCACTATGCCTTTGACAGTTTTTGGCAATCTATAGACGATGCTTAGATTTGATTGTCACTTAAACAACGTTGACTGAGCGAGCAGGTTTTCAGACTGTTTGTGGCAAGTAGTGCAACATGGCTAGTAGAACAGTCCATATTTCTATTTTAACTTTGATTCTTCTTCTTCTTCTTTGAGTAGTCAAACCTAGGGTTGGATGGCAGCAGTTCTGCATTCCAGTCTCGTTTCTGCCTTCCCCTTGAGATATACGTATGAAACACACACCATATCCTTTATGATTTGAGGCATGTAATTCAGCCTGGATCTTCTTCGTGAGTTTTTCCCCATTTAATGAAACCTTCTATTACATCTTTTCTAATGCTGATCCCCGCATAAGTGCTTTATATGTCCAATTAGCTTGTCTGGATGTACTTCCATAATGGTCTTTCATCGACCACTTTTCTAAAAACCTCCTCACTTGTGACTTTTTCAACCCAACTAATTTTCTACATTCTTCGATATCACCTAGTTTCGAATGCTTCTAGTATTTTCTTGTCTCATTTCCCGACCGTCGATACTGCTTCTGCTATCGACGATTAATTTTATTCATTAATCATTTTACATGCTTAAACTAATATTTTTATTCGTGAGCAAGTAATTTTGAATGTGGTCATAAAATTAGTAAAAAATGTTTTGAATTGCAATCTGATTGTGAATTACAGTTTCGCTTTTCTGTTAGTTTCATTTATGGTTCTATAACAGTTCCTTCACTAGTTGATACACATAAATTGTCAGGTGTTCTATGTAGATATTCGAATGCCGGAATGTTATTGCAGAAGTAGTTTTAGGTGAGACGAGTGACTGACAGTAGGAACAAGTGTCTAACTGTGACAGGCAGCTGGATAAGCACGAACCATCTTAGTAGGCCTAAAACTACTGAAAAGTACCATTAGAATGTGAAACCATATTTTCAGAGAGCATTAATAAATCCTTAATCGTACTGGATCTGCTAGGACATATGAATGTCTACGGTACAAAGGGTCTAAAATAATAAGGTGATTCCACTTTATGGCTACTAACTGTACGTTTATTTACACTTACCAATCAACTAAATTTTGAACATTACCACTTTCAATTCAGGCTGAAGAGACACTTCCACTGGACTGACACTGGTTGTCTGGTTGGCTGTTGAGTCCTTTTTATGAAGTGCATTTAGTGTAGATGTTTCCAGATGTGTTATTCGATATGTTTCTGGAGGGGAATCTAGATCCTTCTGGGTGCCACTTCAGGAAGATTCTGGCTCCGTCTAAAAATTGACTTCCATTCTAGCTTTTCTGTAAGTAACCGGGTTGGTCTAGAAAAAGGGATGTGCGTAATTACCTGGATGACGCCATGTTCCGTAACAATATTTCAATCATACTGTAATATTTTTCTTTCACTGTCAGATTAGACTAACGGTGGACCGTACCCAACCTCCCCAACGTGGTTTATAAATAGCCACATGATAGAAAGGTAGGATGTTGTCGGCCCTCTCCCTCCCACCTAAACACCAACGAAGTTCTCATTTGTAACTCTCCCTCTGCTTCTGGATAATGGTAGTCTATAATCATCCGTAAAGTTTCAGTTTTAACGTGTTGTCGTACTTTTGTTGTTATCCAGGTTTCCTCTTCCTCCACTTGTCTTTCTGTATTCCTCTATTCTGCACATCCTTCCACACTTCCTCGCATCTTCCTCTCGGTCTCTCTCTTCTTCCTCTTTCCTCTTTCTCGAGGGATATCTTCGGCAATCTATAATTTCACATACTCTTCACACTTATTTCCATCTACTGTATCCTTCTTATTTTCATTATCAATTGTTCGGTATCACTTTTAACCTTTCTCTAGTTATTTCGTTCCTTATTATAAAAGATGGGAAAAATTATGGAAACGCTTTCACAACTTTTCTATGACTTCACTGGTAAAATTTAAAATCTTGTACATCATCATGGTTACAAAGAACACACTTTTTGACGCCATTAACGAATTTTCATCTTTTCTGGGGGACGGCCTACGAGGAGTTGAACGAAAATCTTTAATGCAAGCCTAGGTCGAGGTATCAAAGTAAAGGTATATTTAATAGAAATTAATTGCCGCAAACTGATCTTTGAAATGTATATTATTTTTAGAATAGTGGTCTTTGTAATTTCAAAGTAACTAATTTGACCAATATTATTTCTCCACTATTTAACGATTTTAAGTAGATTATTCTCAATAAAAATTATATTTTATGGAACACAATAAGAAACAAAAAATAAATTATCAAATTTTTTCCATAGATAATTTGATAATTTATTAAATTTTTTTAGTTTTTGTATCTGTAACGCTTTATGTTTTGACGCCTCACGTTCTAGCGCCATTTGTATCATTTTTCTTTCGTTACATGTGATAATTAAGCAAATATGCACCAATTAATTTTATTAATTAAATCTGCAACAACAAAGCCTCACGTTGTCGCGTCAATCTGTAACGTTGTACCTTTTGTTACATTATTTATTTTATTTATTTTAATTTAATCCACTGATTTAATTAAAACAATGATATTCAATAAATCAGAATTCTTTAATTTATTTCTTTTTTTGTTTCAAAGCATTTACTAAAAATTTGTGACTTGCTACCTTGATGAGGTTATCGTATCACATTGATTCAATATTTGATTCTTAAAAACAAAAGTAGCAGAAATTTGATTTATTTTATTTTATAGCATGATAACTCTTAATTTTTTTGTTCTCAGGGTCTATATACGGGTAATTCGGTGAGAAAACGTAGTATAATGAAACAGAATTTACTTTACAAAATTTAATTTATTTTACATTATTCAAAATCATTACGTTACTCAATTAATATTTGCAATACAATAAAATTCAATTTCAATATATTAAAAATGACAATCAGAACAATATTATTTAAAAAGTTGATAATTGCTTTTTAGATTGTAACTTAAATTATCAGTAAAACTTAGCTGAACGTCCTCGTGGTCTTGAAGTTCAACCGCGTGGTTTAATAGACTGCATCGTGCTCCTAATACACATACTTTAATCTGATATTAAATCGTCACGCACCACTTGTTTATCTTTATCAAAAATGACTTTAAAGAACAAAACAACCTTTGAATTTAAATAAATTCAAATAATAAAAAATTTACATGCCCGAAATCGCGGGATGTCGATGGATGATGACATCCTTCACGTTCTATGATCTGACTTTGAATGGGGAGAGAAACGTCTCTTTACCGTTGAAGTTGGATTCCCGCCCTTTTTCTTTTGGGTACGCGACTATGACCCTTCTGGGTATATCACGCTGTAGCTGTGTTGACAGCTGCTGCGGCCTACGGGCAAATTTGGAATGATATGTCCCGTTCTGATTGGTTCGTTTCAGAACTCTTCATCTGAGTTCTTCTACTGCACATCAGCCACTTGTGGCCTGGAGGGGATTTTAATGGAAAAATACTGACCGACAAGTTGATGCTTGTATCACGCTTCTACGTCGTAACTTGCTGACTGTTTAGTCTTAGATATTCCCATGTGTTTTGATACTTCTTGGAATTCGTCCCACCCATCCTGTGTTGAACAAAGGATTTGTTTACAGTGGTTTATTGTTGGAGCCTCTCGTCTGTCCCACAGTTATTTTCCACATGACAATTCTCTAATATGATTTAAAACTCCTCCATTTATTTTAATTAAATATATTTCTTTTCTTTTATATAGTAATCTATTATTTATTAATTAATTTGCCTATCAATTTGGTGGACCTGTTACAGTACCCCCCGATTTTTTGCGATGTGTGAGTAACGCGAGTCAAAAAATCTTGATTTTAAACACGATTCGCCAAATTGTCGTTTGTTTCTCAGCTAAGTTTTAGTTTTACATCACTTATTACATCTAGTAAATTAAATCTATTAATTATTCTACAATTCAATATCAGATTACATATTCTATGGCAATACATTATTATCTCCTTCTCAACATTTAAGAATCCATATTTATCAAAATAAGTCCATTAAATCATTAATACAATTTTTTTTTTTTTTTTAAATTTAATAAATCATAAAATTATCAATTACAAATTAGTCATTTGTGATTTAAAAATTCAAAAAATTCATTACATCCTACACAGTCATCAATAAAAATCAATAATTCAAAAGTTACCTCTATCAAACAGTAATCCAATAAATCAAAATTGTTAATTAACAATTCCATAATTTATAACTTAAAAGTTTAACAACTCATTTCATTGTATATAATTGTTTATAAAAAGTTAATATTTTTTTTTTTTTTTTATTTATTACAAGTTGTTAATAAAAAAAATATCATCAGTTTTTTATCAAAAATTGTTACACAACATTATACATTACATACTGAAATTCATTAATCAATAATTAATACATCCTTAAGTTATGTACAAGTATTTATCAAAATTAATTAATCATTAAATTATGATTTCCTCTTAATTATTAAACGATTAATTTCCACTGACAAATTATTTCACTTGCTAGTACAAATTCAAAAATTATAAATCTAAGATCAATACATCATCAAAAATTATACAAGTTCTTATTTAAAATCAATGACCCATTTCACAATATGAAATCATCCACCAAAATACACAAGTCATATATCAAAATCAACAAAATATAAGTCATCCGTTACTAGGTTACACTTCAAAATTAATTAATTATCAACTTACTTTCAGTTATTATATTTCAACATCATCATTAAAATCACATGACTATTCATTACAATAACATGTTATATAGTTCATCAATTTATAAATGAATCATCATTTATTTATTTTAAGTATTTCATCGACATCCTATATTGATTTGTTAATCATTTTTCAATACCCTGTCATATGTTTCAAATATATTCTCAACTCTTTTAACCATTTTTAAATTCTTAACTTCGACATCAATCCTTTAATCCGTCTTTAAATGCAAATATCTATTATCAAACCATTGAACCATCTTTTAGCTACTTAATCTCGTTATCAACCCTTTAAACCCTTCTTTTAATTCTGTAACCTGTTATCAATCCATTTCCCATTTTTTAGTTCCTTTATCTTTTTTCATTCCATTAACCCTTCTTTCATTGCTAATATCCTATTTCACCCCTTTGTCCGTCTTTAAATACAAGTATCCGTTATCACTCCTTAAACCCTTCTTTTAATCCAGTAACCTAATTTCAATCCATTGCCCTTTTTTAATTTCTGTATCCTATCTCATCCCATTAAACCTTCTTTAAATACAAGTATCCATTATCAATCCTAAATCCATCTTTAAGTTCCTATATCTTTTTTCAATCTTTTATCTTTCTTTAATTTCTTTAATAAATTCTTAATCACTACACAGTCCACAACATTCTCAAATAAATCCTTACCTCTAAAACAAATCTTTACATTATCAAGTCAGCCATTAATCACAAACAATTTTCCAAACATTTTCAATCATCAACATGTCATTAATCCCTAGTTAAATCTTAGCATTTATCATTAATCAATAAACTAAAGATCCCTTAAAACTTTTTTACATATTATTTATCATTTAACAAATGATTAATTCTTAAAGTTGTACATCATTAATTACCAACTCATTTACATAATAAGTCATCAGATTATACTTATTATTTATTTGGAATGAAATTCATCAGTCCTTAATCAAAGTTATCAAACAAAACGATACCTTTATCAGAAATACATGGTACACATATCATCAAATTATATACAAGTATTGATTAACAACAATAAGTTATCAACTCCTATTTTAATACAAGAATAGTTTGTATCATACCTTGTTTACTAATCAACAGATGCATTACATAGTTCTTTGTCATTGATGCAAGTTATTATTATTATTTGTTACTTTATAATTTATTATAAAAATTATTGTAATTCTTTTTAGTAATAAAATTATTATTTGAATTAATATTTATATTTCACATATTATTGAATAATATAAAAAATTTATCAATAAACACCATTGTCATTTTTTCATTATTCAAAATTCATCATTTATAAATTATTTATACTTTGGTTTTGTTATTTATTTATTGCTATTATTTATTCCATACATATTTGCATAATATTTTATTTTTTTATTTATTAGTTTGAAGCATATTGCCAAATTGTTGCTACGCCAGTGGGTCTGATGTCACTGCACGTACTTTGGGATAGTTCATTTACAACACCATAGTGTTCAAGTATGGGCTAGTGTTCTGGAACATTGTGAGTGTTCTTGTAGAATATTGGTTTTCTTCAGAAGTTATTGCTTATTTTGACAAAAGCTTAAAAACAGTCACTCACTTTTATAAAACTGGATACGGTCCAAGTGTAAAGTTTTACACTAGTTCGCACTTGTTTTCGTTTTAAATTTAAAATATTGAAAAACCAGAGTTAAATTTTGTTAATGTCTGCTCCACAGAACTAAGTGTCTTGTAGATTAAAAAGATTGTAATGAATGTACAATCAAACACCAACTATGTCTGTTTTACACCCGTGGGTTGTGGAAGTCACATAAAGATAGATGACACAAAGGTTGACTCATGTGTCCAAAATGGCGGCTCTATCAAGTTGTTGGTCTTGAGGGACTGGAGTGCCGGGATGCAGAAAGTTGACAGGGCCATGTCACTGGGTTGATTATCACTCGGTGTGTCACTGGGTCGGCTGCTCCGCAACACCATGGCTCTCGGGAATAGGTCGGTCCTCCGAACACCCATCGGTGGCACCACCCTGCTATTTGTGTCCATACATGTCCACTTTTCCAAAATGTCCCTTGTTGTCGCTGGTTTTGCTGCAATATCATTATACCTGATGGTTGTTTCACTATTGTTCCTAGTGTCCACACAGTATCAATTATTTTCATGGCAATGTCATTCTACCTGAACCTATTACTTTAATTACTTTTCTATTATAAAATATATACAGCACAATCTAATTACTGACTGCTAATTATTACAATGTTTTCAATTCCATAAGCAACTAAATTGATTGAAAAATTATTTATAAAACATTTTAAACAAACTCATATTTAATCATCTTTTATCTTTCCTGACTTGCATCATTGACAAGTGAAAAAGTCATAATAAATTATCAACAAACATTGCAGTTACACTTTATTCATTAAATTGTGATTCTTATCACTGTTCTTAGTATCACTTGCCGTACTAAAATTTGCCATCAAAAATTACATTACATTATTACAATATTTCATTCTCATTTTACAATGTTATATTTTAAATTACTAATCTAAAGGTGTCTATAACATGACTTTGGTAAATGGGGTTTGCCATGCTACAGATCACTGTAAGCTTTTAGTTTTTAGACGCTATCGTCAAGGTTAACCAACACCTGGAACTGTAACACTGTGCCATTGTGTGATTAATAGAGTACTTGGCGTTAAAGAATTTAGAATTTAGAAAGTGACTAGTTGAAATTATGTTCGAATCGTACTGCTATTAACCACTGGCTATTCTCCCTTCATAAAATTCTTATGATGATTAAACATCATAAACATCAATAATAGCATATACAATGTACATACTTGAGTTATTTCAACATCAATATACACAAGTTGCATTAAAAAATTATTATAAAGAATCTCCTTTATATCTCAGTAAAACATAGGTATCATCTCATCATATTCAATATCAGAATTACATTCATCTGATTATTTTCAATATAAACAGAAACAAGTTATTACAATAAAATACCTTTCAAAAATCTCCTTTCATTACATTAGTTAAATACATCCTGGAATCATATCATCTTGTTGTCTGAGTAGTTTTCATTATAAACAAAACAATTTGTAAATACAAAGTGTTTTTAAAAGTTTGATGCATTTCAGTCTAACATACATGGCACATTCTACCAATGTTGTATTCAAAATATGGACATAAACAAGTTATATTAACAGGGTAGTTTAAACAATCTCCCTAAATCAGCTTGATATCACATCAATCTCCTATTATCATTTGTTTTATATTCATTTAGTCATTTCAATATAAGTATAAACAAGTTACAATAACACAGTATTGTAAAAGAAATTCTCCTTTCATTATTTTAACAGCGTATACACAATGTGTGTATTTGGATTATATTCAATGTCAACATACAAGAGTTATAAAAACAGAGTATTACATTATACTTTATTTACTTCATCATGATTTAACATTTCTTTGAGTCATATCATATTATTATTTAAATCATTTTTAGCATGAACATTGACAGGTCATTAGAACCTTGTTTAGTATTAACCATTTATCGTACAAAGTTTTACAAGATAGGCCTATCTCACCTATTTCATTTTATGTGAACCTAGTTATTGCATTATTATTTGGTTCATATTTTATTTATGTATACATGGGTTATGTCAACAATATATTTTAGTAAGTCTCCATACTTCTTTTTAGTTTTACACATTTATCAGGTTATTATTTTAAAATATTCAATATAAACATTCATGGATTATGAAACGAGCTACTATAAAACATCTCCTCAAACTATCTTATTCTCTCCTAAAAATCATTTTATTATTAGTGTCATAATCATTTAACACATATTATTATCAAAGTTTCATTTAAATCATTTAATATTTTTCATATTCAATAACAACTCTCTGGTTATTATTATTTTTCACAAATTTTTTAATTAGGCCTACCATATATTTTTATTATTATGGCATCTATGAATCTGTTTTCTTTTAATAGTTACTTTTACTATTAATTATATTTATTTATCACCTTAGTTTAACATGAATGTCAAATTATTTCAATGTTATAATTAAATCTCTTATTCAATCATAAATTCACCTTCCTGTCAATATTATAATTCTTCAACTAGGCCTATTATTTGTTTATTATTAAATGACCTATTTAAACATTCTTTTACTTAAATATCAGTTCTACATTTTCTTTATTTATTTTTATACAACCCCCCTATTATTAAAGTTATATTGTTTCAATCACTATTTATTTATTATTATTTTTTAAATATTTTTTAGTGAACAGCTGAGTTTATAGTTTAGTTTTCTGAGCAAATGTAGTTATCCGAGAACACTGGTTTAACTTTTTTCTTTTTATACTTAAAGTTTGAGAAGCATGAGATATTATAATACCTCATAACATAGTTTACAAAGTCTTCCATGTCTACATCAAAGTTTTCACCCCCCATCATATTATTTTCAACTTCTTTCTGCTTGTTTAGACCCCTATATTTATTTATGATCTCCATCTCAAATTCAAAGAACTCATTTAGCTCCTCAATCCTACTTCTGATCATTTTTAGTTTTTTATTTTCTTGACATCTGAAGTCATCTACTACACTTTCAAAGTTAAAGTTACTGAGTGCTAGAGTTTCATTTATTTGTCCTATTTTGCTATCTAACACTGTGTTTAGATGCCCTATCTGGTTTTCTATTTCATCATTTATTTTAGGCCTACTGGTTTGGTTACTTAGTTCATAGCCTATCTCTCTTGGTGTTGCATTTGCTTTTGAGTGTTCATTTAGTTCGTACTCAACAAAGTCTACATTTATTCTTTTAGTTTCATTGACATAGTTGTCTTTAGTACTCCCTATCCTATCATCAACTTCTTTTATGTGTTTATTTATTTTCACATTAGATTCATTGTTCAGATCTACTACATTATTTTTTACTTCTTTTATCTCAACACTTTTTCCATCTAACCTTACATTTATTTCATCAAGTTTAGAGTTTATTTTATTGGTTATGTTTACCAGCAAATCTAACCTCACATTAGTTTCCTCCTCATTTAAGTTCATCTTATTATTATTCATCTCTTTCATCTTACTACCTGTTCCTCCTAGCTTAACCTCAATCTGCTCCAGTTTGGTATTTATGTCATTATTTACTCTTAACAGCAACTCTATTTTATTGGACAATAGGCTGTCCTTATCATTATTTACTTTGATAGGTTCTTGCCTACCTTTATTCTCTACTTCATTCACAACATTAACCTCCTTTATCTCACTAACTTTATTTTCAACTTCATTTATTTCATTTATTTTATTGTTTATAAGTTTATCTTCAAACTTATCTATTCTTTCATTTATATCTCTCCTAAACTCATTGTTTACTTCATTAAGTTTAGTTTCTAGGTTAATGTTTATTTCATTAATCTTAACTTCATTTTGGTCTAGTCTGAGGCTGATTTCATCAAATTTAGTTTCTAGTTTAGCCTCTACTGCATCTAGTCTCTTATTATTTTCCTCTAATTTAGTATTAGTTTCCTTATTTATCTTTACTAAATTATCATATTTAGTGTTCATTTTGTTCAGTTGAGTTTCTAGATTATCATGTTTGGTGTTTATTTTTATTAACATGTCCATAATGCTAGACAAAGTATCTTCCCTGTCTATTCCTAGATCATGGTTTTCAGTTTTTTTATTTTTATTCAAATTTGATTCCCTAATTACGCTCAGGGAGGTATCAGAGTCCTCGGAGTCAAACTCCGAGTTTTGGATTCCATCAACATTAGCCATTATTTTGCAACTTTTAATCAAGTACAAAGTATAAAGTTATTATATTTCTTTTTCTTAAATTTTGAGTTTAAATCAGATAGGCCTATATTAAATATTTTTAATTCATTCTTCTTATCATATCACCTAGCCTATAACACTTTCAACTATTCTCTTATTCAACTTTAAATATTTTTTAAATAGATTAAAATTTACTAATTATACTACGTCGTCTCACGTTGTGCGCGCCATTTTGTAACGTTTTAAGTTTTGACGCCTCACGTTCTAGCGCCATTTGTATCATTTTTCTTTCGTTACATGTGATAATTAAGCAAATATGCACCAATTAATTTTATTAATTAAATCTGCAACAACAAAGCCTCACGTTGTCGCGTCAATCTGTAACGTTGTACCTTTTGTTACATTATTTATTTTATTTATTTTAATTTAATCCACTGATTTAATTAAAACAATGATATTCAATAAATCAGAATTCTTTAATTTATTTCTTTTTTTGTTTCAAAGCATTTACTAAAAATTTGTGACTTGCTACCTTGATGAGGTTATCGTATCACATTGATTCAATATTTGATTCTTAAAAACAAAAGTAGCAGAAATTTGATTTATTTTATTTTATAGCATGATAACTCTTAATTTTTTTGTTCTCAGGGTCTATATACGGGTAATTCGGTGAGAAAACGTAGTATAATGAAACAGAATTTACTTTACAAAATTTAATTTATTTTACATTATTCAAAATCATTACGTTACTCAATTAATATTTGCAATACAATAAAATTCAATTTCAATATATTAAAAATGACAATCAGAACAATATTATTTAAAAAGTTGATAATTGCTTTTTAGATTGTAACTTAAATTATCAGTAAAACTTAGCTGAACGTCCTCGTGGTCTTGAAGTTCAACCGCGTGGTTTAATAGACTGCATCGTGCTCCTAATACACATACTTTAATCTGATATTAAATCGTCACGCACCACTTGTTTATCTTTATCAAAAATGACTTTAAAGAACAAAACTACCTTTGAATTTAAATAAATTCAAATAATAAAAAATTTACATGCCCGAAATCGCGGGATGTCGATGGATGATGACATCCTTCACGTTCTATGATCTGACTTTGAATAGGGAGAGAAACGTCTCTTTACCGTTGAAGTTGGATTCCCGCCCTTTTTCTTTTGGGTACGCGACTATGACCCTTCTGGGTATATCACGCTGTAGCTGTGTTGACAGCTGCTGCGGCCTACGGGCAAATTTGGAATGATATGTCCCGTTCTGATTGGTTCGTTTCAGAACTCTTCATCTGAGTTCTTCTACTGCACATCAGCCACTTGTGGCCTGGAGGGGATTTTAATGGAAAAATACTGACCGACAAGTTGATGCTTGTATCACGCTTCTACGTCGTAACTTGCTGACTGTTTAGTCTTAGATATTCCCATGTGTTTTGATACTTCTTGGAATTCGTCCCACCCATCCTGTGTTGAACAAAGGATTTGTTTACAGTGGTTTATTGTTGGAGCCTCTCGTCTGTCCCACAGTTATTTTCCACATGACAATTCTCTAATATGATTTAAAACTCCTCCATTTATTTTAATTAAATATATTTCTTTTCTTTTATATAGTAATCTATTATTTATTAATTAATTTGCCTATCAATTTGGTGGACCTGTTACATATCCCTTAAAGTATAGTTTTTGATCGGAATAATTAACTTAAAACGGTTAAATAGTGGAGAAATAATATTGTTCAAATTAGTTACTTTGAAATTCAAATGACCTTTACTCTGGAAAGAATAAACCTTACGGTTTGCGGCAATTAATTTCTATTGAATAGACCTTTAATTGTATACCAAACTCGAACTAGGCTTATATTAAAGATTTTCTTTCAACTCTAAGTGGGCCGTCCCCCTGAAAAAATGAAATGTCGCTAATGGCGTCAAAAAGTGTGTTATTTGTAACCATGATTATGTACAATATTTTCAATTTTACCATTGAAGTCATAGAAAAGTTGTGAAAGTGTTTCCATATTTTTTGTCCACCCTGTATATATTCTGCTTTTCTATCTAATTCCTCTTTAAAACAACATTTCTCCTGCCTTTGATATGCTTAAATCACATTTTGTCCATGTACACGTTTCTGTTCTATGTTACATTTGGTTGATGATACATGTTGTACATCAATATCTTCGTTTCCTTTCCAATATTCCAATTCCAACCTAAAAATACTGGTCCACTCATCCATATTCATGACCTCTTTTCTCATTGTGCTCTTAACTTACTCTTTACATAAAATTTCTTTTAATTTATACATCTTTTTCTCTTTTTTCTATTCTCTCTGCCATCATAACTATTGCTTAATCACTTTGATTAACGGATCTGATGGCAAACATGAAAACCGTACGAATTAACCAATGTAACCTACAAGCATATTTTCTACAGATTTTATGTGTTGTTTAACTTACTTATTAACATTTTCAGTAATTAATCGTAACATTTACATTAGGAACGATCGATTGAAACAGTTTTTGTTAAAGGAATCAATGTGTAAAGATGATTATATTTGTTTCTATTTCCTACTTTTATTTTATGTTTAGTAGTCCCTACAAATTATACTGACACGGGGTCCGCTTAATGGTTACCACCGACCTGAACACTACTAGAAAAGTCTATGTCGGTCAGTGACCGGATGTCGTGTGGGGAGGAAAACTTAATGTCAGACTTGTCAGTTAGTTTAAAATAAGACCATTAGTACGTGGTTCGTTTTCCACGTAAAGCTGTAGGTCCTTTTGCTGCCCTGGATATTGGGCTGTGAACAAATGGCTCTGTCTAAAGAACAGTCAACCTTAATCAGTGATATCGACTTGTTCGTCTTCACTTATCAAACTCATTCTCCCCTAATATTCACCCCTATCTTTTCAATGGGCATCTTAATGATGAAAAATAAAGAAATTATTATCAGTTTAAGTAATTTAATTACGAAATATAAACTCAGCTGTATTTGAAAAACTCGAACAATTAAATAAATATCCATAAACCGTATCTAGTGACGTCCAAACAACCCCCTCTCTGACAGCTCGTTTAAAATAAAGACACTAATTGTCATCCCGGTCAGTACCGACCACAATCCAATTACAAATTAAGAAGCGAGAACTGTCGATAGACTCGTTATAGCCCTTGGTTTGTTTTGCCTAATGACTTAAGCCCTTAACAATTCAAATTGCTTCCAATTAATTTGGACGGAAAAAACTGTATTGGCTTTAAATTAGTAATTATTCTTTCCTTCGACGATCTGTCAGAGCCACAAGAATAATACTGAGCTGTTAAAGAAGTATTTTAAAAACGATAAATTAATATTAACTTAGTATCATTTAATTGTTTAAAAAATTATTAATACTAACACTAATTTAATGATAGTAAACATTTTTGTTATTGTATTAACTGGTGTCTAATATTTAGTTGACTTTTAGTAACAAAATTAATCTAAACATTTTAAAACTGGTTTAAAAAATAACAGTTTTTTTAACTGGGTAGTTAGAAAATGAAATTAAGTTATTAATTTTTATTTACTAGCACATCGTCTATAATGCAGTCTATTACATTCTTTATTCAGTTCTTTTTGTTTTCACTGAACAAATTAGTTATATAGTTTACGTATGTTAAACTTACTTTGTTTACCTTGTTGTTATCGTCTTCAATATTGTTTATATTTAAGCCGGCACCGTTAATTGTTTGTATATAGTTTATTATGCCTCAACTGATAAATATTTTTTGTTCTTCTGTTATTTTTGGTTAATATTTAACATTATTTTGTTAGTATAACTTGTTATTTTTGCTGGAAGTTGCGTACGCTTAAGATATTCGCCGTCAATTGTTCTTTGTACTAATGTAATCACCTGATAACATTTATGTATTTTTTATATTATTTGTTTACTTTTGTTATAACAATGTTTTATATGAAGCTTGTTTATGTATGCCAAAAAATGTAAGCAATAAATAAATTAAAACCACAGTATACGTATGTTATTAAACTCTGTATGATTCAAGCACTGACGGTCAGAAAAATAAAATACTCGATAGCAAATAATCTACTAATAAAATAACAGCTATTGATGGTACTTAATTATTTGTTTACTTACTTGGAACTTCCAAATCTTCAAACTTCTAGAAGTCTGAAGTTTCTGTAACCAGCTACTCGGCGACAAAGTGTTGTGGAGTTTGTAGATGATAGGTTCTATACTCGGTCCTTTTAATACTGACACAGCGTCCGCTCAATTGTTGCCATTGACGTAGACACTACTAAAAAAGTCTGGGATGTTTGTGCTAGATAGTAGTCAAGGTTCGGACGCTGTAAATGGAAGAGAACAGAATAGAAATATCAGGCTTGTTAATTAGCTGGAAGTCAGACCAATACTACGTGGTTTGGATTCCACGTAAAGCTGTAGGTCCTGTAATTAACATGGCTATTGTTTTACTGTTAAATGGCTCCTTATGAGGAACAGTAGACCTTAGTTGGTAACAAGACTAAACAGGTCAGCACACTCATGTAATCGTTCATATTGGCCTTAAAATATTATCAAGGCTGTTTCGGCGTTTCATATCTGCATGATACTAATACTTGGGGCATATTTTTCTTTTTTCCTCCTAAAGCTTTTGTTTTTTACCTCTTTTTACATTTTTTAAACAATTTAATCTGAGTGAAAGTATACTAAAAAGTTCTCTTATAAAAATGGTATGCGTGTGTGTTATGTTTAAAACTATTGTTGATTACAGTTTTCAATAAAATGGTTACTCAATTTTCGTTATGCCACATGTATAGTAGTTTGTTGTCATTAGGCCAAATAATACGTTCATCAAACCCCTGGGGTCTTTAATTTTTTTTTTTATTTTCCCCCCTCCATAGTCTCCCAAACACATTTACTCTGCCTCTTTATTGTTAACGAATAATAAAAATTATGTTAGCTAAAAACTGTTTTCAGATATTTTAATGTAATAAAAAAGTATATTTATCATTATTATTATTATATGCTTAATATTTTTAGTTTTGTTGGATAATATTTAATTTTTTAAGTGCTCAGCAATGGCTTGAAAAAGATTTAAAATAATTTTATTGAATTTGATGTCTGTCCCCGTAACATAAAACGCTGTGTACAGATTTGCATTGATCATTGACTAAAGAAATACTTCGTTACCATTTGATCAACATGATCATTTCAGGAGACGTTGTAGATATATTCCTAAACACTGTATTAGATGAATTTCCAGATTTAATTTCAATCTATTCAAACGAGTTAAATCTATGCAATTGCTTCTTTTTAGGTTGAAAATAAATTTATAATATTGTACCAGTTGTGCATTTTTTTGTTTGTAATATAAACCCTTTTTTTCACGATCATTGAAATAATTGTCATTCCTACATCCTCAGCTTTTATGAAACTATTAACGTCCTGAAAAAAGTAAGGGGCCTAATAGACATCCTTGAGATACTCCATACTTCCTTTTGAAAAATGCCCATTAATATCAATAAAATGGAATGATTTTGTTAAATAATATCTTATTAACTTTTATTAACTTATCAAGTACATCAACAGTTTAATAATTCAATCATAATATCATAATTTATAGCATTGAATGTTTAAGAAAAATATAATCACCTTAAATAAATGTTCTGGTTTCTATATTATGAATATATATATATAGACGTTATGGATTGCATATATACAGAATTAATTGCACAATGCTTTTTTTGCAAAACCACATTGGGGTTAAGTAAATAGATTATTTTCCAAATACACTGCAAATAGCTTTGTAATAGCAAAAGAAAAAGGCCCACTTTTTGTAATACATTCTTCACTTTTAAATCTAAGAACTATTTTTAGTCGTTTTAAGGTAGTTGGATATATTCCTGGATCAATTCATTTAGAAAGCACCATAGGATTACAGGATAGAGCTCGTAATAATAGTGCTAACCCTTATTGCCTTAACACACTGAACCCCGATCGTTTACTTAACCAGTTCAAAAGCAAATAAACGGATGGATCTTGTGCACACAGTTCATTGAAACACTCATTTTTCACTGTACTACACATACTTATTTTCTTAAGGGTGTTTATTCAGGCACCCATTGGGTCACTCCAAGGAATGTAGTTCTAAATTTAATCGTAACTGTCGCTAGTAGAAGCAAAGAGCCCGCCTCACTAACACACACACACACATATACACAAAGAGTTCCCCTCCACTCTCTCTCCCTCATTGTACCCTCTTGCCCCACCCCGAAAATTGTACAACATTAAACAACTCCCTCGTTTATAGTAAGTTCTAGCAAAGGAGTTTTTATGTATAATTAATGTACTCTTTCTGTCAATAAATGTTATCGTATACATTTTTAACGAGTTGCGTACCTAGAACGACCAAATAGGCAAATTAGGTAGCCATTTCTTCATGAAGAAATCGTTTTTAAATTTTTCCCTCAACAAATTTATAACTTATAAGAAAACTAACACGTTTAATGAAAAAAAACTTCAAAACCAAATTTTGACGGAATACCCTTAAAAAGGGGTCTAATTGAAATCATCATTGCTCACCTGCATTTGTGTTCCTACCGTTGCAAGGTGAATATACAGTAATTCCCTAAAGTTGTGGTGCGACTTTGGGCTTTCCTTGAGTGTTCACAGTTATTCTTAGCCGTGAGAGGAGAGGCACGCTCAGTTGTCACTCAGGTGCTAAACGATTGGCTAACAGCGGAAAGCGGGCCTCGCCTTGCCTCACTGACCCGCTTGTGTGGCCCTGCTAGCTCTTGAAAAATAAAAATTTAAGCACCTCTTGAGAATCAAAATATTTATTCTTGGACTTGACTTGATTGGTGTTGGTGACTGTCTCGCAAAAAGTACACTGTTGAAAATCAAGCATCACCTTTCCTTTGGAAGAAATTCGTGTGAAGCAGACAAAGCTTTATGCTTATTTGAAGACGAATTGAGTGATTACAGAGCGTAGGATGAGTGTGGATGACCTGTATAGGACTATTTATTAAAAGCCAGGACGAGGACACTACCAGAGAAGTCTGGGATGTCCATGTTGTGTAAGTATCAGGCTTGCCAAATATCTGAAAATCATACCCATACTGCGTGGTTTGGATTCTACGTAAAGCTGTAGGTCCCTCGGCTGCCCTGGCTTTTGAGCTATTAATATAAGGTGCTTTATAAGGGACAGTCGACCTTAGTTAGTTACAAGACTACACAGGTCAGCCATACTCATAATAAATTCATGTAATTATGCATTTTCAACGCACAAGATCTACCGATGTCTCATATACAAATAAATAAAACACTTTAAAATTGCAGTTATTGAGTTTAGAAAGACTTTTTTTTAATGTATTTTTGTTATTTCCACCGAACGCCTTCGTCACAGACATAGAGTAGGCCTACGTGAAATCAAACTGACCACGTTTAAACAATAAAAGGGTTCTCTACAATAATGCTACTCAAATAAGCAGACAGTTTTTAACTACAAATAAGAAAATCAAGAAATTGAAAGAAGTGAAATATTCTTTTACACACTTGATAACTGATTTTAAAATTTAAATTAAATGATTGGGGTAGTAAATTATTGGTATCGTTCATTACAATCTTATTAAATCAATACACCATTTATGTGTGTCGTTGTTTGGCAAACGTTGTAAATTATGAAAGGCCCAACTGAAAATTAAATATTTTATAGCAGGGGAATATATTCATAGTTTAAAATTACAAAGAAGTGATTCTATATGATTTCATGGAATTTTATTTTATAGCTGTGGAAAGTAGCTACAGACGTCAAATATTGACCTAGACGATATCAACAGAGACATAGAAAACTCGTCGACAAATAATTGTTTTATGCGATCTACATTGTACGTGCGCTTATGTCACTAACCCTTGGCAGTGCAGAGCTCCTGTTTTACTGGAATTTCAACATTTAAGAAAAAAATATGTGTAGCAAAAGATTACATTTCAGTCCAACTAACATCGTCTAAAAACACTACAACACTCACAGAGTTTTAGGGTGATCGATTGAAAATTATTTTTGAAATTCGTTTGAATAAAATTGTTAGTATCTATGTAAGTAATAAATGTATTATGGGAAAATTCTAAACAATTAATTGCTTTATGGAGATATGATTGCCAAAGTGACTAATTTGGCATTTTTTGTGCAAAACTCATGAACAAACAGTGTTATATTTTATTAATGTTTTGAGAAAATAGTAAAAAAAAGTTACTAACCAACCTAGTATATAAAAAAATCTAAATATATAAAGCTGAAAATATAGAACCTATTTGTTTACAGAATCTCGAGAAAATGCCTGCTTCAACAGATAGGCCTCTAAGATTGCGACCCACTGAAAGACTGGTGGAAGAGATATGCACTGACTTGTAAAAGCGAGACAGGGAACTATTATTCTTCCCCCATTGTGTAATTCCATTTAAAAATTATCATGGAAACCAGGTAGGCGCAGTAACAATCCCCGCCCATTACGTCATCAATGCCAGTGACCATGGGTTGGTTTGATCAACATCAACGAACCAAAGATAACATAACATTTACGATTAAATACTATTTAGTATTCAACTAACAAATACTGTAATAACAATAACACAGTGAATAATAGTGAAAACAATAAATATTATGAAACAAATTTTTTACATTTCATCACAGTTATTTTTACAGCTAAACACTGTTGCGGATCTTTGTTGAGGTCGAAGTTAGTGGCACCCGTGATGTATTGCAACGGAACCACAGAGTACAGAATAAGAAAGCAATTTTCTAATTATGTGCTCTGTGGGTGGAACGTTTCTCAACCGCTGCTCAAACTCCTATATCAACTAAATAAGTTTATATTTCGCGGGTCGCAAACTCTTCGGCCCAATTGTAAAGACTCCATTCCTCAATTGATGTATTTCAATATATTGTAGTCACTTTTTAATTGTGCCAAATATATAGGCCTAGTATATTTCATAACAAGAGTGGAAAGTGGGGTTTTGCATGTTCGAGACCACATGTTTGAAGTGCGAGACTTGTCGAGCACTTCAAATGGTCGAGAACATACAAAACACTTTCACTCGAGTTTTGAACGATACTTTTCACTACACTACGGAATAAAAACTCATTTTCACTACACTACTATGAGTTTAGCTGTTTTCGTTATGTGTTTACAACCTGCGAAACATCATATTTTCAACAGCTGTCTATTGTTTACTACCGAAAGTAACATTGTTTACAACCGAAAATTTTCCACAGTCAACAACACCTGTTTTCATTCCGTAGTGTAGTGAAAAGTATCGTTCAAAACTCGAGTGAAAGTGTTTTGTATGTTCTCGACCATTTGAAGTGCTCGACAAGTCTCGCACTTCAAACATATGGTCTCGAACATGCAAAACCCCACTTTCCACTCTTGTTATGAAATATGCTATTTTGGAATGTTAACTGTTTATTAAATTAGAAACATGTTTTAAAAACAGGTGTTGTTGACTGAGGAAAATGTTCGGTTGTAAACAATGTTACTTTCGGTAGTAAACAATAGACAGCTGTTGAAAATATGATGTTTCGTAGGTTGTAAACACATAACGAAAACAGCTGAACTCATAGTAGTGTAGTGAAAAAAAATAAAATGCTACCAAATTGTTTTTGAAAATATTTTTGAAATAATTACTGAGCTGTAGGCTAATGAAGTCTACCAATTTACATCTGTCAAACTGTGGTTTTAATGTGGTCTTTGAGGTCTGCAACAAAACCTGAAATATAAATTGCAGATATTATTAAGGTTAGGCATACCTTATGATTTAATATTAAAAATTTGCTTGTTTCATAATGTCTCCTCGACTACCAAATTGTTTTAATCGTTAGCTGACAACGCTGGGAGATGACAATTTGTGACAGTCCAGGCTACCGGCGACTAAGGTGTGCTGCGGACCTCGACCATCACCTCCCCAAGCTGTGACGGGTGATTATTTTAACTTTTTACTGCTTATTTTTAACTACCCGAAAAAACTAAATTGATACTTTGAAGGTCACATTTTCAAAGGTTATAGTATTATTACTTTATAAATTACCTTCATCTGTTTTAAGGGCCAACAATATAATGAAAGAACAAGCGTAATTATTTCTTAGTGTTAACCAACAATCTATATAAGACAGTTGTGTTATATAGATCGTTTGTATTAACTGGTGTCAAAATGTGCCAAAGGACTATGTTAGTAAAAAGAAAACATTTCAAAGATGTAGGTTTTTAAAACAAAATTAGTTACAAATTTTTCTTTCTTAATGATCTAATATTTAGAACTTTTTTTGTTAATTCACTACTACTACTTTTTTTTATCGCAATCACGATTAGGTCAGGTTAGGTTAGGTTAGGTGGCTACTGAAGTTGATCACAAACTGGTGAATCCAATGATTGACTTACCGCCGAATGCGCTCTCCGTGTGTAAGTTCTTGGAAAGTGATAAGAAAGGCCAGCGATATCGGATTCCTATCTGATAAGGAATACCACAGTGGATGTATTAATGATTGGGGAACAGTTTTTAGAGCAATAGAATATTTATCAAGCGGTAGTGAACCAACGGAAACAAAAAAAAAAAGGTAGTGGTAGTGAATTAACGGAAAATGTCGAATATTTATTGTATTTTTGAAATTATAATATTTTTGAAACTGCAGAAAAAACAGTGAGTTAAGTAAAGTAATTGTGGTATCAATAGTAAATACTGAAATTGAATTTTTTAATAATAACAGTAATAAAATAGTAACATTTGTTAGTTACAGTTGATTGATATTTACATTATAAATTATTTAAATTAATGTAGCCTATATTAACTAAAATTTGGCATTTCTAGCTCGATTACCTTATACATTGTCAATGCTCACCTAACACCAATATTCCTTCTGTAAAGTGTTAACTAGGAAGCCAAGGATTGTGATATTTAGCAAGGGTTGGACAATGGATATAACTTGTTACCCATTGTCGGGCAAATATATGCTGTTCTATTTCAACTGTATGGGTCGTGTTTATTTTTATAACACTATTATGAACACTGTAAGATTATTAAAGGTACAATCTAGTGGACCATAAGTTGATATTACTGGTATTTCAATCAAAAATCGTCAATAATTACATTTAAAGTTCCACATTCGTAACGGTTAAAGAATTATAAAAATACTCAATCTTTTATAAAAACCAATTTATGATCCACTAGAACAGTTCATCATCTTATATAATAACACTTCAAGTGTTACGATACGATAATTATTAAGGAAAAAATCCTTGAAATAGAAACCAATGTTTTTGACATTTTCGTGGATCGAAATGGCACCCTTAATTAAATTAAATTGTTTTATGGCCTATTACATGTTGAGGTAAGTATGTTCCATTTATTCCTACTTCCTATTTTTTACAAATTGCATTATTTCTGGTGAAAAATAAACTTTCTTAACAGATTTTTGCCAGCGATGTAGCTTAGGCTTCAGAGCGCGGAGTGAAAGTTCGAATCACCAACTGAGCTAACGGTCGGTACTTCACTTGTTGAATAAAGTTCACGCACAGGCCTGCAGGCCTATATGAAATTATTTATATATTTATACATAAACTGACTAATATACGAACGATTGATTCAAATATTGTTAAAGCCGTTCTACCTGACTGTATCAACCATTGCATGTAATTTTCCCCAGTCAACCATGTAGCAGACATGGGTTCCGATGATTCAAGTGTTCAACAGCTGTTCAAACACAACACATTGTTTGTATGTACGTATGTGCTGTACTTAACAATACAGAGCTAACTGGCTGCGCCTATACACCCAGCTACAAGCTGCCAAACTTATTACATCGCGCCAAATATTGACAAGGATAACACTAACAGATACACCGGCAAGATGTTTTCCTTTGTCAAATATTTTACTCAGATCCAGAGGTTTGTATACTTGTATAATATGTACGCACAAATATTGTTGTGGCAAATAAGAGTCAATATTTATAAGCAGATAGTGTTGTCGTTCAGACCGCTGCTACAGAGGCGTCTTTCTTCCTTATCTACCCACTAAACGATCATACTATCGTTACTACTATCTTAGATTTGCGTGACACAAGTGTGTAGTCTTGTTACTAATTTTCATTCATCCGTTTGTTATTGATGTTTTAGGGTTAATCTAATAATTATTTATTTTATATCTAAGTATCGACAATGAAGAGATTGTAGGCGATATGTTATATGCTCAGTCATCTCAACACTGACACAGCGTCCGCTTAATGATTGCCATCGATATGGACACTGCTAGCTGGGGTGTCCATGATGGGTGATAGTCAGAATCCGAATGTTGTTTAGGGAAGAGAACTAAGTATCTGTTTTGTCAATTTGCTCTAAATCAGAGCAATACTTCGTGGTTCGGAATCCATGTAAAGCTGTAGGTCCCTTAGTTGCCGTGGCTATCGGGCTCTTAATAAACGGCCCTCTCTAAGGAACAGTCAATCATAGTATCAAGACTATACTAGTCATCAAGCAATCATTCATATTTGCCTTAAAATACGCATAAGTTAAACTGTGTCATTGTCTCATATCGGAATATGATTATAAATCATAAAGTATATTTTTATTTCTTAATAATAAGTATATGGGCAGAATATACAAACAAATACAATCTTTTTTACAATAACTTTTAATTTTGATCCTCCAAAAATTGTTTTGAAGTAATACCTAGAAGAAATTAAAAATAGGCTATACTTAGTAAAAACCAATTTGTATGTAGACCTACAAAATGGTTTTTTTTTAAAGAAGAAGTAGATTTAGAGCGTTCCGCAGTAATTAAATAATAGGATTAAATAAAAATAATTCAAATAATTTAAATAAATAAAACGGCAATAAAATAATAGTAACAAGCAGGTTATTAATTAGAAATAATCGTCCAGACATGATCGTTTTGTTAGAGATTTTCACTAATCAAATAAGTAGTAATCTTATCTGGACTCTACAATAGGAAATTTAAACAAAATAATAACTTATTAACGGCCTCTAGTTAGCATTTAAGGTGGGTATTATTACTTTTCCAAAAAACCTTCAATCTAGACAAACTTCTTTTGTCTTACTGTCAGGTCAGTCTCACATGTGGCTACCCGAAACTGTGTGGTTAAATTGTTTATTATTAAATATTACATTTATATAATAAACAAATATATAAATATTGTCAATTGTATAAACAATTAAAGACGGTTGTCATTTAACATAGGCCTATGTTTATTTATAATCAGTTCAAAAATCTTCTTCCTCTATTTAATACTGTTAATGATGGTTGAAGTGTTGTAATAATAGTTGAAGTGTTGTAATAATAGTTGAAGTGTTGTAATAATAGTTGAAGTGTTGTAATAATAGTTGAAGTGTTTTAATAATAGTTGAAGTGTTGTAATAATAGTTGAAGTGTTTTAATAATAGTTGAAGTGTTGTAATAATAGTTGAAGTGTTTTAATAATAGTTGAAGTGTTGTAATAATAGTTGAAGTGTTGTAATAATAGTTGCAGTGTTGTAATAATAGTTGAGGTGTTGAAATAATAGTTAAAGTGTTGTAATAATAGTTGAAGTGTTGTAATAATAGTTGAATTGTTGTAATAATAGTTGAACTGTTGTAATAATAGTTGAAGTGTTGTAATAATAGTTGAAGTGTTGTAATTCAATTTTTTTTTTCAAATTCAAAATCATTTATTATTAATGAAATTTATTTTTACAATGCAGTGTGTTTTTTAATCTCTCTAGCATATAGCTATTTGAGAGATCAACTAATTTTAATAACAAAAATAAATAAACAAATCAATAAGCACCAAGGAAACATAGTCAAAGGAAATCGAATAATATTTCTTATTCACTTTAAATACCAATTTTTTTTTTTCAAAAATGTAATTTATTTAATATCAGTAGTCCTAATGTTTATTTTATTTCGGAGTTCATATCAATTGATTGTTTAAGACTTCCTCCTGGATCACGACTGGCATTCCTAACTATATATAAGCCTCAAAGCACTAAACACTAACACAATGGAAACAAATAAATAAACAATATACATAACTATATAATTTAAATATACTATAAATCGGCAGTAAATAAGTAATATTAAATACTATATAGACTATGAACAATTCAACAAACAAATAAATAAAAACAAAAACAAATGAAATCAATTATGTGCATGTAATATATGTATAATCCAAATAAATTACGATACAAATAACAACAAATAAAATCTAACAGCAATAAACACAATGGAATAAATAATATATAAAACAAATATACTATAAATCGGCAATAAATAAACAACATTAAATACTATATAGACTATGAACAATTCAACAAACAAAAACAAAAAACAAATGAAATCAACGATATGCATGTAACATATGTATTATCAAAGAAATAACGATACAAATAACAACAAATAAAATCTAAAAGTAATAAGAAACATAATATTCTAACTATAAACTTATGTGCTAATAAATGACAGTGAAAATTAGTCTCACTGTTGTTCACTAACAACCTTTTTCATAATAGCTGCAAAGAATGCACTCAGATATTGAGCCAAACAGGTATGTCATTCTTTGTTCCCGTGTTCAACAGCAAGACCCGTCTGGTAGGAACCAGTTTAATACCGGCTCCCGTCAAAACTCTGTCAGTATTGCTGTTGATTTACATATTATATCACATAGGTTTCCTAGTGTGCTTAATTAACTCAACAGTGCTTATATGTCTCTTTGTAGTTTTGTCTTATTTATCTATGTATAGTTCGATTTTAAAAATAGCTATTCTAAAAACGAAGATATGATTTTTTTTCATTTATTTAATTTTTTTCTGTTTACAAACGTGACAAGGTGGATAACCTCAATATGTAAGTATATATTTGTTTACTATTTGATGATAGACGATTCTTCAACCCTTCAACTGTTAGAAAGCATCTCTATATAAATATAACCCGATACCTATAATTTTATATGGAAATGTATTCATAGTTATTATCCACCTATAGTTATCTTAAATTAATAAAATACTTTTTCAGCTCCCTCTTCATTAGATTTTTACTTTGTAGGTTTTGTAGACTTCTAGGCAATGAATTAAGTAAGTGAGGTATTTTATACTGTAACGTTAATTTTCCATAATTATTATTGTGTCTTTTATAAGACACAATAATAACTAAGTTATATTGTAAGTTGGGCAATACTATGTATTCCTCATCAAAGTAGTGTCTAGACAGATCTGTAAATTTAGCGAGACTATCAAAATTCATTATACCCAATATTTCCAATGGCAGATCCTTAAATAATACTTTTAGAATTCTGTTCAAAATACTTTTTTATTGCTTAAGTATATATTCAGGAGTCAAGTAGTAAAGAGATATACCATAGTAGAACATACTCTGAACTAAGTATAGTAAGTATGCATTGCTTCCGTAACTATTACTAATTTACTTGACTCCATCCAATGGCATCAAACCCTCATAAGTAACTAATATATATTTTAAAATTAAAAACTCACGGTACTCACTTACTTTCTTTATTTGAATAATCTATTTTCATTTTTCACTGTTATAGGAATATGTCTTCTTTTTTATAATGATTTTTTTCTATGTAATAGTCAGTATCTAACGAATTAGTGTTATTTTTTTTATTTAGTATAGAATATACAATAAATTATATGCAAGTACCTTTCTAAGTTAAATGTCTGATCAAATTGTAATGTAATGTTCATTTGACTAGTTTTACGCACAGGCATAAAAAAGCCTATGTAAAACTTTATTTTCCGATATATTAAATTGTTTAACTTGAACCTTTGTAACTTAAAATGGGAAATTAATTGATTTTCTTTCTTTCTTTAAGTAAAAATAGATTAACCTCTTTGTTGTAATAGAGAGACATCCACTTAGTTTTTTACATTTAAATAATAATAGTTGAAGTTTTGTAATAATAGTTGAACATTTGATGCAGAAATTTATTATTTATATTATTTCTTTATTATTTATAAAATGTATTGTATACACAACTTACATTACTCAGTTTACGATTCTCAGCCAACCCCTTCTGTGATTTACGCTTACCCTCACCAAAGTATGAAACTAATGACTGTTGGAACCAAGTAGGCTATCTGTTATTTAGGTTCGAAAGATACAATAAGGCGTTCGGTTTTTACTAGAGATATTACTTATAGTTCTGATAGAAATAGTTATTTTAATTCGCTTCTTTAATCAACTGTACAAAATGGTGAATAGGTGGAGATGTTAACTAACAGAGTATAAAACTATGACCTATTTTGAATTTGTCAGCTTTCTTAAAATTTGCACCACATTGTAATTAAACTTTAAGAGATAATCACTAGGCTATATCACTACAGAAACTTTTTTTTTTTTTTTTTTTTTTTTTTTTTTTAACTTCACTCGCCAGTTCACATGGGCCTACAGGCCTGTGCGTGAACTTTATTCAACGAGTGAAGTACCGACCGTTGGCTCAGTGGGGATTCGAACCTTGGACATTGCCCTCCGCAGTCCGAAGCCTTAGCCACTGAGCCACCGCGTCGGCAATAAAATAAAGTTATATAATTATTACGCCTACTTTTTTCCTTCTCATCGGATAACAGTATAAAAATAGCCATAGATGCATCTTTAGCCATGTCACAATGGTTAATTTCAAATATATTATAAACCAACAATAATTTAAATATTTCAAACTGTCACCATTTTAAAATGACTAAAAATAAATTAATGACTATTTTTTCTGTATAGTAATATTTATGTAAATATGTGTGCAAAATTTAAAGTTAATTGGCCAAACAGATCTTGAGTTATACATTTATTTTGGAAAACACTCTACAAAGACAGATAGATCACTAGACGAGGCGGTTAATTAGTTTTTTAATAGTTATTTTAATTGGAAGAAATAGTTATCATTTTTTTCTCTTAATTAGAAGTCGAATCGGAACATTCATAGTAAGGACACAATTTTTCTGACATCCCTTATTCAGGGTGTTACAGATAGAATCTGTAGTCATTGATAATATTTTTTTCAATTTCCGTTTCGTTTAGCAGCTAGAAGCCATTTTGTTTTTTTCCATAAAACTATTTATATCTTTGTTGTTATCTGTACGTTTATTACAACACTCGGTAAATAGTTTCGTGTTAGAAGGTTACATTTAATAAAAATGTTTTTAAAATATATTTATTATTTGAAAATTGCGGTCAGTTTATTTTTATATTAACAAATATCTAAAAAACCACTGGTTTTATAAAAATTTTGTCAGATACAAAAAAGTTTGTAAACATCTTTCCCTTTCCAATGATACCTCATTTTTAAAAATCTCTTAAGAAATAACAATTTTATAAATTATTTGTAATTCACATGCAAACAAATGGATACTAATTTGAAGGTATTTGAACAGTATGGGAATTAAAGTTATTTCATAAAATTGTTATTTCCTAAGCGAGTGTTGCAAATGAGGTATCATTGGAAAGGGAAATATGTTTACAAACCTTTTGTAACTGACACAATATTTATTACACCGAGGTTTGTAATAAACGTACATATAGCAACAAAGATATAAATCGTTTTATGGAAAAAAACAAAATGGCGTCTAGCTGCTAAACAAAGCGGAAATTGAAAAAATACTATTCTTCATTTTTAGCTTAGAATCACACATAGAATCTGAACATGCATAGCCAGCCCCACCTTTTTGTAACACCCAGTATATGATTAGGAGAGGATAGGTAAGGTTAGGCGATAAAATGTTTGATTATTGGGTCGACAAAAAAACAATAATTTATTCAGTTCACAAAACCTCACCTATAGGTAAATACTCATATTTTACTGCTGTTCAAACAGGAAAACATATTTTCTCAAGTGTCTAGAAAGTGTATAGTTACTAAAATGTCATTAATTATGTGTAGATATCAAACTGTTAACTGAAGGTGCATGACATTCAGTTAATTAAGTGTATAAATAACAGTGCTGGAGGCATTCAGAAATCTTTAACTTACAACTATTTTGCAATATAGTCATATCACTTACTGAAAAACGGTTGACACAAATTTAACAATACAAAAATTGTTAAATTCGAAAAATGTGACACGTATTTAGTTAAATTAATATATTTGTATCATTTACATCTTCTTGACACAGCAAATTGCTTAAACAAAGAATACTGGATATTTTGGTTAAATACCTTTAAAGAACTAGCTGACAGTGCTTCGCTACGGGGTGGTTCTCTACGCTTGCTTATCCTTCTCTTCGTGGTTCTCATAAAACCGTCACATCAATATAAAAGCTCATCTTCTGCCGTTCTCCTAAATAATAAAGTTTTATAGTCTAGAAAAACTTGTAAGTATACTTTAGGGGGACCCAAATTAGTGCAACCGTGTGAGAGTTAGTAGAAATAACCTTAAACATTTCACAATGAAAACCAAATTAGCAAAGATATTATGTCATGTTTAAGATTTTTGTACCATCTGTGAGAAAAATATTATTTAATTAATTCCAATTTTACTCATGGAAAAATAATGTTTTGATTGGCTGTTTCAACCTGTTATAAATGGAATTTCGAGAAATTCATTCTACTGAAAGTGGTTTCCTACTAGTACATAAGCTGATTTCCCTCCAAACATCTGTTCAGTGGTTCCGGAGATATTGTGACGAGTAAATAGCGTCGGCTTTACTCGTAAATTATGTATGATAGTATTTCTTACAATGTAAATAGAATGTTTAGCAGCAACTAAAGAAAAGTATTTTTCTAAAACTAAACTAGACATTTTGATATTGTTTCTCCTTGCCAGGTCTAAATGACCGACATTAAAAAATTTAAGATTATTTCGTAGATAAAATAAGTTTATTACACGAACATTGAAATGAAAGTTGGCTAATTGGAGACAAAGTGTTGAGGAGATTGTAAGTGAAAGGTTCTATGCTCGGTCCTCTTCCTAACAGCGACCACTCAATGGTTTTCACCAACATGGACACTCCTAGAGAAGTCTGGGGTTTCCGTGTAGGGTGTTAGTCACTGTCCGGCTTATGTAGTGGAGATACCTAAGTATTAGACTTGTCAACTGGCTGAAAATCAGACCAATACTACGTGGTTAGGATTCCACCTAAAGATGTCACTCAGTTAGTAACCAGACTAAACTGGTTATCTACACTCATCCTACACTCTTCTTAAAATACGCACAAGATTATGTCGGCGGCTCATATACAAGAGAATAAGAATCTAAATATTCCTATTAAAATTAAAAAATATATACATATACTGCATATATTGTAAGGAGAAATTCTGGTCAAAAAGGTTGTTTTAAACAGCAACAAACGAGGAAAGTTTCAGTTTATGGCAGAGAGAATTTACATAACGGGCCTTTATCAAAGGGAGTCACCACTATATCACAGCCCTGATAAACTTAAGTATTCATAAATAATTCCGGCGAGCGGTTTCGTAAGTTATCCTTGACTGTTCCACCATCTTGCTACGCCGAGGCGTTTTAATTTACAACACCGACCCCCCTTCTTTCATATCGTTCGTTATCAGGGCCCAAAAAATATATGCCATTCTAGTGTGAATTTACTACAACAGCTGATACGTGTAGAAAGAATATAAATAATTTATAACCTAAATTTAATGAAAGAATACGTCAGTTATGACAGATATGTATTATGAAATATAACATAGAGTACATTTCACTATTTAAATTATAATATACAATAAATTTTAATGTAAATATAATATGTCATGCAATTCCAATAGGAATTTTTGTGTCAGTAATTTGGTTAGTTAGTGAGGTCTGCACTGCATTTACAGGGGCCTACACTAGCGCTTTACTACTGGACCTCTAAACAGCTCATAATTAGAGACACAGAATTTAACACTGGACGAACAATATGAAGGGCACAGAGTCAAATATACAGAGGTCGCTTTCTTACGGCCGCAGCGAACAGCTCGGCAGCACTTGTTAGTAGATTACGACTTATGTACATCTTTATACATATATAATTAATTATTACGATAGTCCTTAATTATTTTTGTGGATTTAAGGAGGAACTAACAATTTGCTGGCCCTGTCATCGCATAGCAAAATGGAGAAATAACTCCCATACATTTAGTGCACTATTGGATGCGACCTCTGTTTCCTTCTTCTCTGTGTAAAGGGTTATACTCACCTTAAGGATACACTCTTGGAGTTGGTAATTATATTTAAAATCTGAAGTACTTAATTGGAAATGTTGCATTTTATATTAGTACAGTAAATTATTTATGTAAATATTACATGTTATGGAATTAAAGTCTCCCACATATTGTCACTATTTTTGTGGATACATTAAATAGTACTTACTTTTCTTTCTTTGGGATGTAATGTACTTTTATACATTAAATAGTAAAAACTTTATTTCTTTGGGAAATTTATATTTTGTTTTCTAAAATAAATTGTTATTATTAATATCCATTTTCTCCCGAAAGAGTGCTGGTCTCTAGGAGTGCTCATCAACTACTGGCTTCAGCACCTTCTACTAGTGTCTTCAGCACTATCTACTAGTGTATTCAGCCCATCGACTACCGGTTTCATCACCCTCATTGGCTTCATCAGCATCGACTAGCGTCTTCAGAACATCAACTACTGATCAGCAACTCTACTAGTATCTTCAGCATATCAACTACTTGCTTCAGCACCCTCTACTACTGGCTCCACCACCCTCTACTAGTGTCTTCAACACATCAACTACTGGCTTCAGCACCCTCTACTACTATCTTCAGCAGACAAACTACTGGCTTAAACATCCTGAATTGCTGGCTTCAGCACTATCTACTAGTACATTCAACACCCTCTACTAGTACCTTCACCCATCAACTACTGGCTTCAGCACCCTCTACTAATGCCTTCAGTACATCAACTACTGGCCAGCACCATATACTAGTGTCTTAGGACCCTGTACTAGTGCCTCAGCACATAATCTACTGGCTTCAGCACCCTTTACTAGTGCCTTCAGCACACCAACTACTAGCCAACACCATATACTAGTGTCTTTAGCGCCCTGTACTAGTGCCTCAGCACATAATCTACTGGCTTCAGCACCCTCTACTAGTGTCTTCAGCACATCAACTACTGGCTTCAGCGCAATCTACGAGTATCTTCAGCACCCTCTACTACTGGCTTCACCACCTCAACTACTGGTTTCACCACCTTTAACTGTAAGCTTCAGCACCCTGTATGTTCTGGGAGATCAAAAATTTGTGTAACGGTCCAGTTACCATGTTTGTTGCTCGTTTAGAACTACCCACGTGATACGTACAGCTTTAAAGAATTGCTGTTGACACGAACAACATCATAGTGTAATGACTTTTGGAATTTTTGTTCAACTATAAAACTTAGCTTTTACATAATAATAAATTAAAACCAATAATAATAATAATGGTAGCTGACTAAAAACCATACGATATAGAGATAGCACCCTGTACTAGGTAAATTCTTTTAACCAGAATCAATCGCGCGTTCAATCCAGAAGCA
This sequence comes from Stictocephala bisonia, assembly GCA_035578905.1. NCBI lineage: Eukaryota > Metazoa > Arthropoda > Insecta > Hemiptera > Membracidae > Stictocephala > Stictocephala bisonia. The sequence continues at coordinate 695,305 of JAQJVL010000186.1, forward strand.
ATATTACCAAAATATCAGGTAATAGGATACAGGTTTTGTACCGGGTCTTTTGACCGGTACATTTTTGGTTACTCTTCGTTTTGGTTTACCAGGCTGCCCGAGATCGCTCTTGCGCTATCGTTTTGTTACTTTCGTGGCCGTTGGCTCAGGTTTTGGTCTGTTCCGTGGTTCCGACTTTCGGTTCACCGGTTCGCCTGAGTTTTGTAATTAATCCACCCCCTTCCTGTTAACTAACATCATGAGCGGCTAGAAAGACAATTAACGTAAGTTGTTCAGTTTTGTTTAATTTTGAAAACCTAATCACCCTTTTGGTGAAAGTATTTTTGTTAAATAATAATCAGATTTATTTGTTATTTTCAGTTTGTTGTTACATTGTTTGTGTCCTTTGTCTAGATGATGGGTTACCTAGGTTCGAGCCCATGTGCTTATTGTTATTTTTTATCATTCATTTCTTTATTATATTTATGTTTTGTGTTCAGTGTTAGTTCTAATATTTGGTGTATCATTTTTATTGAGCATTTTTCAATTTGAGATACATTTTTACTATATTTCTATTCTTTGACAATAACCTAGTCAACCGGTTTAAATTCGTTATATTCTTTAAACCTGTAGGTTATTGTAGGTTTGTTCATAAAATGTTCTAATTTGTTTACTGCTGATAATTTTGGGATGTTTAAAAAAATTAATGAAAAACCGCAACTTATAAAGTCAACAAAGTTGGTTAACGTTACACTTTTACTCCATTATTATTTATTTGTATATTTTATATTGTAATTTATGTTATTTTTGTTTTGGCTGTACTTTATTCTTATGTGTTGTGATTTGGCTGTTTAGTCCAGGGTCCTCGAGTAGGACTTATTCCCACAGCCTGCCGTCCGGCTGATCTTCTGCCATCTCTCTACTGTGCTGGCCTGGCCTGGGCACCATGTATAAGACCTTTTGTGCACCTCCGCTGCCCTCTTTACAACTTAGGGAGTCTTTCTTCTGTCCTCAGGTTAGTTCTTTCCAAGTTTGTTCACGGCGGCTGAGCTGGGGGTGGTACCTTGAACATTTTCCTGTTGGGCGGAACTTTTTAATAATAGGCCTAGTCCAAGGAAGAAATGAAAGTGCCAAGAATGTACATAAACTTATTTCACACAGCCCAAACATTAATAGAACATATATTTTTTAAACCAATTATTTAATTTTAAATTTAAGTGTTATATTTTTTGAGAATGTTATAATTACCGTTATATAATTATTTAATTTGTTATTCTGTTATTTCTAAATATTTAGATACGTCTTAAAAATGTTATATTTCTACTGTCTTTAAATTATATATGCTTTTCTCTGTTATGTTAAGCCTAGTTATTAAGTTGGTATTTATTTTATGTAGTGTAATGTTAGTCTGTTTTTTTGATAAAACGGTACCGTGCTATATTTTCTTTTTAATTTCTTAATTTTTTAATTATTTCACTAAAAGGGGATTATTTAATAACGTGTTTACTTTTCTTTCACTTCGGAGCTGCCCAGGGATTCCTGCTGACTCATTGGACTCATCATGGGACGTGGGCTAAATTGCCGGTTAATTGGTTTAGTTCTAATTTTCTAAATTTGTCAATGTAAATTCTCTTAAATTTCGCCTTTCTATTTTTTTTATTTCTGCAGGTAGGCACGTATACTACCTGTCATTTATGGTATTTGTAACTTTCACCAAATTTGTGTTCGGTATGTTATTTTAGGTATAACTTGTAATTCATTGTTTATTATGTGTTTCATATTGTTTATCTATTTTGAGTGTATTTTTTTAAATTGTGACCTTCTGTCAAAGTTATAGAATTCTTTGTAATAAATAGTTTTTTTCACTCAGCTGCCGAGTTATTATTTAACCCTCCGACTGCCGCCCGTGATCCCAGCGCTTGTCTGGTTTTGAGTCACCCCCCTGTACGGCACGACTTCCAGTTTTGTGGAAGGGGGTGTGTCTCAGTTTTCTAAGCTGGTTAGTTACGTGCGCTAGACATATATATTTAACTCCAGAAGGAATCGAAGTGCTAGTGTAGGATATTGAAAGCTTTCGATATTCGATTTGGTTTTATATAATTTGTGCTGAGAATTCCAGTGAGAGTAGCGATGTAGTTGTCGAAACCACCTGCCTATTAGAACCAATTTACCAGTTGTAGTTGATGATGATATGCCATTTGTAAAAGTGATGAAAAAAAACAAAATAAATACCGAGGTCAGGTTGAAGATTATATATATTTAACCAAGTAGTAAATAACTAATGTAACAATGCCAAAAGTTAGGAACAGAGCAAGAGTAAGGAAAACAGAAAGGCAATGTCATGTAAGAAAGAACGTGTACAATGGAAGTCGGTATCCATCGTTACTAAAATCAGACACTATAACACATTAATGAAGCCAGATTGTCTGTATTCATCTGAATGTTTGTCAGCGAGAACAGTAACAAGAGAATACATACACTAACTAGAGAAAAATCATAAGAGGAGTTCTTCGACTGACATTTGAAAATGGGACTTGGAGGCTAAGAAGTAATAGAGAAGTGTATGGCAGAATTGAGAAAATAAGATATGCTATTAGGGGAAGAAGAATAAGCTTCCAAGCTCATTTGAAACGAATGAATGAAGAAAGGTCAGCAAAGAAAATATTCATGTTTTTTTAAACAACCATAAACCCACGTAACATGGTGTAAAGAATAAAATCAGATTAAGCAGAGATTGGTACTGGAGAAGAAGACATTACAGAGACCTAATACGAGATCAAATTCAACGTTTTGAAGTGAAAAAGAGAAGAACTGAAGTTTGGACAGAAGATCGACAGAAGCAGCTTAGTGAGACTATGACGATATATATTGACAGAAGAGAAAAGAGAGTGAACGCAACAGGAGAAATGTACATTGGACAATAGATGTTTAACGCGTTCTTAGACGGCCAAAATCGAAAAAATACCGAGGAATGAAATTGGAAACAAACAACTCGTGCTTCTCTTAAAGACTTACATGACGTGTCTCTTAACAAATTAATTATAATAACTGCATAAATAGCCCGATCTACAAATTAACTACCCATCTTTAAAATATGTTTAAACGCTCTTGAATTGTGGTGAGTCGTTTCCTACTCCAGTAAAAATTGCTTTTCCATATAACAGTTAGACGATCTCTTAGCCTACCAATACATATTAAATTCAAGTTATTTTTATCTGTTGTTGACAATAAACATTGTATGACAAACGTCAAATAAAGATGTCACTGTCAATTATAAAATTTAATTTATTAAGACCTAAAGTACAAATGTTTAAACATCACAACTGAAAAATTAAATCAAGATAACATATTTTTATAACTAAATATGTAAAAAAGCAAATATTATAACAAAGTTATAAACGAAAATTATACAAATTAATCAAATATGAAACAAAATTATATTATAAAATTATGAATTAATTAAAACTAATTAACAATTCAGAGATTCAGTAATTGATCAACAAGCTCTGTCTAATAGAAATTCATGTAGTAGAATTTTAATTTTTTTTCGTGCCCTCTTATTTTATTTCTCCCGGTAATTTATTGAACAACTTTGTTCCTATAATTTTTGGAAGCCAGGTAGCAATTTCTAATCTGTGCAAGGTCTGTCTGTGTTCACTCATTCTTGTACAAATTTTACAATCTCTGTACCTATTGTAGAATCTCTGCTGTCTGTCCCTTTACAATAATATCCTCTCTTGTAAAATTGGACGATCTCCGTAGCTGGACTAGTTACAACGATATTTTTCAATCGATCTAGTCTATCACTGTTTAACACTATCTGCCCTTGTACAAATGTGATGAACACTATGCCTGCTCCGTACAAAAGTCATTCCCTACTTACAAATCTGATGAACTCTATGGCCTGCTCCGTACAATAGTAATTTTATCCTTACGATTATGATGAACTCTATAGCCTGCCCCATTCAATAACCATTCTCTCCTTACAAATCTGATGAACTCTATAGTCTGCTACGTTGAATAGCCATTCTTTCCTTACAAATCTTGTGAACTCTATTGCCTGCTCTGTACAATAGCCATTCTCTCCTTAAAAATCTGATGAACGCTATGGCCTGCTCCATACAATAGCAATTTTTTCTTTACAAATGTGATTAACACTATGACCTGCACCGTACAGTATCATTTTCCTCAATAAAATATTTATTTTACTTACCTTATCTGCAAACATTGGTATTGAGACTCAAACGGGATCTATGAAGTTCATAAAAATGAAAATTTGTTTTTGGCACAAATCCTTTGTTGTACTGTAACTATTGGCTTTGTTTATTATTTTTTACTTATTAAAATCTCACTAAAAGAACTAAAAATACTCTTTCAGCATTGTAAATGTTTGAGAAATGTGGAATGTTCTACAAAATCAGCAAGACATCGCAAAATCCGTCATATTGTAACTCAGTTCTGGATAGGGCCTATTCGTAGTAAATCTCCCACATTCTAGTATAAGTCGTTAAAATTATAGTTCACCACAAAATTTATAAGTGACGTAGTCATTTAAAAACATAATCATTTTTAAAAGAAGGGAGTTTATTGCCGCTAGTATTATATTTACAGTCTATTACATTTCTTATGAGTATTCAGATCGAGTCGTATTTCTATTTATAGAAAACTCCTAGTGATTAGTTATGTTTGGAATCTAACAAGTGCTTAGAAACTGTAAATTAATCATCAATTGTATGTACTTTATAATTTAATATATGGGTCTACTATATGCAGAGTGAGAAATAAGTCCTGATACAGCTTAATATTTTCTGATACAGAAAGCAAAAACAAGATATAAAATTGTACTTTTAGGCGCAACTGTATAATTTCTACTCCTTCCTGCAGACGGCCCGCTTGGAGGACAAAGAAAATCTTAAATATAAGCATACGTAATTATGTATATCAAATCAAAGGTCTTAATTAATAGAACAGAATGCCACACATTTCATTTCCAATGGATGCCTTACTTGGAAACTACAGCGATTTCGAGAGTGTATTGAATTGCCATTGGCTAACCAATGTAAAATTAAAAAATGATCATTCAACCACTCTAGATACCGAACCGAGAAGCTTTATAATGTCTACAGGTCAAAAAACCTTATTAATAAGACATAAAGCAATTCCTTGTGGATGGCCCACTAGGTGTAAGAAGAAAGTTTTAATTACGACAGAGGTTACATTCACATCGGGTTAAATGTGCCTATTATTAGAACACAATTCCGCAAATCTTATGTCAAAAGGGTTATTCTCTGCATAATGACAGCAAATTAATTTCAGATAATTGTTGAATTTTAAACAGTTACCATATTTTGATGTCTGTCCGTGTGTATGCGCAGTTCGCTGGAGACCAAACGGATGTATCAGTTTTATGAAATTCGGTATGTAGGTGTATTTAACCAATATCTCCAGAAAATTTTTTCACTTTTTTGAAATTTTATTTTTTTTTATTGTTAAGGGCAAAAAACATACAAAAATAGAATTTTCTCAAAAACTGCTCTAACGATTTTTATAAATTTTCAGAAAATATGTCAATTCCAATTTGAAATATTTTAGTTAAAACCGCATGTCTCTAACTTGACTAATATTTTAGTTATTACTAAAAAACATATTTGGGAATCAAACTGGTAATTTTCAAAGTTTTGACTTTTTAGTGTTTAATATGGAGGAAATTATGTGCCAATTCTTTGGAACCATTTATTATAGTGTATTATTGATAGTTCATCTGATGTTATACTTATACTAACAAAGAAATAAGTTGCTTGTACAATTGTTGTTAGTAGAGATTGTTTGGATTAACCATGTTGTGTCATAATTAATTGTGGTTAACGATTAAAATAGGTTTAGTATATATCATTCTATATTCCTGGGTCATGTCAGTTGTATATATAAATTAATAAACAAAGCGATATGCTGAGCGAAACACAGTCATTGGCCACTTATACATCAAATACAGTTTTGATAAAATGTACGTATCCTACACTCATCTACCACGGCGGTACAAAAAACTCATTCACACGAACCGTTGTTGCTTTGAGGTAAACGATAACCCACGTACTGGCCGTTGATTTTATACCTTTTTTATGTAGTTTTTAATCGAATATCGGTTGATTCGATAAATCAGTTTATCGTTATATTGATACCGGTAACCGAGTGCGCTCCGTTGTAGGCTAAGTTATTTCGTAAATAACAAAGGCAAATATTCTTAAATTATCTTAATACGAGTGCGTATTTAATAATAATTAATACATGTGTGCTTATTTTCTATAATAATCACTACATCTTATAAAATTAATATCTTAACTTCATATAAGACTAAATATCTCGCAGTGTGTAGTTTAGTTTATTATAGTCTGAATAAAATAACTTCGGTACTGGTGGAACGGCCACGCGCCGCTGGTCTGAAATGACAAAATTCTGAGTTTTTATTTGCTGCCAAACTTAAAATAAGTAACCAATAATTTTCAGAATAATTCCATAGTGTCCACCATGTTTTATTCTTTAAAAAAAATTATGCTATATATTTTGCTTAAACTAATTTGCTTTTTATTGTGATATTTGTGTTTAAGAACACGTTTTATGAGTCACTGTAGCGAGAATAATTGTAATAAAATAATTTCCTGTGGATGGATGACAGTCTGATTCGTTGTAATTAGTTTGGTTTAAGACTCATTTAATAATTCAAACAAGTGTATGTGAAATTAATTTGTTTGTAAACCCTTCAAACTCTGAAAAGACCAACGCTAGACAACATTTCTTCTTTGAGCAAACATTAACTTGTGTTATTTATGTATTACTAAAATAATACTGTGGCACCAAAAAAACATGCAGAAAAATAATGAAGAGTTGATGAAGTAAACTCAAAATTCGTTTACATCCCGGGCTGTGTTGGACGCGTAAGGTATACTCTGCTCAAGGGAAAGTGTAGACCAGATATTCAGCCAAAGCGTAAAATAATCTTAACAATAATAATAGATCTCCAGATAATAAATGTTTCTCCATTAATAAATAAGTTGAGTTAGTTGACTTTTGACTTTGAGATGTGTTCGTGTTCAGGTCTTAATCGATTTAATAGTGCTTGGTATAATTTAATCACCAGTTTATTTTTATTACAGTCATTTAGTTTTAGTGATATTATATGGTTTTTTTTAAATTTTTTTAATTAGATGTGATAACAATGTTATAGGAGTCAATGTATATATAATTATCAGTGTTTAGAGCAATTCTAATATTTAGGCCCTTTTAAATTTTAGTTAATGTTCTATTAGTAATTAACAAGAGAGCCCTCCGATTTGTGTAGATATTCTATCGACAAAGTTTGTTTGTGTAACGTAATTGTTTTAATGACGGGTTTCTAATCACTATATCTACTCCTTATGGTTGCAGTAAATACAGTTCAGAGAGTTACAGAGTAGGCCTAGTGATATTAAAGTGGTGCAATCGGTTTTCGTTGAGTTAATTATTTCCCAATTTTATAATCAAAATTAATTGATGTACCTCCACTTGAGAAAAGAAAAAGAAGTTGTTTAACTATACATTAGAACTTGTGGCCTTTTGAAGTAGTGTATGTGTATTATTTTCAACCACTGTAAAAACAAAACCATTCAAATACAAAATAAATTTTTAAATAACTAAGTTTTTTACACATAACTGAAGGTATTAAGATGTTTTTCATTTAAAATAAAGTAAAAATATTTTTAATTTTTTAAAGGTAAAAAAATACTTTTCTTCAACCATTAAAATTGTAAATATCTTTCAATGTTTTTAAATGCTAAACATCTTAATCCCTTAAAACTTGTTGGCAATAAGTTAATTTTGAATTTCTTATATTTATTTTCTTTTATCTAGAGTAATTTACAATTACTATGACTTTATGAGTCCCTGCTATGACCGAATAGTAGGCTAGTATTGTCTTTTCCCTTTGTAATTTTTCTCTTTTTTCTCTCGTGTTAATATGATGGATTTTTTTTCTCTCGTGTAAAAAATTGGAATTTTATGGAATTGTAAATAATGAGTTGAATCTAATAGAAAGTTACCTTAACAATAGAAAACAAATGGTCCAGATAAAAAACAATTGTTCAGATTTCTGTGAGGTTCATGCAGGTGTTCCGCAGGGATCGGTTCTAGGTCCTTTTCTGTTTCTTGTTTTTGTTAATGACTTTAGCTGTAATGTTTCTTCGTTTTCTGTATTGTATGCTGATGACACTACGCTGGTCCACTCAGATGTTGATATTTTTAAGGTTAAAGAAAAACTCAATAGATCTTTAGAAGAAGCGGAAACCTGGTATTCAGCCAATAAATTAGTTATAAATAATAGTAAAACTGAGCATCTAATTTTCTCTCTAAAAAATCACTTGAACTTAGATGATGACTTGTTTAAACCTGTTAAGTTGCTTGGTATTTATCTGGATAGTAAACTCTGTTGGGATGTACATGTAAATAATCTATGTAAAAAATTAGCAAGAGTAACCTGTCTTTTAAGAAAATTAAAAAATTGTGTCAGTTTAGATGTGTTAGTTATGACATATTTTGGTTTGTTTCATACTCATTTGATTTATGGTATATGCTTATGGGGCAATTCAGCATCAGCAAAAAAAGCTTTTGTATAGCAAAAAAAGGCGCTTAAGATTATAGCTGGATTATCCTTAACTGCCTCTTGTAGAAATATTTTCCCTCATTTTAACATAATGACACTTACATGTCTGTATATACATTTTAATCTGATCTTTGTAAAGAAAAAATTGATGTTTTTTCTGATCAATGCTCTGTACATAGTTACAACACTAGACAAAGAGAGAATCTAACTAAACCTAACATTAGACTAGCTAAATATTATAAGAGTCACAAATACCAACGGCTCCTCTTATTCAATAAGTTACCACTAGCTGTAAGAGTATTACCTTTTAAGAGGTTTAGCATAGTTGTATCAGGCTGGCTCAAGAAAAAAGCATTTTATACTTTGGAAGAATACTTAACCTGTGATATGGGCCTTATGGACATTTTAAATTAGGTTAATAATATTGGCATGACTGACGATGCCTATTGTAAACCTATTGTTTATTTAATGGCAAATAAATATTCTTGATTCTTGAAACTTTGAATTAAGAATGTTTGAATTGAATTGGAGAAAAAAAAAAAAAAGCCCTGGCTGTTGGGCTGTTGATAAATTGCCCTTTCTGAGGAACGGTCGAACTCAGATAGTAACCAGACTACACTCATCCACACTCATCCTACACTCATATAACCATTCATATTCGCCTTAAAATACCAACAACGTTGGTCGGCGTCTCATATATAAGTATAAGTATAAGTAAGTATAAGTAGGCCCCTATATGAAAAGCTAACTTTATTCTTAGTTTTAGAGTTAAGATGGATTATAATTTAATTATAGATTTATAACTGATTTGACGAGGCCAATTTGGACTCTTTGTGTCTGTCAATGGTGAATAAAGATATTTATTTATCTTAATGCCTTCAGTTTTGTGTAATAAATTAAGTTATAAAAATAAATTTTTACTTAGAACGGTGATTTGTACTTTGTCTTAATAGTGATTTTAAAAATTTTTAAATATTTTTCTTGTCTCAAGTGAAGGTACATTAACTAATTTTGATTTTAAAATTTGGAAATAATTAACTCATTGAAAACCCGTTGGACCACCTTAAGTGTCAAAAATAGCTTGTCTTTTGACACTAACTATTTTTTGAAACGCCAGTAGGCCTAATAGGCTTATGCGCAAGCAACCACAAGCACAGGACCTATGGCTTAGTGGAATATTGATAACAAATGAATCCCAACACTCCTAAATAGGCTAAAGTGAATTCGTTGTTAATATGGATCCAAACAATTCCATACCAACAATTATCTTATTTACTGTCGGCGCAGAAATCATAGCCTAGATCCACGACTTTCAAGGTTGTTTACTATGAAACTAGAAGATCTATGACAAATCCAATCACACCATTGGTTTCCTCGTTTAATTGTATATTATTGTATTTGCATTTCCAAATTATTATTTTAAGTTTTATAAATTTTGATTGTAGTTGAATTTTAACTAGTTTTCACTTTTCATCAACTTTACACTTTTATTACTCAAGACCCCGTCAATATATCACATTTATGTGGTTGATAGGAATGTTTTGTATGAGTTCTATAAATTTCAGAATTTAAACTTTTTATGAAAAAAAGTTATTCAACATTTCCTGAAACTACGTTTTCTTGGTTTCTATAGGTCTAATATACAGTTTCGATACATTGCTTTTAGGCCTATATACGTAAGTAAATACAATGTTTTTTAATTTATCTAAATCAGTTTAAATAGATCTATCTAAATTGATTTTAAATTTACCTAAACAAACGTTATAATCACTGAATTTAGGCCTATTTACGCAGATAAAAAAATGTCTCGTAAGAAAGTACGAAGTAATTAATTTATGACCTCTAAAAGCAAAGAAAAGGTAGTTTCAGGAAATTGATAAAAACTTTTTTCTTGAAAAATTAAATTCTGACATTTTTTAATCTATATTATACATTCTTGTCAACCACATATTAACATGTAAATTTGATACATTAAGGGTATTTTAGTAATAAATTAAGTGTTAAATCTATGCACAGTGAAAATTAATTAAAATTCCTCTAATTTTTTTGCAAATAGGGTAACCATTATTAAAACTTACAATAAAAATTAAATATGTCACAACGTACAATTAAACGAGGAAAACAATGATATGACTGGATTTTTATAGGTCTCTTAGTTTCTTATTAAACTACGTTCAATCTTGATATGGATTGCATAACTTCTGCACCGACAGTAGGCCTTTTAGGTGTCTAGGCATGCCCAATACAAAATACAGTAGGCCCTATAACTGGTTTTGGTTGATACTGGTTAAATTAACCAAATTATTATGTGCAATATAAAAAATTACAGTCCTACTATTCAAGGCAGGATAATTTTTAGAATAGCCATTTTGTGAGGACAGATAGATTTTTACGGAAATGTGTCCAGGATGAATCAAAGAACAATGATTTTAGTTCCCACCTGACGGGAAAATGTAACTTAATCTGTGAAAGAAAATTTGAAACTTTCATTTTTTTAAAACTGTATTTTTGCGCTCCTTTCGTATCTACAACTAGTTCTAATCGTAAACGGAAAATTCTCGTAATAAAAAAGTTTGTAATTAAATTTGACATAAAATAGGTTTTAATATAAAAGGTAAAAATAACAATTATTATAATGTATAAATATGAATAACAAAGCATTTACGAAAAAACTACTTGTTTTGTTCGATTTTTTTGACAGTTTCCTTTATAACTACAACCTTCAACTTCAGGTAAAAAACTGTTTAATATGAAAAAACAGCACATAACACTTTGGAGCAAATCCACTTAAAATCTTGTGCTCAATAATTTATCAGTTTAAATTTTAAAAAATATATTTTTTTGAAAAATTATTCAAATGAAATGCTGATTTATTTATGTACACTTATTTACTAATTTATAAATAACAACAACTATAGTTACTTTCAGCTTTTTAAAACTAATGCTATCTGATCTAAAATTTAATTACGAAACTTAATATTCTGAAATTTTTTCTACGATTAGAATTTAACGAATTATAGACGATAAAAATTGCAAAACATTGTTTAGTTGTTCTTTTAAGGAACATTTCACATTAATATTTATAACTAGGCCTACTCAATTTAATATTTTCCATCAAGTGTAAAACAACATTGGGCCAGTAATTGTTCCTTGAGTCACCCCGGACACATTTCTGCAAAGACCTATCTGTACTCTCTAAATGTCCAAAATTCAAATTATATTACAAATACTTCCTGGCCTATTCTATAAATAAACAATAAAATGTTGCAAAAAGATTATTTATACGCCAAAAACTTAATCTTCACACAGGTTAAGAACAAATCTCAATTTTTCCATATTCAATCTGTTTATTTTCAATATTTATAGGTAACTTCCGTGACAGTTCACTCTTAATATGATCCATTTATATTTACAGACAAATATATATATATTTATAAAAAACACAATATATGCACTGTTTATATATGAAATGAGTGAAACAAGATGTTAGTAAAAATAAATGTACATACTATATTACAATAGTGAGTGACATGAAAAACACTGACAATGTTGAGGTCTAAGCTGCAAAACACCATCTCTTTGATGACGGGGATAAACCAAAAACTGTGAAAAACAATAACAAATATTCTGAAATCAAATACCTATTGACACTCAATGCTCATAAAAAATAACAATCAAATGTGTAAACACTACTGATGAAAATTATTTAATTGTTACAATTTTGAATAAGCATTCAAGTTGATGATTACATACAAAAATTCTCAATAAAAAAATAGGTAAAGATAAATTATAGAAATAACGTTTGAATTGAAATAATAATAACAAATATTTTTCACATTGTAATAGTTTTAATTTACAGTAAAATAATTATGTGGAAGCAATCTTCAAAGTCGATTATTTTTTAATTCTAATTTTGTTAGCTGTTCATTTCAATTTATATGTATATATTAATAATATTTTAATAATATAGCTCTTAAATAGCTTGATTAAGCTAGAGAGCTAAGTAACAACTGGTTTTAAATGTAGTCTACACATATAATTGATGAATAAATAAATCAAAATAAATTGAACAAAATAAGGCTAGAATAATCAATTAGCTTACAATTTCTGATTAAAAATTATTTCTCTATAATAGTCAGATGACGTTTTTAAGAGTAAAAAAATGCTTATAAACCATTACTGCAGATAGACAATAAATATAGGCCTAACGTAAATGTGTCAGATCTTTCGTAAATGCAAGATTTATACGTATATAACTTATGTTAAAACAATTATATTTTCTGACATTGTTATTTTTCTCAGAATAGTTCAATGGCCTATTTATATATAGTGTTTAAATTTCATATAGTTGTGCATATAGCTTATAAGCTATATAGGTAGGCCTATGTGTTGAGATAGTTATTTTTGTATTTTTATAGGTTTTAGCCTATATCAGATTTTTTCAGTAACTTATTGGAATTTTTAATAAAAACGTATTTTTTTATTTTAATAATATCAGGTATAAAAATAAATACCTATTATGACAGAGCTCTGTACAGTTTAAGGGAAAATTCTGTTTAGTTTTTGTTTGCTTAAATAGTTTATGAATGGGTCTAATGGTCTTATCTGTAAATACAAAAAGCTATAAGTCTTAAACGTTATAAAATTGTGTATTACCAATTTCATAAGCACGTTTAAATAATAAATCTATTTTCGTGCTTGACAACTTTTTATTGTATATAAGTTATAAGTTGTTTATTTATGCTGCGAACTAAAATGGGTGAGCTTTTGTATTAGCCTACATCTTTAGGAATAGGAGGTACTTTAAAAGATTGTATGTAGAAAATATTATTTTTAATTTATTTAACTCATCATTTATGAAGAGGGATGCTTGCACCCCTGCAGTGGAAGGGAGTCTTGGCCAGCTATTTCCTTATTTTACTTTTAAAATTAAATTAAACTATTTTTCTTCAAGTAAAATGATTTTGTAAGGGAGACTTCCGTCTTACTGTAAAACTAAAGAGTGGGGTGATATCAATAAAATTACAGCCCAACTCAAAGTAGGTTTTACACATATTTTATAGTTTACCAGATATTTTAATTGTGTAATAGATTATTTTCTAATGAAATATGCATGATACGATTTTTTAAATTGTTCACATTATAAGTTGACGTAAAAATATTCAGTCATAAAATACATAATATTTTAAACAACAGAGGAAATTATAAATTAGTGTTTAGATTTTTACTATAACGCATTGTCTACTTGAATTTGAATAAGGTATAGGCCCTATGATCTTGAGACATAAGAATTTATTACTGCTGTTTATAAAATTAGGCCTTCGCTAATTCATAAACAAAAATTAGGGGTTTTATAAAAGTCGTATATTATACAAGTGGGTTGAGTGAAATATTGATTAATGCAATTATTTATTACTGTGAAAATTGTTTAATGATATGCTTTAGCTTACTTTAAAGCATCATTTATAAATATTCAATTTTATAAGACCTTTTTTGTCTGGTAGAAAAATAACCTAAATATAAAAAAAAAACTTTTTATATTTGTAGTCTATGAGCAAAACTCAAAAAGTAGTGAAAGAATTCACTTGAAATCTTTACAAAACTATTTATATACAAGAGTGTTTTTAGTTCGATTTTTAAAATTTTAATTCGATCAGGAAATTTCAAACCTTTCCCGACCTTACTACATTCACAAATGAAATAAATGTCGGTGCTGAAAAAGTGCTACTGTATGACCAGCTGATTGATGTGCATATTAGACCTATATCCAGATTACTACTGTGATCAGCTGATTGTTTATTTATGAAAACAACTGTTAGTTACTTTATTTCAGATAAAATCAAGTAAACAGTCAAGCTTTATTTTTCTAACAACTAAAGTGAAAATTAAACTTTTAGCATTTAAATGTAATAATTAGGCGTAAAAAAGCACTTAATTTTATTATTTCAGCGTCAACATTAATTTCAACATTTATAAAATTAAAACCGAAATTCAATAAGAATGCTTTACAACCCTAATAGCTAGTAACAGACTAAGCCAAATCAGAGCGTGGCTGGGTTTAGCAAGTTTTTAAAATAAGGAAACTTTTAACGTTTTTAAATTTGTCATTACCTAAATATTGTTTGGAAGGTAGGGACTTAAGAAATGGAAAACCCTTTTTTTTATTATTTTTAGTTACAAAATTAATTTTGTATTAAACAATTATTATTTTTGTATTATTTTTATTATTATTTTTTGTGTGACACGATTATATAAGCGACTTCCAACAACTATAAAAATATTTGAGAGGTATAAAACTATTAGCTGCGAGTTTTTTATCAGGAGTAATTGAGAGCCTTCTTATCACCGGCTTATCGGGACTGATAACGTGAATGGTTCTACTAATACATGGTCTTCCTGTTTGAGTCACTTGGACGTCGAAACGTCTCCAAGGAGGATGTTGCGACATTTTTAATTGGCATGAGGTTAGATGCCGCTTGTTCGAGCCTGCAGCTAGAGAAGAGTCTACTCTGTAGGCCTACTGAAGATGCTAGGATTCCTATTTAGGACCTACTCATTTCTCAATATTTGCCGTGAACTTGCATAATAAACCAAAACTTTTGAATTTATTCCTTTTTTTCAAAAGAGATTTAAATAATTGTCACCGCTTGTTAATAATATTGGCTGGGCATGTATTATTTTGACAAACTTGCAAGAAAAATAATTATTTCTTTATTGTTGCTTTCAATAAATGAATCTAACCAATAGGCCGACATTTAAATTAACCGTCTGTTAGACTTTTTTTTAATTGTTTATGTTTGAATTTCAAATTATATGAATGATTAAAAATTGAGTTACTTATTAGTCTATGAAGTGTAGTAAATTTGCTCATGATTTACTAATTTTAAGAGCATTAGTAGGCCTAAATGGAAGCAAATTATACTGAATGTGTGAACTATGTAGCCTAACATTTCCTTTAAAATTGTATGCCTTTGATTTTTGGAATTTTTAATAAACTAATTAAAACTAAAGTGAAAAATCAAACGTTTAATTTATTTTCCATGCACTAGGTAATAATTTAAAAGATAGACTGCTATTCCACCTGGTTTTAAAATTAATTTATGGCAAATTATAAGAACTTATCCATAAGTAGGACAGACGTAAAAAATAAATATATTTGTATCGTCAGATTATTTATTATTATGAAAACAAACCATTTGATAGGGAAGTTCGTATTTGTAATATTCATAACTATTCATAGTTTGGATTTTTATCAGTCCAATGGGTAAACGATAGGCCTATGACGTAATTACAACGTATAACATTAAAATAAGTGTTAAACATAATTTTATATAGTTTTTTAATACAATAATTGCCAATGAAACGACATTTAAATCGATTTAACAAAAGCACTTCTTGTAATATAAAATTCTTAATAAAACGTGATGATCACTCTTTGTTTATGGTATTACTGTATAATATATTTAAATATATTCCGAAAAAGTTTTTTATGTACCTACAACTTATACCTTAGGCCTACAATATCAACAATTTTAAAAATGAAAAGGCCTAATTTAAATTAATAAATAGAGCTATCTTTATTAAAATAAAAATGAAAAATGTGAACAAAAGGAAACGTAAAAAGCAGTAGCTAAACCTTGCCCATATTTTGTAATTATTCTAACAGTTTCTTACTTAAATATAAACTTGAAACTGGATGATTTGTTGTTAATTTTACTATTTAAAGTCACTGATCATACTGTAGTAGACATGCAGCGTTTTGGTATACATTGTTTATGGTTATTTTTCGTAAAAGGTCCAATTAAAAATATTCAAAATCATTCTTATTGATTTCTGTCAAGCGTTATTTTATCACAACATAAAATTGTAATAATTTATTATTTATATATTTATTTTATTGTACCATTAAACATAACATGTAAACTATTCATCAATTCATCACTAATTTATTGAGTATCGCTCCCACATTATCAAACAGATCATTAGAAAAAATTTCCTTGGACAATCTAAAATCAATAAAGAAGAAAATCAATTAAATCAAACAATAGGCTTACCATAAATCGCTTTTTCTTTTGTTTATTTCACTATTATCTCTGTGCATATTACACTATTCAACTGCTTTAAATTTTATTTCAAAGTCAGTTTCCACCAATGTAAAACATTAAAATGAGATTCTTACGATGTCATTTGCAGAATACAAAACGTAGTTACGCATAACTAAAGATATACTCCAAGACTCTATTTACAAATATCTACAGTCGCTCACGAGGCGCGTTGAGATTACGGGACTCCAGATGCGGTTCGTTGGTCTGGAATGGACGAAAATATTTAACAATCAAGTAAATATGTACAAACGATTATCTTAAAACTACAAAGTTCACATCACACGTCTACACTGAGATTTCTGAAATGTGAGTGAGGCTTGAGCCGAGTTGGCATCCTTGTGAAACCACATGGTAGACTAATGTTGTGTGACAGCTCACGAATAAATATTGTTTAATAAATAATGTTCTTGCATTAATTAGGAAGATAAATTTAGGCCTAACGTTTACTTTTTTGAACAGTAAAGCATAACTAAGATAATGCGCTAATAATAAGCCGATGAGATTGTATGATAATGAACTTGGGAAACTGTGATTTTTTTAAACGTTTGACTGAAGTTATTGTGAGCTACCACGTAACACTGCCATTGGCGTCATAGTGTCCGAGGCTGGCGTCTACCTGCGTGTGTAATGGTGACTGAGCAGATTGGTCTACGCCAGGGGGTACTGTCACAAGGCCGTGGTACCCGCTGGGCCGTGGTACAGGGAGCTCTGGTAGTACGAGTCGTTGTACCCTGCGTACTGTGCCGCCATGTCGTACATCTTGATGTCCGCCTTGCTCTCTGCCGGCAGCAGCCGAGTGATGCTGAAAGGGTGGTTGGCAGCCGCGTACTCCTGCTTCAGATGGTGATGGTTGTAGTGGTCCGGACTGAGAGCTAGGTGGGGATGGCACCGGCCTACCATGGCGGCCAGTTCGTCCTGCTGAAGACCCTGAGGTTGGTGGTGCTGCTGTTGGAGACAGAGTTCCGAGTTTTGATGAAGAAGGCTTGACATGGGGTCGTCCATTTTCCCTCCAGGATGCAGTCCTAGCATCGATCCTTGAAGGCCCAAGTCCGAAGACACTTTGTCAAGCTTGTCTAGCGGTTTCTTGTCCTCGTGATGATGGTGGTGATGATGCGGGGAAACGGTCTTGTGGGTTTGTCTGATAGCCTCCTTCTTCTCGTCTTTGAACCGTTTCTGCCGTCTCAGGTAGCAGCCGTTCTCGAACATGTTGCCCGAGTCCGGGTGAAGAGTCCAAAATGAGCCTTTTCCCGGCTTGTCGGGGGTGCGAGGAACCTTGACGAAACAGTCGTTGAAGGAAAGCGAGTGTCTGATGGAATTTTGCCACCTCTGTTGGTTTTGACGGTAGAAAGGAAACAGGTCCATTATGAACTGGTATATCTCCGATAGAGTCAACATTTTTATGGGTGAGTTCTGGATGGCCATGGTAATCAGAGATATGTAGGAGTAGGGTGGCTTCGCGTGGGTGTAGCTGCGTCGGTAGGTCTTCTCGATGCGGCCTCGATGGACGCCGCCTCCGGGTGTGGGGGATCCAGCATCGCCCGCCACGAGGTCCCGGCCCCCCGACATACCAACGGGCCCTAGGCCTCCGTTGTACGAGGGGTTCATAGATCCCATGCACGAGGTTACTCCGTTCATACTTGCACCTCCGTAGCCCATGCCGCCAGCTGTCATGCAGTTTCCATTCATGGCCATGCCACCCATACCAGAGCCCGCAAGCATGTTGGAACCGAATCCTCCAGTTTGCGGCGAACAAGAGTTCATGGAGACGCAGCTCATGGAATTCATAGAGTAAGTGGGCGTCATGGACGGACTCATGGTGTTGACGGCCGTGCTCATGGCACTGGACACAGAGTCCGCGTACAGCTTCTGCGACGATAGCATAGTCATAGCACAAACACACCCGTTTCACTCAAACCCGCCACATATTCACAGCACACGTGAATCCAAACACTCGCGCCCGCTGAGCTGTGTACACAGGACTGGTCAGTTTTAGCAACAGGTTCAGGGGGCCGAGTCCCGATTGAAAAAACAAACACCGTAGCCTAAGCTCGCGCCGTGTTGACTGAGAGAGGGGGACGCACTATTTAGCTTTCATCGACTAACTGAAGTGCCTTCCAAACTTAGAGAACACGAAATAGCAAATGGGCCTAGGTAGTTAGGTGGGGGCCCCCTCCAGTCAGGTGATGCGCGCGCCCCACCAATAAAGACGCCGTCGCCATGGAGACCCAATGGCGGGGGGGCGGAGGTACCTTAGCCCCGCCCCCGGATACCGTGTCAAGTTTCAGTCCTCCACATATCACCCTGAGACAGCGACGCGGTGCGGCCTGCGCCCGAACTACTATTTCCATTCTTCTTGGAACTCCGGTGCACCGATCACGATCAATTTCCGGCACTCTTTATCACCGTTTCCGACAGTACCAGTGATTGACTATGGCCTACATCAATTGTCAACAGCATATCCGGTACGTGTTGTGTTTAGCGGCGATGTGTAGCCCTTAGTTCCCAACCTGTCAATCACATCATCCTCTAACTTGTAATGATGAATATAAATATTTCCTAAATTTCAACAACGTTAGTTAATGTTAAACTAAGAAAGAAAAACTTTTAACAAGTAAGGTGACATGTCAAAGAATTCCCATCAATTTGTATGTAATAACAATAATACTTCAAAACATATTATTTAATTATGCTAATTTCAACTTACCTTAGGTCTGTCTCGGTGATTAACATTGACAAAGAAAACATTGAACTTCTTAACATAAACTTAGGTTTATTTAGTCTACTGTAAACAAGGCTTTATATTATAGGCCTAAATGTCATTATTTTGAAAGCTTGTTTTAGACGTAGTCTACTAGGCTATAGCAAATTAACATAACTTACGTTTGGGTAAACTACAGTGTATTAATAGATTGTAGGCCTACTGCATATACGGGCATTTGCTCACTAAAGTACAAATAATGGGCTACAAAGCTCATTTGTCTACCAATCTAAATATGTTCCTAAGGCTTAGGTATAATGTTAAAAAAGTGAATAACGTATTGCTGCATTACAACAATATAAATCACTTGACATTGTTGTCGATTTTTCCAAAGATACACAAATCTCTAGAAAATACGAATTAATCCATTAATCCATTAAATAAAATCGCTTACATTATTCCATTAGCAAGTTGAACATGTTTGGAATTTGTAAATCATGTAATTTAAAAGGTCATCTTGCAAGAACTTAAGTATATTTTAAATCATGCAATCAACAACTGCAACGCTAGAGTTCTGTAGACCTAGGCCTAACTAGCCTAGCTTGTGTAGCTAATGTCGAATTTTAACTAGCTTTCAATTACATCAAAATCACACCGTTATTACTCAAAAACCTGCCGAATCATTCAAACCTGCTGAATCACAAATATTTTAATAACTGGTTGATAGGAATGTTTTCTATAAGTTTTTATAAATTTTAGAATGTTAACTTTTCGATAAAAAACGTTCTTATCAATTCCCTGGAACACTGTTTTCTTGGCTTAAAGTGGTTGTAAAATTAATTAATTGGTCTTGTTGTAATCCTTATGAAATGTAAAGTTAATATACATTACATTCAAATGTGTAAGTAAATGCAGTGATTTCATAATGCTATAAATCAATTTAAATGTATCAATTAAATCAATTGATTAATCAGTGCATTTACTTAAACATATGAAGAAGATGTGTCGTAACTAAACATGTGATAAGGATTACAACAAGACCAAGTAAACAAGACTAAGTAAACAAAAGTAACTCTAGAAGCCTAGAATACAAACTTTTAAGGAATTGATAATAACTTTTTTTCTCAAAAAGTTGAAATTCTAAAATTTACAAAACTTATAGAAAACATTCTTATCAATCAGGTATTAAAATAAAAAATCAATACATTAATGGGTTTTTGAGTAATAACGGTGTAAATTTTATGTACAGTGAAAATAGTTAAAATTCCAGTATTGTGTTCCAACTAAAATAAAAAATATTAAAATTCGTAATATAATTTTAAAATATTATATCATTAAACAAGGAAAATAATGGTGTGATTACATTATCCATAGGCCTCTTAGTTCCTTAGAAAACAACCTTCAAACTCGGGTGCACATAACTCCTAATGTCTGCGCCGACAGTAAGCGGAGCAACCACCAAAAGCCTTCAGATATCGTTTTCTTGTGGTGGCAACGAAAACCTCAGTGGCAGTTATAGGTAGATTTCAATTAATGTACTTCTTTATATATCTGTAGTAATAATTATGTTTATCTTTGAAGATTTGGGGGAACTGACAAGGTGCTGGCTCTTCCATCATATGGCAAATTGTAGAAATGATTATTCAACACAAATTCAGGGTACTATTGGATACGACCTCTGTTTCCTTATTCTCTGTGGCTGAACATAACACAATAACCCCAATTGGATATGGGACAACTAGACTTAGGCCTACTTGGGATTATAAATGCACGGTAATTCTATTTATAGTCAGCGATTCACGAGAAGTCCTCTGAACTTCATGCCTCTGTGATATTGAAGGCGCTTATTTCCATTGAAACATAAATAAATGGACGTAGTTACGACTCTTATGGTAATAACAAAAGGTACACTACATGACTTGTGCTGTTTTAGTGGAAATCAGCGCCTTCAATATCACAGAGACACGATGTTCGAGGACTTCTCATGACTCGCCGACAGTACCGTGAGTAAATCTACCTATTAAGGCACTTATTTACTGCTAAAACAATAGTTGTAATCTTGGCCGGTGGGAAAGTAAACAGCTTTTTTTATTTCTTTTAAGGTATAACTTATTTACATTAGATATTAGAACATTTTTATACTATTGATCTACATGAATGACTTACGTCCTTTATTGTCACTTGTTTTTATTATTTTTTATCAACCCCCCCCCCCGCACTGCTTAGTAAATAGCAGAGAGGTGGATTAAATTGCTAAAAGCCACAAAAGAGAAAGTAGCATAAATAAAAATCATATGAAATCAAAAAATTGCGAGCATTTTAGTGATTGACATTATTTTTATTTTATGATAATATATCTAGTAGGCCTATATTTTGTATACCCCGGAGTGCCAAACTTATTTATTAAAACAATTTAAATTGTAGGCTATATTATACTTAAATACTAAGGTTTAGTTAAATTTCAAAGAATTAAAAATAGTTTTTGAGGTTTAGTGGTAGAGACGGTTTTGCAGCCCTACCTTCGCCTCTTGAAGCCGTTTTTCATTTAATTTTTTATGTTGATGAAAAAGGTACCGTAATACATACAGACTAGGTCTTTGTAACTGGTCTTGACTGGAATCGACTTATTTACAGTTGCGAAATAGTATATTTCATAACAAGAGTGGAAAGTGGGGTTTTGCATGCTCGAGACCATATGTTTGAAGTGCGAGACTTGTCGAGCACTTCAAATGGTCGAGAACATACAAAACACTTTCACTCGAGTTTTGAACGATACTTTTCACTACACTACGGAATAAAAACAGGTGTTATTGACTGTGGAAAATTTTCGGTTGTAAACAATGTTACTTTCGGTAGTAAACAATAGACAGCTGTTGAAAATATGATGTTTCGCAGGTTGTAAACACATAACGAAAACAGCTGAACTCATAGTAGTGTAGTGAAAACAAATTTAACTTTATGTCTAGGTCACACTCACATGTTTTTATGAGATAGGCTATAAACATTGACAATCATAGCCTACTTTTTTTAGCGAAGTTTAATGACATGTAGGTCTACCTATATGTAGGCATGCCTATGATGATTTTCGGAGGACATGGGCCTATAGTAGCCTAATTTTATTCTAACTAAGGATACTCAATAAAATCAGCAAGAGATAGTCAAAATATTAAATTTATTGCATTTTATTTACATCAGGGTAACTTTCACGATGACATGTTTATGTTGAAAACACAGACCATATTACATTACATAAACAACGAACAATATTTACAATATCCAGCAATACAACACATAGGCCTACATCTGTATACCTAACAGTAGGCTTAAACATATCAAACGTACAACTTTAAATAGAACTCAAACTATATAAATATGCAAATAATATATATAATAACAAATCACACAGAGCTATATCTAACAAATAGGCTATGTACATATCTTAAAAATATAGACAACCAAACCATTGTAACGGCAGATAAACTCAAATAGACTTAAACTAAATACAATTAAATGTTTTTCTATATAATTCCCTAAAATACGGTCTATACAGCCTACAATTAACTATTGCTTTAAAATGGAACAAATATCTGTAGCAAACTATATATAGCCTAATGCTGACGAATTGTTTTAAATTGATATGTAGGCCTATATTTTTTTCGAACGTAATTTTACAAATTTAGACTAAATTAGTTTAATCCTAACAATGTAGGCTAATAAGAAAAAAATTAGAGTTTATATTTTTATTCAATTTGGTGTTTGTATTTTTGTGAAAATTATTTATGATTATTTCATTTTATTGTAGACATGTTAACATTTTAATTGTTACGTAAACTGTTTTTTATTTACTTATTCTTTTTATACATTCGTGAAACATTTCAAGAGAAACTAACTTTGTATGCTATAAGTAGGCCTAGGCCTTTTATAATTTAAAATCCCCAAAATATTTAAACATGGAACAATATAGGCCTAATGGTAGAACATAATTAAATTAATTTTAATAACAGTAATTACAATATAGCCTACTTCATTTATAAGTCTATTAATTTAAAATAGGGATAGTATTCAAATACAAATTGAGTTTTCCAGAATAGTTAAGATTTTATATAACTTAGGCCCTGCAGCCAATCAAACACTAATCATAGTCTAATTAACTAGCTCACGAATTTCCATAATAGATTTTTCCTTCAGTGCTCCTTAAAGAAAGTGGTGGACATGAAGAACTAAAATGTATCATTAAATTAACGTAAATTATAATGTACAACACATCTACAACATGTTATGTATGCAGCCGGCTGTATTGCGTAATTGTTAAGGCCTACCTATTGAACATCTAACACAGAGAAGAGAGAAACAGAGGTCACATTCAATAGTGCACTAAAATGTGTCGAGTTAGTGCGTCGTTAACTAATTGTCGGCGCAGAAGTTAGGCCTATGTGCACTCGAGATTGAAGATTTTTTTTCTAAGAAACTAACAGGCTTGTGAAAACTCCAATCATACAATTTTTTCCTCGTCGAATCAAACGTTATGACTCCTAAATATTTTAATTTTCCCATACGTTTTAATAGTTGTTATCCTAGTTGAAACAAAAAAGGTACCGGAATTTTAACTAGTTTTCCCTGTCGTAAAATTAATTACTTAATCTTGTTGTAATCCTCATTACATGTATAGTTACAATACATTATTTTCATATGTGCAAGTAAATGCAGTGGGTTTAAATCGATCTAAATGAATTGAAAATATCATTAAATTGATAATAATCTATATAAGTAATGTATTACAGATTTCACAAGCCTCTTAGTTTCTTACTAAACAGCCTTCAAACTCGGCAACACATAATTTCTGCGCCGACAGTGTAGGTAGGTAGTTATTTCTTTAGTAGAGTGGATGTCATTCTTTCCCCTTATTTCCCCAAATCCTCAAGGATAACATAATAATTATTAGGCATACTAAAGATGTATATAAGTTTTAATCTATTTATAACTGCCTCTGGGGCGTTCGCTGCGGCCATAAGAAAGTGACCTCTGTCTCTTTTTTCTATGCGTAAATAAAAAAATGAATGACAAATAACACTTCATTGAGTTAGCACAGTAAGTTTACACGAAAAAAAAACAACTAGCTTACTTTGAGCTGTTCCTGCATAGTAACACTTTCCTAAATTCCAAACTGACCTAACAATAAAGTAGCCGACTTTCGCTACGTTTATAAATATACATTTAATAGTTTTTCGTACAGTGGTCTATAGATTCAAACTGGTAATTTTATTTATACTTGGTATTTTTAATGAATTATTTCCTCTAATTTGATTCGTTTCAAAATTAATTTTCATCAACGGACACTATAATGTAGACATTTTCAATTCGATCTATCTATAAGTTACTATTAAAAGTCACTATAAATTTTATAAGTTAAAAGCCTTAATTTTTAATTTAAAAAAACTAAGATTAGCCTGCTGTAAGAACGTGCGTAGGGTTGGTTGGATGGCCTATAATTTGGAGTTTACACTAAAAATTAAATTTATTTTGAACAATCGCTTTAAAAGTTTGTATTTTAATTAGGTCCATATTTTTGCTATTTCTCATTTCTGAATAGTCTAAACGCCAATGAAAAAATGATCTTCCTAAACTGTTTCTGCAGACTTAAATATTTGAAATTAATCACTAAATTGTAGCTACTCTTAGAAATGCATTCTTCTACATTTTAAAATATACAAAAATAATTTGTATTGTACCTATTTAAATTGTTAAAAGGTTAATAGAAATAAATTTAGTGATACTAGAGTTTTTATTCTGTAAGTGAGGGTTTTTATTACACATTCTTTTCTTAATCACATGACAGATTTCCATAAAGTAGGTTAAATTATGGTAAGTATTGCATATATCAAGTTGATTAACACCCGAATAAAATAATCAATACTCCGCTACACTAGGGTTCTTGCGGTAATCAACCGAACAAATTTCTGTCAGATGTTATTATTTAGTGTAAGGAGAAGCTAATTTTCAAGTTTATTTTTCTTTTAAACATCTGACGTATTAAAACTATACTATACAATTAGGCCTACAATTATATGAAATATACAGCAACAAAAGACTAGATACTACACATGATGAAACAGATTAAATTTTACCTACATTTTGTGATCACAACATATTTACCCCACAACTTGTAAATCACCCGACATTGTTAGAGCTAACAATTCTCAAAGTAGGCCTATTTAGAATGATTGTCCTTAGTTTAGTGAGTCTCTGTACGATTTACCTGCAATCACAATGACGTGGTGGTAACTGGCACGTGGTCATGGTAGAGAGGACTGTGATAGTAGGAGTCGTAGCCGGCGTACTGCACGCCCATCTCCAGGTCCTTGTTCTCGGTAGGCAGGAGCCGGTTGATGCTGAAGGGGTGGTTGGCAGCGACATACTCCTGTTTCAGATGGTGATGGTTGTAGTGGTCTCCGGACGGCGGGTGGGTCTGGTACCTACTCACCAGCGCGGTCAGGTCGTCCTGCTGCATACTCTGACCCTGGTAGTTGTGATGATGCAGCGAAAGTTCAGAGGTCTGGTGAAGAAGGTTTGTCATTGAGATAGGGTCGTCCATCTTCCCACTTGGATGTAATCCTAAAACGTGATTTTGTAATCCAAGCTCTGACGTCACCTTTTCCAGTTTGTCCAAGGGCCTCTTGTCGACGTTGAAGGCTTGCTGGATGTGTTGAGACTGTTGTTTCTGTTGCGGAGATATATTCTTGGTCGTCTGTCTGTAAACTTCCTTCTTCTTGTCCTTAAACCGCTTCTGACGCCGAAGGAAACATCCGTTCTCGAACATATTTCCTGAATCCGGGTGAAGAGCCCAGAAGGAACCTTTTCCTGGCTTATCAGGGGTACGAGGTACTTTGACGAAGCAGTCGTTGAAGGAGAGAGAGTGCCTGATGGAATTTTGCCACCGCTGTTGATGTTGTCTGTAAAAGGGATAAGTGTCCATGATGTATTGATAGATTTCGGATAAAGTCAGCATCCTGGATTGTGAGTTTTGGATCGCCATTGTGATGAGGGAGATGTATGAGTAGGGTGGTTTGTTGTGGGTGTAGTTCCGGCGGTACGGCTTCTCCACACGGCCGCCACGAGAGGTGTCGCTCAGGGGCGTATAGGAGTTCACATCCCTGTCCATACTGTCCAGGATCAACGGAGAGGAACTGATCACACTGTTGTACGGCGAATTAGTGGAACTCAACTGTGACATGGAGTTGACGTGCATGTTAGCGCCGTACTCAACTCCACCACTAGGCAAGCAGTTGGTGTTCATGGCCATACCACCCAAAGCCGAGCTTGCAAGCATGTTGGAGCCGAACCCTCCAGTTTGCGGGGGGCAAGAATTCATCGAGATGCAGTTCATAGAGTAGGTAGGCGTCATGGAGGGACTCATGGTATTGACAGCAGTGCTCATAGTGGTGGAGTCCGCGTACAGCTTCTGCGATGATAGCATAGTCATAGCACAAACACGAACAATTGTCTTACGAAACTCCAGGAACAAAATACTTTGGCCTATTTATCACAGGGAGGACAACATCGTCGACATAACCGACCGCGAGGTGTCATTGTAAGGCTGATTGATAAACAAACACAGGTTCGTAACCTCGAGTATGTTGACTGAGGAGGGACGCACTATTTGGTTGTCTAAGACAAACTGAAGTAATGATCAACTTGACAACACCAAGTTGAGGAAACCGGTTGTGTGTGGGGATCCCCTCCCTCCCCTCTCGGCGAACTGACTGACCAATCATGAAATGGTTTCCATGACAACGCTCGTTACACGGTGACGCCCACAAACACGCCGGTTGTCTAGGCTGAGCTCCAGTCTATTGTAATTCGTAATTACTCTCAAGTTTCGTAATTATTACATATTATTAAATTAAAATATTAAATACTGTAACTGGGAAATTTTAATCTTTGAGATGATAGATTCTTATAAACCACGACTATATAAAACGATTTATTACGTCCGTAATTCTGTACTATTAACTTAGTAATCTTCAAATCATTTCATACTTTGATAATACATATTTGGGACATTAAATAGGCTGCAATATTTAGTTAAAATTAGGTGTCGTAAATATAGATTTAGTATCATTATTGCTAGTGTGGTATTGTAGTATTCACGGAGGCCGCTTCTGTCGGCGCAGAAATTATGTGCACCTGAGTTTGAAGGTTGTTTTCTAAGGAACTAAGATACCTACAAAAAATTTAATCACTCCATTGTTTTCCTCGTTCAATTTTGTACGTTATGAAATATGCACCTTAAAACAATACAGTATTGCGAGTTTTAATATTTTTTTATCCCATTTTGAAAAAAAAGACCGGAATTTTAACTAGTTTTTATTGTACGTCAAATTTACACCAATATTACTAAACAAATCGTTAATGTATCGCATTTATATTTTAATACCTGATTGATACGTAGGCCTATGTTTTCTATAAGTTTTATAAAAGTTCTTATCAATGCCCTGAAGCTTTGTTTTCTTGGCTTCTATAAGTCGTAAAATTAATTACTTGGTCTTGTAGGAATTCTTATGACATGTATAGTTATGATGCACCACTTTCATAATTGGAAATAAATACAGTGATTTTAAATTGATTTAAATCAATATCAATTTATCAATTTAAAGTTATTTAAATTAATTTAAAATAGTTAAATTTATTTAACGATGGTTTTAAATTTACGACTAAATTGGTAACTAATTGGTTCATTAAAGTTGAGCGCTTTCTTGAAGGCCTAATTTAGGATATTAATTAAATAAAACGGAAGTGAAAAAAACCTATATTTAGGTAGATTGGACTTTATCCTCAGTTGTTATAAATGATAGGCCTGTCAGCAAAACAAGATTTTTCGTCTGAGGGTTAGCAGGCCAGCCCATTTGTATAAATGTTTAATTACGGCATTTTAAAATCAGATTCACATAGGGAGTGGTTGGCTGTAACAAATATGGAAATGACACGCTTAATTATTTTATAAGGAAAAGGTCAGATTAAACAGAAATACATCAATATTCATTAGAAAGGATAACTACGATACATCTATTACTAGGCCCATGACGTAAACAATACAGATAGAAAGTGAGAAAATACAAAAATAGCTATTATGATAAATAAACATAAGATATTTAAAAAATATCAAAAGGAAATTTTGCTTTACCAAAAATTAAAAACATGTAAATACAGATCTTTTGTGATACTTTGGCCGTTTAGTTATGGCCCCTGAGAGATTAAGCGACCTTTCTCGGCCGCCTGTCATAAATAATTTGCAATTGGGGTGTCTAATACAAAATTGAAATATTTTTACTATCTACGTTTTCCTTTTTTAAACTAACGTTTTTGGAATCTACGTAGAATTATGATTAATACAAGTCTAAATTTGAAAGAACTACAACATTTAAATATGTATTTTTTTAACACCAACATATTATTTAATCATTTAAATACGGTATTTATGTTTTAGCCTACATTATCATGTTTGGTATCATTTTTCTCAGATTTTTATGTAGATTACAAAAATAACAAATCAGGAGGGGAAAATGGAAGATTAAAAAAGTTGCAATATTGTAATAGAATTATAGTGAGTGATTTATGGTAGGGACGGAGCGAGGTCGTTAGCCGCTCCCGAAAGTGTGTGTGCGCGCGCGCGCGCGTGTGTGTGTGTGCACGTGTGCTTTTGCGTGTGGGCGTGCGCGCGTGCGCGCGCGTGTGTGTGTGTGCGCGCGCGCGCGTAATGTAGGCTACCTAATCCTTCAGAGGCCATAGCTCGTCGGCCAAACTTTAATACTAGTATACTGTACCATAATTTCATTCATAGCCACTTATCTTAGTGCACTCTACTCTGGGGTAACAGTCCTTGTGCTTTAAAATGTTTAAATCCCAAAGTCTTTCAGAATAATAAAAAATATACTCCAAAAGGCAAGCTGTAAACCATTCTTTAGAGAAATTGAAAATAGGTTACCCTCTTTATGTGTTTTTCACTGCTTATTATATATTAAACAAAATATATCTAGGCCTAAATGTACAATAATAGTAGGCCTAGTATGCATAACTACTCTATAGGAAACAAAGACAATATAAGACGAACTTATTACACATTTTTAATAAATTACCAAAACACATAAGAAATCTAAAAGGAGATGCTTTAAAGAAAACATTGAAAAATTACTTGACCAGAAATTGTCTATATAGAATTGAAGATTTAAAATTTAAAGAACTTTAAGAAGAATATTATCGGCAATATTTTTATTTTATATTATTATACTATTTTATATATATTATCAATAAAACACCACAACAATAAATACATCAATAAATTAAGTTAACAACACTAAAGATGAACAATAAATAGAACATATTTATATCTACCAAACACTATAACAACAGATAACTTAACAAACAAGTTTAACAAAAAACATAACAGTTAGAACAATGGTAGATCAGTTACACAGGAGAACACCTTCATTCGGAAACATAACAGTTAGAACAATGGTAGATCAGTTACACGGGAGAACACCTTCATTCGAAAACATAAAAGTCAGAACAATGGTAGATCAGTTACACAGGAGAACACCTTCATTCGAAAACATAACAGTTAGAACAATGGTAGATCAGTTACACTGGAGAACATAACAGTTAGAACAATGGTAGATCAGTTACACGGGAGAACATAACAGTTAGAACAATGTTAGATCAGTTACACATGAGAACATAACAGTTAGAACAATGGTAGATCAGTTACACAGAAGAACATAACAGTTAGAACAATGGTAGATCAGTTACACGGGAGAACATAACAGTTAGAACAATGGTAGATCAGTTACACTGGAGAACATAACAGTTAGAACAATGGTAGATCAGTTACACAGGAGAACATAACAGATAGAACAATGGTAGATCAGTTACACTGGAGAACATAACAGTTAGAACAATGGTAGATCAGTTACACTGGAGAACATAACAGTTAGAACAATGGTAGTTCAGTTACACGGGAGAACATAACAGTTAGAACAATGGTAGATCAGTTACACAGGGGAACATAACAGTTAGAACAATGGTAGATCAGTTACACTGGAGAACATAACAGTTAGAACAATGGTAGATCAGTTACACGGGAGAGCATAACAGTTAGAACAATGGTAGATCAGTTACACAGGAGAACATAACAGTTAGAACAATGGTAGATCAGTTACACAGGAGAACATAACAGTTAGAACAATGGTAGATCAGTTACACTGGAGAACATAACAGTTAGAACAATGGTAGATCAGTTACATGGGAGAACATAACAGTTAGAACAATGGTAGATCAGTTACGCAGGAGAACATAACAGTTAGAACAATGGTAGATCAGTTACACAGGAGAACACCTTCATTCGGAAGCATAACAGTTAGAACAATGGTAGATCAGTTACACAGGAGAACACCTTCATTCGGAAATATAACAGTTAGAACAATGGTAGATCAGTTACACAGGAGAACACCTTCATTCAAAAACATAACAGTTAGAACAATGGTAGATCAGTTACACAGGAGAACACCTTCATTCGAAAACATAACAGTTAGAACAATGGTAGATCAGTTACACAGGAGAACACCTTCGTTCGGAAACATAACAGTTAGAACAATGGTAGATCAGTTACACAGGAGAACACCTTTATTCGGAAACATAACAGTTAGACCAATGGTAGATCAGTTACACAGGAGAACATCTTCATTCGGAAAACATAACAGTTAGAACAATGGTAGATCAGTTACACGGGAGAACACCTTCATTCGGAAACATAACAGTTAGAACAATGGTAGATCAGTTACACGGGAGAACATAACAGTTAGAACAATGGTAGATCAGTTACACGGGAGAACACCTTCATTCGGAAACATAACAGTTAGAACAATGGTAGATCAGTTACACAGGAGAACACCTTGATTCGGAAACATAACAGTTAGAACAATGGTAGATCAGTTACACGGGAGAACACCTTCATTCAGAAACATAACAGTTAGAACAATGGTAGATCAGTTACACGGGAGAACACCTTCATTCGGAAACATAACAGTTAGAACAATGGTAGATCAGTTACACGGGAGAGCATAACAGTTAGAACAATGGTAGATCAGTTACACAGGAGAACATAACAGTTAGAACAATGGTAGATCAGTTACACAGGAGAACATAACAGTTAGAACAATGGTAGATCAGTTACACAAGAGAACATAACAAATAGAACAATGGTAGATCAGTTACACAAGAGAACATAACAGTTAGAGCAATGGTAGATCAGTTACACAAGAGAACATAACAGTTAGAACAATGGTAGATCAGTTACACCTTCAATTCAGAAAATATCAGATCTGAAAACTAAGGCGGGAAAAAGTGTTGATGATTAATAGTTACCAATTTGAGAAATAAAATTAGAAAATGTAACCTCCCGTTAACAGGAGAAAAATAATATTAGTACATTGGTAGCCATTATACAGAGTGAACATAAGCATGATTAAAAATCAATCCATACAACAAAACATTCAAGTTAGATTAAATGTTTAATCGTTTAACCAGCGAACTGAAGGGAATATGTGTTAAAAAAAAATAAAAAAAAAAAAAAAAAATAAAAAAAATGGAAACATCTTACTTACAGTAGTGTAGTACAAATAGAAGCAGTTTAACCTCACAATGGGGCACTTATAACATTAGGGTGAACCTATTTCGCAAACTAATATTTAGCAACAAAGTAGATAGTTTATTTAACTGTAATACTAACATGAAAATTATTACATACCAAGGAGTAACCAAATTACACAGCACTTCGTAGAGACACATCGCAAATTAATTTCCATTGAAAATCAGCACTTATTTCTGCAAACATATACACTAAATGACATGGGCATTAAAAAGAACCATTAACCCCCTTACAACAATTCAGATCCACTTACACAGAAAATTTTTTTGAATATAACTTTGAAAGTAGCTATCAGTCACAGAGATTATGAAACCCTCAAACGAACGTTAACACCAAGTGGTGATCAGTATCCCATAGTTTGAAGCGCTTCACCTGAAAATAAGTTTTTAATAACAATAACTTTCAGGGAATCCCGATTTGAACATAAACTACCACGTAACAACATGTGTAGATAGATATAACGATAGAAAACACATAAACTAGGTGTAGCTATTAATTTAATTAATTTTAAATATGAATAATAGAATACAATTTAATCAGTTAAAAAAATAACGTTAGAACTACACATAAGTTCCTCAACAGGAGAAAAGTATTAGTTTGTAATTTGCTTTTGGGTTTTATTTTAAGGGCCAACAATCTTAGTGAACAAGGGGCTATGACGTGTTTATGATCATGTTTAAAAACTATTCATTTAAATTAAAATCAGTTTAGACCACGAACTGTGTATACAGCTACAATGGAGCAAACTGATATCAGTTCCAAAGTAACATGCCATAGATGTTATCGAGAGTCACCTCATTCAGTATAAACAATGGTTAGACTCAGCTGACGGTGAGATGTATAACAGTAAAAATGGTAGATCATTACACAGAGAACACCTTCATTCGGAAACATAACAGTTAGAACAATGGGAGATCAGTTTACACAGGAGAACATAACAGTTTAGAACAATGGTAGATCAGTTACACAGGAGAACATAACAGTTAGTACAATGGTAGATCAGTTACACAGGAGAACATAACAGTTAGAACAATGGTAGATCAGTTACACAGGAGAACATAACAGTTAGAACAATGGTAGATCAGTTACACAGGAGAACATAACAGTTAGAACAATGGTAGATCAGTTACACAGGAGAACATAACAGTTAGTACAATGGTAGATCAGTTACACAGGAGAACATAACAGTTAGAACAATGGTAGATCAGTTACACAGGAGAACATAACAGTTAGAACAATGGTAGATCAGTTACACAGGAGAACATAACAGTTAGAACAATGGTAGATTAGTTACGCAGGAGAACACCTTCATTTGGAAACATAACAGTTAGAACAATGGTAGATCAGTTACACGGGAGAACATAACAGTTAGAACAATGGTAGATCAGTTACACAGGAGAACATAACAGTTAGTTCAATGGTAGATCAGTTACACAGGAGAACATAACAGTTAGAACTATGGTAGATCAGTTACACAGGAGAACATAACAGTTAGTACAATGGTAGATCAGTTACACAGGAGAACATAACAGTTAGTACAATGGTAGATCAGTTACACAGGAGAACATAACAGTTAGAACAATGGTAGATCGGTAATCAGTTACACAGGAGAACTCCTTCATTTGGAAACATAACAGTTAGAACAATGGTAGATCAGTTACACAGGAGAACTCCTTCATTCGGAAACATAACAGTTAGAACAATGGGAGATCAGTTACACAGGAGAACACCTTCATTCGGAAACATAACAGTTAGAACAATGGGAGATCAGTTACACAGGAGAACATAACAGTTAGAACAATGGTAGATCAGTTACACAGGAGAACACCTTCATTCGGAAACATAACAGTTAGAACAATGGGAGATCAGTTACACAGGAGAAAATAACAGTTAGAACAATGGTAGATCAGTTACACGGGAGAACATAACAGTTAGAACAATGATAGATCAGTTACACAGGAGAACTCCTTCATTCGAAAATTCAGAACCGAAGAACTAAGGTGGTGCAAAAGGTGTTCGGTGAATTAATTACTTCCCAATGTTATAATCAAAATTAGTTAATGTACCTTCCCTTGAGACAAACAGGAAAAATAATATATATAGCCTACATTAGAACGTGTGGCCTTATGAAGTAGTGAATTTAGCTGATTATTAATCAACTAGAAGACAAAACCGTTCAAAGTACAAATTTAATTTGTTATAACAACATTTTACCCCAACTGAAGGGGTTTAGATGATAAAAAAAAAAAACAACTAAATAAATAAATAAATAATTGAAAAACATCTCAATGCTTACAGTTATGTGTAGGCTACTATATAGATAGCCAATCTCTAACCTCAAAATGAGGGGGGCCTTATGAACCATTAGGGGGACTGATTTTCCGCAACTTGGAGTATTTTGTAGCATTTCAAATAATTATAGTTTATATAACTTGTTATATGACTACTGAGAAATTATCTAAATACCATGGAGGTAACTCAAATTGTTACAGCACTTCGGTGTACCATCTGTCACATTAATTTTCTCA
The DNA here is from genome assembly GCA_035578905.1 of Stictocephala bisonia. Lineage (NCBI taxonomy): Eukaryota > Metazoa > Arthropoda > Insecta > Hemiptera > Membracidae > Stictocephala > Stictocephala bisonia. The sequence goes on from JAQJVL010000186.1 coordinate 729,947, forward strand.
TTGAAATGTCAGCCACTAATTTCTTCTAACTATCTACCCTAACTATTGACATCGACTTAAAAAGAACTGCTATTCCTCACCTTACACCCTGATTCAGGATGCCACTGCTCAGATATAGTTTTTGAATTAACTTTTGAAAGTAGCCAATAGTCGACGAGAGTTAAGAAGATCCCTCAAACGAATGGCTAACACCGGTGTGTTGAGTAGTATCGCTAATAGTTTGAAGGCGCTTCACCTGAAATAGTTATTTAATACAATACCTTTCGTGGATGCCCGAGTTTGAACATAAACTCCACGACAACCCCACGTCGTAGATAATATTAACGAATAAAAAATCTCAACTATGAATTACTGTAGGTGTAGGCTATTAATTTAATTAATTTTAAATATTAATTAATAGACATATTCAGATTTACTTCAGTTTAAAAAAAATAACGTTCAACACTGCACACATAAGTGTCCTCATAAGGATTGTTATAAAATGGTTTAGTTTGTAATTTGCTTTTTTGTGGTTTTTTTTTTTTTTTTTTTTTTTTTTTTTTTTTTTTTTTTTTTTTTTTTTTTTAAGGGGCCAACAATTCTGTGTGAACAAGGAGCTATGACAGTGTTGACTGATTGCAAATGTTTAAAATACTAATATGTATTTAAATTTAAAATTCATGGTTTTAGCCACGGAACTGTGTATACGACTAAAATGGTACAATACCTGTATATCAGTTCCAAAGTATTTACATGCCAGCTAGATGTTTCGGAGTTCCACCTTCAGTTCAGTATAAACATGGTTTTAGCTCCAGCTGGACTGTTGAGTGTATATACAACACACATTACACATACCACAAATAAATAATAAATTAACAAAGACAAATACGAATACGAAGATTTGTAGGCCTACCGGAGTGGCGGACAGACTCAGTGGCTTTTTTTAAGTGGTCTTTTTAATTACCTGAAGATGGAATTCTTATTCCGAAACATGTAGTCAACATGTAAAGTCTTTGGAACTGATAGACAGGCATTGTACCATTTTAGTCATGTATTTACAGTTTTAAATTATAGCCTATACAACCAATAACATTACATTGTTCTAACTTGTGCTATCCAGTGTTATACAAGAGTCAAATTAATTTTGTTCTGGTAAAAATACAATTTTTATGAGTTATTTTCAAAAAATGTACGGACAAGGTACACTGGCGCCTGCAAACAAGTTGTAGGCAGTTAGTTGTTGAGGAATTCTCACGGGAGATTTCCAATTGCACCGGGGTCAGGGATCGGCCCCAAACTGATGTGTCCAGTTGCACCGGAGCCCCTTTTAGGGGGTGTTCCAATTGCACCAGAGGCCCTTGTTTATGACATGAGCCGGGAAAGTCCAACCAGGCCGGATTCCTAGTACAGTAACCCCAAGCTGACCGTGCCAAATTCCACACCCTTTGTTATGACATGAGTCATGAGTCGGTTAGGTTAGGTTAGGTTAGGTTAGGTTAGGTTAGGTTAGGTTAGGTTAGGTTAGGTTAGGTTAGGTTAGGTTAGGTTAGGTTAGGTTAGGTTAGGTTAGGTTAGGTTAGGTTAGGTTAGGTTAGGTTAGGTTAGGTTAGGTTAGATGTTAGTGTTGCCACGGATAAACACAAAATTAAACATTAAATACATAGTTACCATATTTATTAGTTAGAACCTGCTATGGTCTACAATTAGTATGTGCCACGAAACATCGGCAAGTGTTTGATAGAATATTCCATTGCGAAATTGTTAAACACTTATAAACTATGTTTGAAGAAATGTAGTGGGGTGGGGAAGGAAGGGGCCTTCCAATTGCACCGGCTCCGGCGGTCGAAGGAATTTGCAGCGGGGATAAGTGAGGTGGGTAGATTTTGACCACCGGTGCAATTAGACACTTTTCGGACGGAGGAATGTTTTGACCCGTGGAAATTCCTTTGACCGCCGGTGCAACTGGATATCAGCCATTCTCACGTATCGCGGTCAATAATGCCGTTCGTTCAGTCTTCGTGTAAAGTTATTTTGGTATTTCTTAAAAGTTATAACTCGTGATAAATTTTAGTATAAAGTATGAGTGTTGTGTGAAAAATAGGTTTAATAAGAATTCCTTATTGTAATAGGGATGACAGCCCGTTTAACAGACCCAGTCTACGATGAATTCTCACCAACAAAATGTTGTTTGTGTTTCCGAGGGATCTTTTCATCAGGACAACGAAGAGTCTTCACGTAGAGTAGACATGTTCGGTGTGTGGATGGTTCTACTTGAACCCCTTGCACGGAACAATGTTGGTGGAAGTTTTTGAACGGCTGCAAACGATGCAATATTTATAATTAATTATTAATATAAATTTTAGGTACTGATAGTTTTGACACGCATTCCTCTTTACAACCATGGAAACTGCACGAGTTCGATGTCGATCCTTGCCCCCCCCCCCCCACTTAAAAATTGTCACTGTACATATATGGGTGGGCGGATGGGTCATTGCCACTGTACATGTATGGATGGGTGGGTGGGTCATTGCCACTGTTCGTGAATGGGTGGGTGGTTGGGTCATTATCATACACGATGCAGTAATTGATATTACCGGGATTAATCCGTCATGTCTGCCAATTCTTTTACAAAACTGATACCGTACTGATAAAAAATAATTCATTTTCTTAATGCCAAAATCATTTAAACAGTATATAATACACAGTCTGAAGTCAATTATGTCCCTTAGGGCTAATAATAGTTTGCAAGAAACTCACGTGACTGGGAGACTGATATTAAAACGGGCACATGAAAGAAAACTGGAAAGCTTATTAAGTCCTAGCCGGAATGAATTTTCCAAAACGTGAGCAAGTTTCTTTGTGCGCGAGAGAGAGGGAGAAAGTTAAACATATGTGAGTCGGGGCGGGGAGGGGGCTGTAAACCCCAGCTAATATTGCGCAAACTTCACCTCTTCCACTCCGACTACGACACACCCCCATCCCTAATGTGCTGAATATTCCATAGTTTAATCAAATGTAGTGGTAATTTTTAGTTATCAACTATAGTTAAAATGTTCTTCTTAGGATCGGTTTTATTTTAATTCCATAACCATAGACTAATTAGTTGATGGAAGTATCATGCTTGGTTTATTAGTTAATTTATTTGTTAAAATCCATTTATTTACACAGTTAGCCTAATTACTGAAACATTAATTTACCGAACTAAAATTAAACAGAATTGTTTACAAAAGATAATAGGTAAATTCTATTTATAAGACTGTATACTTAAACAAAAATGTTTACATTGATACAGACATACTGTCAAGCTACACTATTGTCCTTCAGAAGAAAGATATTTTGGCCTACAAGCAGGAATTCACTTTTTAACGATAATCTGTGTAAAAGATAAATTTACATGGGTTTTGATAATGAATAAATAATATTTATTATATATTCGTATATATATGATCTGTTTGTTGCTTTGAAGATGAAAACTTTGTTTTCGAAAACCCTCAGAAAAATTTTATAATCTCTGAGTCTCATTTCTACCATTTCATACTTAAAGCTACAATTTGTTGAAATAAATAGGCTACAAAAATTAAACATAAGTTGTATAAAATAATATATAGCCTAATCTTCACCAATGTGGCTAAATTTTATTTTAAATTAGGGTATTAAACAAAAACTGTTTTTTTTTTTTTTTATATTGGTGGTGGTTCATTATTAACTAAGTTTTCTTAATATTTTATTCATATACTTATTCGATATAGAACATAAAGCCAATATTAAAAAGCGAGCAGAGTGAAAAATCAGCATTGGCTAAACGCTGTAAAAACAGGCCATAGTTTTTCATACCTTCAAATATTAAAATAAACTCAAAATGATCAATATCTCTTACGCACACGATACAAATTATTTTATTGGCTTGTTTTTTACTGCCGTTGATTAACAATAAAACTTGTTCGTTACTCTATGACGGCCGTGGGATGTGTTCGTTACTCTATGACGGCCGTGGAATGTGTTTGTGTCTGAAGAAGTCCGTTCTTGAGCTGACTCATGGAGGATTTCTGTTTTGCTCAAGATGTTAGTCACATGACCGAGATATAAGCTAAACCCTCTGACTCACAAGATAACAGGAGCAAAGTTCGGGCTTTAGGGAGAGTTAGTGCCGGAACTGCTGCGGTTAATTCCGATTTAGATTCCCATTAGGCCTACAATATCCGGATGATGTAATTTAATTACCATGAAACAGTATGTTTGTAGAAAATGTGAAAATATTTAAGAACATATTTTACCTGAGCTTAGATCTTCTGATTGCAAATTAGTTAATACATCAAATGTTTTTATGAAAACTCATTAAATCGTCATATGATTTCACATTAGGCCTCAAACTTCCAAAGATTTCTTAGAGAAGGTCTGAAACAAGTTTTATATTTATATTAATAAACATTTAGAAAATATAGTGAATGTACCAACATCAACAGACCTACAGCATTCAACTATTTAAATAATCAAAAATATTCTTTAGACACATTGGTGTAAATAGCCTACTGTATATATATAAATGTATTCTTCAATAATAATAATTATGTTTTATTTTTGTATTTATTTCAACGTATTGTAACTTGAAATGTTGTATTACATAATCGTGAACTTAGAAAATAATTTATTTGTAACCTCGCGTTTTAACTTTTATTTTATTGGCTTGTTTTTTACTGCCGTTGATTAACAATAAAACTTGTTCGTTACTCTATGACGGCCGTGGGATGTGTTCGTTACTCTATGACGGTCGTGGAATGTGTTTGTGTCTGAAGAAGTCCGTTCTTGAGCTGACTCATGGAGGATTTCTGTTTTGCTCAAGACGTTAGTCACATGACCGAGATATAAGCTAAACCCTCTGACTCACAAGATAACAGGAGCAAAGTTCGGGCTTTAGGGAGAGTTAGCGCCGGAACTGCTGCGGTTAATTCCGATTTAGATTCCCATTAGGCCTACAATAACCGGATGATGTCATTTAATTACCATGAAACAGAATGTTGGTAGAAAATGTGAAAATATTTAAGAACATATTTTACCTGGGCTTAGATCTTCTGATTGCAAATTATTTAATACATAAAATGTTTTTATGAAAACTCATTAAAATGTCACCTGATTCACATTAGGCCTCAAACTTCCAAAGATTTCTTAGAGAAGGTCTGAAACAAGTTTTATATTAGTTTGGTTGAATATTCTAACAAACACACTAGGTAATAAGAATAAATTCTCTATGCATTACAGATATTTTAGATAGGCTAAATATTCTAACAAAAATTCTAGCTAATAAGGGGAAATTCTCTGTGCGTTACAGGGATGGATAAATATTCTAAGAAATACACACAAAAAGAGGGAATTCGTCTATGAGTATAAGATATCCAGTCATATGGTTTATTCCTAAATAATAAAACTTATTTTCAAGACAAGAATATAAATAAATATTTCTAAAGAATAAAACCACGTTGAAATGTAGCGTAACACTATAAATCCCGAAATAATATAGGCATACGTCTAAATAATATAGGCATACGTCTAAATAATGTAGGCATACGTCTAAATAATGTAGGCATACGTCTAAATAATGTAGGTATACGTCTAAATAATATAGGCATACGTGTAAATAATTTAGGCATACGTCTAAATAATGTAGGCATACGTCTAAATAATATAGGCATACGTCTAAATAATATAGGCATACGTCTAAATAATGTAGGCATACGTCTAAATAATGTAGGCATACGTCTAAATAATGTAGGTATACGTCTAAATAATATAGGCATACGTGTAAATAATTTAGGCATACGTCTAAATAATGTAGGCATACGTCTAAATAATATAGGCATACGTCTAAATAATATAGGCATACGTGTAAATAATGTAGGCATACGTCTAAATAATGTAGGCATACGTCTAAATAATATAGGCATACGTGTAAATAATTTAGGCATACGTCTAAATAATATAGGCTTACGTGTAAATAATTTAGGCATACGTCTAAATAATGTAGGCATACGTCTAAATAATGTAGGCATACGTGTAAATAATGTAGGCATACGTCTAAATAATATAGGCATACGTGTAAATAATGTAGGCATACGTCTAAATAATATAGGCATACGTGTAAATAATGTAGGCATACGTCTAAATAATGTAGGCATACGTCTAAATAATATAGGAATACGTGTAAATAATGTAGGCATACGTCTAAATAATATAGGCATACGTGTAAATAATTTAGGCATACGTCTAAATAATGTAGGCATACGTCTAAATAATGTAGGCATACGTCTAAATAATATAGGCATACGTCTAAATGTTCACTAAGAAAATACACAATCAAAGTTCTTTCATAGACAATTATAAGTAGTAAGCACTCTACAAAATTAAAAACTAGGAGTGTTTTAAACCAATAGATAGGTAAAGATTTAGTGTAGCTTCAATACTAAATCTTTATAAACGTAAATTGGCTGATTGTTTAAATGAATTGCTGTCCTAGTGTAACCATCCACTAATACTTTTCTTATATACGTTAATTTATATTATTATTTATTAATACGATTTAGAAAGAATTGCAGTACAGAAATGGCATTACAGGAATTTTCAAATGTAGCTAATAGAATTATGAATAACAAAGAGCATGGTCTGGCCTTATTTATTGATTTTTCAAATGCGTTTGACAAAGTGAAACATAACTGTATAATTATGGCGTTGAGCAAGATAGGAGTGAGGGGCCCCTATTTAAGATGGTTCAAGAGCTATCTTAGTGGTAGAAAACTTGCCGTTAAAGCATTAAACACTACAAGTGACGAAAAATATATTAAATATGGTGTTCCACAAGGAAGTCAGTTAGGGCCTGTCCTGTTTATAATTTATATGAATGATGTGTTAAACAGGATACATGAAAGCCACATATGGGCTTTTGCAGATGATGTGCTTAGGCCTATCTTAGCAAAAGATAGGTATTTACATCTAGCAGAGGAAAAGCTACAGAGAGATTTTAAAGTTTTCACTAAATGGGCTCATGATAATGGATTGATTATAAATAGCCAGAAAACAAATTTAATGCATATACATAAAAAAAATATTAAGATTGAAAAAGAAATCAATATTAAACTTCATAACTGTAATTGTTTACATGGGGAGGAGCAGTTTTAATGTGAAGATATTAAAGTAGTAAACGTTACCAAATATTTGGGATTAATGGTAGACAATAAACTGACGTGGAAAGAACATATAGTGTCACTACATAAAAAACTTGTGCCATGTACTGCGATAATGTATAGACTGAAAAATAAAGCAACATATCTGGTTAAGAATACAATATATAAGGCTTTTTTCGAATCATTGTTGAGATATGGAATATCAGTCTGGGGACATCAGCAAAAAGCCATTTAAACCAGATAATAAATTTGCAAAAGAAATGTTTGCGAACTCTATATGGTGACGAAATTCAGTATGTAAATGGCAATATAAATTTAAATGAATTCGGCTTCATGGGACAATTGACACCGAAAGGTATGTATGAATTAAAAATTATATTAGATAACTTTAAAAATAGTAAATTTAAAACACCTAACAACAGGAGTTTTGAAACTCGACATATTAAAAAATATGTTACATCATTCCCCAGAACAAACTATGGGCTAAGACTCCCAGAGTTCATTATTCCTTATCTTTATAATTTATTACCTGAAGAAATAGAAAACATATCTAACTATGCAGAGTTTAAGAGAGCTGTGTTTTTATGGCTTACATACTTCAGAACTGGAAATGAAAACAATTACCTGTACTTGTAATCCTAGAATTTCAATGATTCCAGCTTCAGGACACTTATGCACTGCACTTACACTAATACTCTAAACGAACATATTTTAATGTAACATGATTTTGAATTTAATTTATTTAATTTATGTGTATAGTAGGTATTCAAAATGTAATATAGTAAATTTAGTGTTAATTGTATTGTAAGATATTAAATTGGAAAGACAACAGGTTGTGTGATGGACAGTGTCGGCCACAGATCGTGCGTCATGTAACTCGTAAACGAACAAACTTGCGAAGTTTGTTAGTAGGCTGATGATGAACAACTGACATTAAAATCAAGAAAGGAAATAGGCAGGATTCCAAAATATAAACCTGTCTGTTGCATGAAAAATTCAATTGTTCATTTCAATTTGACAGTGCATCTGGGGCCGGCACGTCCCAACTTTCTCTTTCATTGTACTGCCAAACCAGTTATAGCATTGTAGTGCCACCCTAAACCACCACAATTACTTTGATAATTTTTAAATAGAGATATTTATTAAATGTTATAATGGAACTCACCGACAAGTTACACCAAACTTGGTGAGGCCAACGCTGTAAAAATAAATGTATTAATAAATAAATAAATAAAAATAAATAAATAGATAATAAATAAATTGTAGTTAGTTTATTTTGTTGTGCTACAAAAGGATTATTGTGCTCATTTACTCATGATTTCTCATTTTACTCATGATTACTTATTTTACTCTTGATTATTCATTTGTATTTCTCGCGGAGTCTCGTGCACACTCTGATAAAAGCCATGTCTGCTCTCCACACTCAGAAATATTTCCAGTCGTCTTAAATGTTTAATATTTCCATTTACTTGTGCAGTAAACTACGCAATGATATTGTAAGTTAAAAAAGGCGGTGATTTTGAAAAGAGAAAATTACAAATTTTATATTATGGGGGTCACTGGTTCAAACAGAAAAATTTGTAAACCAAAAAAAGGGTAATAGACTAATAAATAAAACATCTTTTGGTATACAATTAACAGTTGTTTATCTCCTGAATCAAAATATACTAATTGATTTTGGAAGAAACAACGTTTTGGATTCAGCCCCTCGAAAAAAAATTATTTTCTTTTAATTTCTAATATAACTTACCATCCGATCTTTGAAAATACTATGTTTATGGGCATGGAGTATCCTCCTAAACCAAATTACTGTTCCAAAAACCAAAAAAACATGGGGAAAGAGGCATAGTTTTCAGGCGAGCCGTAGTCCGAGCTTCTTTACGAGGCCACAGGCCAGATCCAAAAATGGGGTTGGTTACAGGCAGATTTTCTTGACGAGGACGTAGGCCGAACTTTTCTATACGAGAGTAGAGAGTGACGGGGTTGGCACACGAAGCGTGCAAGGGCGTCCCCTAGTTTGAATCGATAGCACTCTTAGCTATCGATTCAAACTATTAGATGATGTCACTGTAAAGAAAGTCCTATAGTCCTGATTCAATTCAGTCTGATTTCTGTCTGATTCAAGTTAATTGGTCAGTTTGTTTGTAATTAAATACTGTGCGGTTTGTAGGTCTAGACAATGTTTGTAATTAAATACTGTGCGGTTTGTAGGTCTAGACAATTTTTGTAATTAAATACTGTGCGGTTTGTAGGTCTAGACAATTTTTCTGAATCCTGAAGAAAAGTAGCGTTTTACTCACCTCTGCTGACTCTATATTATCGATTAGTGTCCATGGCGATAGTGACCATTCATCGGTCGTCTAGCTTGACAAAGTTGGAATGTAGTTCATTCAAGCACTTAGCCTTCAGGTGGATTTCAATAGTACTCGTCTAGTGCCACATAAATGTGTGAGTGTAGGGTTAGTATTCGGGTCTTTGGTATTATGAAATATATTGCCACATGATACTGATAAAAAAAGAGGAAGAAGAAACAGAGGTCGCATCCAATAGTGCGCTGAATATGTGTCGAATAGTAATATCTCCAGTGCCATGGGGATGGCAGAGCCAGAACGTAGTTAGTCCCTGTCTTATTCCCCCTTATTCCTCAAGGATAAACGTAGTAATTATTGCTGAAGATTTATAAAGATGTACGTTAGTTGTAATCTATATACAGGGATTCTAAAATGTAATTCTATTTTAGTTTATTATGCAAATAGTAATTATATTCGTCCTTCTTTATAGAAAAATTAAATGTTATTTCAATCTTAAATTGTTATAAATTATAAGTTATACACGTGTTATACAGGGTGTTTCTTTTAAAACGCAACCCTATTTACAAGTACAGATAATAGAGGTTTAAGATCATTACAAGTTTATAGGTCGGTAGCCATGATTCTTCTTCCTTGGCTATAAGCTGATTTACATTGTTGCATTGTTGTTCACTTTATTTATATTTCGTGCAATGTCTTTAAGTTGAGGTTAGAAACATGGTTTTGAGCAAACTTTTAAAAAAGGTGTCCAGAAATTCACTAAAGAGGGCAGAACGTTGTTTACATGCTAATGGTGGTTTATTTGAACACCAAATATAAACCAAATTTTCATTAAAATCATGTATACAAAGTAGTAATAAATGTTAATAATAAAAAAATGTATTAAAGATAAATGTTTTGTTTTTCATTTTTATTTCAAAACATGGGTTGCGTTTTAAAAGAAACGCCCATTATAACTTCTATTTAGGCGTAGGCTGTGGTCAAAAAAGAGTCGTCTAAGTTTCTTTTTCTCTGAGTTATCAATATAGTCTATATTTTTTACAATCTTCTCGTCAGTTTTCTTCTCAACCTTCAAAAAGTACAAAGGATATTAGTATTCTTAATTCTATAGGTCTAATAATTACAATTTTGAAAGCTTGAGTAATTTCAAATAATATACACTCCGCCTTAAAATGTCCATAACTCTGACGTGAAACAATCACTTTGTGCTAGTAAATAACCACTCAACTATGTTATTTTAACATTAAAGGTAATTGACACATAATTTGCTCTTCACCAACGACAGCAAACAGTGGTAGTCAAATTGTAATTACCAGTTAGTAGGCACACTAATTGGCGAATAAACCGATCTAGTTTGCTTACCCAGTGTTGTGTAAGCATGGGTAAGTGCTGTTTATGAATTACACGCGGGTTGGCCAGCTATTTAATTAACTACAACTCCGTTATTAGATTATGTTTAATTACATAGGTAGCAAACAACTTCTCACTTGTAGATAATGTACTCATATTCGAACTAATACTGAACTACACGTTTCAAATGTAACCCCTAAGGGAGCCCCTACTTAGGAAAAATTGGTTACGTATTTAAAAGAACGAAAAAGGTAATTATGAACTAATTTTTACAAACTTCAAACATTTTCATACGACAAATGTTAACAAACGATTCCTAGTACTGTAGCTCTAAAGTAAGCATAGTTGTTAAATGTAAGTACATTTTTATTTAGTTGTTAGACACTTGAGTTGGACTATACAATTTAACATAACCTGAAATTCATAATTACATCCATCACTGCTTACTTAGAGTGAAAAACGTCACGTTATTAGAACACTTTATCCAGTTTTATCCGTAAAATAACAAACTTAACATTGTAAGGATATATGATTTTATCCACAGTAAAATAAAATTAACTTAACAAAACTTATACCCTATTATACATTTATTTGTAACTATTATTGATTTGAGAAACATTATTTTTTTAGAAACTATTTTGTTTAGTTAAAATTACATTTAAAACAAAAATAACAATACATAATTTGTGTACATACGCTTTCTAAAATAGTAGTAAAATATACTTGTGTTATGTCAAATGAAACATAAATTATATAAATATATTTAATGTTTTTATAATTTTACTGCCTTTATGTTTATGGTAAATATGAGGATAATATTTTAGTTTTAATGTTTAACAATAAATATGATGGTTTTATATCTCATAAAACTAGAAGATGTTCAGATTACAGACGTATATCGGTAAATACATTTAAACCATTTGTTACATTTGCACCATAGCCTACACGATGAGATAGGTATAGCTATCAAGTAAACTGTAACACAATCTGAAGGTTCATGTCTGTCAATTTTATTTATATCGTTAATGTTGTTACTTTTTTATTAACATCACCATTGATTCGAGAAAATACTTGCCAGGCCTAGTAGATGGTATGTAGTTAATATCACATAATGCTATTTTATTGTATTTAATTTATCACCACATCTTATATGATATTATCTAAAACAAACCACGTCCGGACGAAATTATTTTTTTCCTCCAAGGATTTTTAAATTTTAATTTGGGGGAGGAGGTTCCGGCACTGGGAAAATTCTGATTTCTGTCCAATAGGCTCCTAGACGTCATGTGTGGGAATTATAAAAGAATTTATTGCTTAGAGAAGGTCGTATGTGTTTTGTTTACTTACTTGTCCATATGTAGTGGAATTATTTAATATTTTTTAAAATGTGTTTGTGTATGATTAGCAACTTATATTATCCTCTGTCAGATTGTTTTTCACTATCATTGTTTTTCTTTTTACTCCTTATTAATTGATTTGTTTATATCGTATTTGTATTTATTTATATAATTATTTATTAAATTCTCTTTTTACTATCCTGGCGAGGCGGTAGGCCGATCTCCTTCACGAGGCGACATGCCGAGATCCACAAATGGGACTGTAGCAGAGTGTCTCGATGAGGCCGCAGGCCGAACTTTCCCCCACGAGGCCGTAGGCCGAGTTCCACAAAGGGACTAAAGGTAAATGCGGAAGACCTCCGAAACGAAATTTTATTAATAACATACAAAGTAGAGCAACAAGAAACGATCCTCAGGATCCTCTGGAAGATATGGATGCTACCTCTTCAGTTTCACAATTCAACTGAGCGAAGCTCAGTCTCCCGGTTCTATTTCATTTCTTCGTATAGTTACGTTTTCCCATCGATTAAAAACACGAGAAGAAAAGGAAAATGTCTGTTGAAATAGTGATTTCATAAATAGAAGCCGATACAGAAAAAGCAAAAACATCATTCAACCGTTTCGATCTTCTTTCCCAACATTCTTGTAATGCCCCACTAACTCTGTAAATATAATGTTGTTTCTCAAATAGCCTTGACTATCATGAATGTTTTAGAAAACTTAATTACTGATGCATTTTATAACGCATTTTATTAAAGTTTTAAAAATCTATTATGTCTCATAAAACTGTAAACAAAACATAAACAAAATTGTGTTTTATGTTACATTGTACAAATGTGGCAATCAATAAATTTATGGTTACATTTTTTAATTTATATTAAAATTTATAGTTTCTTCTTAATCTTAAATCTTCTTAACAATATTAAGCAATAGTAGCCTATTTCATGAGAGAGTAATAAATGTATATCTTTTTTAGTGGCAACAACTAACCCACGACCGGTCTTGCATGGTGTGCTGATTTTATGGAACTTTCGTCCCTTTAAGTGTTATTACAGTCATTACAGTGCAGTCATAAGCAAAACAGAGGGCCTCTAGAACTGACACAGGTTTCCCCTCATCTCTGATTTTTTTTTTTTTAAATTTATTCATGCTAAAAAACAGATACAAATCGTACGTAGCATTAAAATATGAAACCAAAATGGTAACATTCTTCAAAACTAGTTCAAATTATTCATGTAACTTTCAGGCTGACATTAGCAGAAAAAATAACAGTAACAATATTAATAATATTAAATACTATTTAAATTGAGAAACAAACTTATTAGTTACATAATAGACATAAACTTTGCATCACAAATGACAACAATAAAGTGTGAAAAAATGTTGGCATATTTAGGACCAATTTACCCAACGACAAACGGCACCACTCAGGAATGTTGCCCAACTTGTCCATGGAAAAAATGACAATCTGAGCCACCTTGGAATTTTGGGGACGGGACGATTGGCACACATTTTTGGACCTTCTGCCCATGGCAGTATTGGCACAATCATTAGAGCGGAATAAGTAGGGTCAACTCGCCTGCTTGGAAAAGGCAGGATTGGCACAGTCGCTCGACCAGGTAGACGCCATCGAACGAGGGAAAACGGGAATTTTATTATTCCCGTCAACTCTGCGTGGCAGTCATTTGCCCGTGATATAACAAATTTTTAAATTTAAACCTCACGTTAGGTTAGGTTAGGTTAGGTTAGGTTGGGTTGGGTTGGGTTGGGTTGGGTTGGGTTAGGTTAGGTTAGGTTAGGTTAGGTTAGGTTAGTTGCTTACTTCAATAAGCACCACAGCAGGGAATTTGCGGGGGCAAAAAAGTTCCCATTTTCCCGCATTCTGGCCACCTGGCTGCTACTACCTGGCCGGGCGGTGTGTGCCAATCGTGCCTTTCTGAAACTTACAGGTTGACCCTTCTTAATCCCCTCTAATGACTGTGCCAATCGTGCCATTCCAAATCGGCCAAAAATGTGTGCCAAACGTTCTACGGCCGGAATTTTGCACGCTGGGGATTAAGTAACACACCGACAGGATGGCCCACTTTGTCGCGTCCCAAATATGTATGTACCTCATACCCCACCTGTATGACAGCTTTGGGAGGCCATCTGAAAACCATTACGTCACTAGCGAATCCTGGTAGTGAACGCTGGAACTAAAAGCGTCGGGGTTCGTGATACTAAACACACATCAAGGGTGGTCATGTGGGACAATTCACGGCTTATTGATTGTAATGATAAACAAAACAATAAATTAATAAAAACACTCCTGATTAAAATGTAACAGTTTATGAAATAAATGTTTCATCAAAACAACTGGCCAGTGAAGTTTTAATTTAAAAAAAGCACTGACATTGTAGGCCTTTTCTTTATCAAAAGCGTAACAATATGAAGGTGGCTTGTCATTTCCTGGAGTGATTCATCTTTGCATTTCTCGAAGACATCACTTTCAAGCAGTCGAAAATTATCATTCAACAGATGAAGGAATGTTACAATATTCCCTAAATTGCACTTAACTAAAATCAGAGTTGACATAAAATAAAGCATCTTGCTAGCATAGTGTTTAGCACTTCTGCTTCATAAGCAGTTGGTCGAGGGTTCAAATCCAGGGAGGTCAACTAAAAATTTTCTTGCAGGGTTTGGACTATTGTCCCATAAAAACGTTTGCAGACTAAATAAAAGTACACTGGCGTAAATAGACTAAAATTCTCTATCTTAAGTGAAATTTGAGATTGAAAATATTAAACACCTTGTGAGACTAAGGTTTAAAAAAGAAATTGATTATATTTCCAGGAATGTTGTGAACCTATACGAAAACCTCCTTCCACATATTACGAGAGAATTTATTAGAACTGCCGGATATCATGGCTAGGGATTACAACGATATATCGGAAATATCGATAAATATGTTTCGATATAACAGTATCGATATTTTCTTTCAATAATATCGGTCATATCGATATTTTGGTCCGATATATCATGACACTAAATATTTACGTGATTCTCTCTTCTCAAAATCATCACGATTCGAAATAAAAACCCCTTTAAATTGCCTCTATGCGTACAAAACATGCATTGAATAATAATTGATTCTATAAAAAAATAAGAGCTCAAGTGGTTATGATGATATTCCAACAAAAATAATAAAAATAGCAAAATACTCTCTAGTTAAGCCATTGAAACATATAATTAATGCCTCATTTAACACTGGGGTATTTCCATGCAAACTAAAAATTTCAAAAATTATTCCGATCTTCAAGAAAGGAAATAAAAAAGAAATATTAAATTACCACCCAGTTTCGCTTCTCCCTTCCTTTTCAAAAATTTATGAGCGTGCAATGCACAATAGATTAATACTCCATTTACAAAGAAACGATTTATTGGACAAAGAACAACACGGATTTCGTGAAGGAAAATCAACTATTACGGCTTTGGTAGCATTTGTAGAAAAGGTGATAGAGTCAGTGGACAAAAAGGAAAAAGTAGCTGGTGTTTTTATGGACTTAACCAAAGCCTTTGATAGCTTGTCGCATAGGCAAATGTTGTCAAAATTACAATCTCTTGGCGTTGGTGGAGTGCATTTGGATTGGTTTAGGTCTTACCTGACCGACAGAGTTCAGTATGTACAGGTTTCTCATCGCTATATGAATAATGTTTCAACATTCTCATTAAAAACAAAACAAATTAAACACGGGGTACCTCAGGGGTCTATACTCGGGCCCCTTTTGTTTATCTGCTATGTACAAGGCATCCCAGGTATTTTAAGTCCAAGCCATGAAACATGCTAGTTAGTAATGTATGCAGATGATTCGAACCTTATAATAACCGCAAACTCAAACTCAGAATTGGAAATCAAAGCCTATACAGAACTAACAAAATTACAACAGTCCTTTACTAATAAACAAGTTTTTTTGAATCCACAGAAAACAAATGCAATGCTATTCTCAACTAAACAAAATAGAGATTTAACATTCCCTACCATAATGCTAGACTTGCAGGAGGTCGAACATATTGATAGGTCAAAATTTTTGGGACTTTATATCGATAAAAATTTATCTTAGGACTATCACATTGACCACATTACAAATAAAATAAATTCGGGAATCTTTGCACTAAGAAGGATGCATTTATTGTGTAATGTGGACGCTCAAAAATCAATCTTTCATGCTCATATCCAGTCTCATATAGCTTATGGTCTCTGTATATATGGTGCAACATCATCTTCTAACCTTAATAAATTATTAGCATTACAAAAAAAGGAATAAGAGTAATATTAAAAAAGAAAAAGGATGAGTCTGTAAAACGTGATTTTTCTTCACTAGGAATTTTGACTGTTTACGCTCTTTACGCTCTACAGTGCATGATGTATGTGAAAGCAAAAGTCATGTCAGACTTTCAACCAAGTGAAGAAAGACACCCATACGAAACTAGGAAAAAACAAGACATACGTTTACCAACGCATAGTTTAGAATTTTATAAGAAAAAAAACATCTTATATGGGGGCAACATTTTTAAAACAAATACCGGTCGATTTAAAGTCCGAAAGTAATTTAAAATCTTTTAAAAAAAGGTTCAACAAATCTTGATTAATAAGGCACCATATAGTATGGCGGAGACCTGTACATGCTGGGAGTAAAGTGAACCTAAAGCTTGAGGGGTGCTCAGGACAAACGTAGAGTTATTTGTGTAACTTATATTTTTAGTTATAATTATTTAGACTATTTTATTGTAATTGACGAAAAATGTTACAGATCAATTAATGTGACACTATTCATGTACAACATTTGTATATACGAATAAAGAGAATTGACTATGACTATGACTATGTAAATTGATTTAATTTTTTTAAATTAGAGGTTAACGCACTAAAATGTAATTTATTGTAGACCAGCTGGAACGGGTAAACGAAGTTGAGTGAGTTGGCAATACTGACTAAATTTTATAATTAACATAATACACTAATTAAAGTAATAACAATTATTATTTAAATTTTTTTATGTAACCCCTCAGACCACAACTTGTTTCGTGTGGATAGGCCTAAATGTATTTAATCTTTACATTCAGTAGGCTATTCTAAATAGTGACAGCAACACATTAATGTATTTTTGGTCTTGACATAAGAGTTAGTTATTTTAAACAAATAAATCATTTACAATTCGATATATCAGTTACCCGATATATCGATATTTTTCTTTCGATATTATCGTTAGATCGATATTTGGTTTGCGTAATATCGATGATTCGATTTATTGATTTGTTGAAAATATTTGTCATCCCTAATCATGGCTGGTAAAATGGTAAATCCGGACGTCTGGGCTCTAATCCTGGTAGGACGTAAACTTGGCAACACTGTCTTAATCCTACCTGGGTGGTCCTCGCTCACACCTATGTTTTTGTTTATTCAACCTGCTTAGAAAACATTTCAGTCGGCTACCCTTGTGAGGGTTGACGATTTCCAGGGCAAAAACTGACTCGCTAATATTATTTTACCGGCCGGACGTACCTTTGTGAGCGCACGTGTGCGTGTGAGAGGGCGTCATTCACGAGTGGGCCGGGTCGTCGAGAGGAATCCCGGAAAGGTAGGCAAACATAGGCCGGAAATCTTGTGTCTTTAGGAGGCGAAAGATCGGCCTTTCTAAACACGGCAGTCTGTGCTCAACACCACTCGAAACTCTGGATACGACATGATCAACAGGTAACTTGAGTGGAGCGTTCTTCTTACAACCTAACTTGTGTAACACATAACGTAATAATATGATACAGTATAATCTTTCTTTATTGATTTAATTAGCAAAATTGTATTTCATTACTTTCAGCAAAATGTTTGAGTAGATTTTTGTGGATTTAGGTGGAGTTTTTGTGGTCTGTGGTTGTTGAATAAAACTTTTGGTGACATTTTTTTTGTATTTTGGTGATTATTTTGTATGATAATTTATTTAGTTTTGTGGTGTGTCTGTGCGTTGTTTCTCACAACTCAGCTACAAAAGTGACATTTTTAATCCTCATATAGATTACTTTTCTCTTCCATAATAATGAATTAAATATTCATTATTATGATATCGGTATTATTATCAGTATGTTAAGTGAAGCCCAAGAAAATGCACCTGAAGATGAAGGTCATCATTCGAAACTGGTAGTGCTATAAAAAAACGCAAGATTGAAGGCGGAACAAAACAGAGGAAACTATTTTACCATTAATTTTTAGTAAAACATTGTATCAAATGTTCTTTAAAATCTTCTAAAATATTCATGAAACACATGTTGTTCTATGAATCGTTGTGAGAGAAATTAAAGAAATGCCCTCTGACGAAATATAAGTAGGAAAGAGTTAGGGTTCTATAATATTGTGTTGCTAATAACTAATTCAAATTTAATCCGATCAATTCCACTACGGTTGGTGTCTATGTAAGAACTAGATGAAGAATAATTTATTTGTTTAGTAATTTTCCAACCTTGAATTATTAATTTCTTTTTATAAAATATCACGTGGTATTATATGAATTTAGCATTATAAGAATGCGTCAATACAAATCCAGGACAAAAAATAAAAAAAGTCTAAAAGATTGTAATCTTAAAGAAAAGAGAATGAAATTAGAAAAAAAGAAAAAAGAAAGTTAGTCAACAAATAATAAATTAACTAAAATACTTGTAGATCTGTTTTTCTATTAATTAATATACACATTTTTGGCTAGTAAATATATGTACGACTCGTAGTCTAATCTGAAAATTTTTACAAAAATCATCAAACATCTCAAAACAAGAAAGAACCAGGTGAAGGCGGGATCATCGCCGAACTCTGGAAAATGAGCGATCCTACACCAACACAAAAGATTCGCCACATAATTTCAGACATGTGGACAACAGAGCATATATCCGGTGACTGGAAATGTTCTGGTTCACCCTCTAAATAAAAAGGTGTTAAGACAGACACTAAAAAATCCTTTCCAAAGCACTTCTGAACAGAATATAGTTCTAAGTGGACCCACTAATTGGTGAATACTCGGCCGAATTTAAAAAAGGACATTCATATGGCGAACAAAATTGTGTGCACACAACTACAGGATGGAAACTATAGAGCAACATAGAAAATACTTAACATTATAAAGGCGAATAAACATTATAAAGGAGAGGTGCAGGAGGATCTGGAACAAATAAAAATATAAATGTCAAAAACCGCAATAAGTGCCAAAATAAAATCAAAACGCAAAATTTTAGCTAGGAACAAACATTTTTTTAATAAAATGTGTCCGACAGCGTCATTAATTAATTAAAGTTCCACACACATTTATCCTGACGATATAACAACTTCACGAAGTTCACAGCAATTGTCCTGCACGTCAGCACCTTCCAGCGAACATCAAGTAAACACGCACTTGTCCTGCATTCAAACAAGTCACAGCAATTGTCCTGCACGTCAGCACCTTCCAGCGAACATCAAGTAAACACGCACTTGTCCTGCATTCAAACAAGTCACAATTGTCCTGCACGTCAGCACCTTCCAGCGAACATCAAGTAAACACGCACTTGTCCTGCATTCAAACAAGTCACAATTGTCCTGCACGTCAGAACCTCCCAGCGAAAACCAAGTAAACACGCACTTGTCCTGCATTCAAACAAGTCACCACAATTGTCCTGCACGTCAGCACCTTCCAGCGAACATCAAGTAAACACGCACTTGTCCTGCATTCAAATAAGTCACCACAATTGTCCTGCACGTCAGCACCTTCCAGCGAACATCAAGTAAACACGCACTTGTCCTGCATTCAAACAAGTCACCACAATTATCCTGCACGTCAGTACCTTTCAGCGAACATCAAGTAAACACGCACTTGTCCTGCATGTTACAGCACCTTCATTCAAATAACAAGTGACCACAATGTCTTGTACGTCAGCACCTTCAAGGAAACATAAAGTAAAAACGAATTGTTCGCTTATTATCAACAATGTTAACCTACTGATTTATACACTGTCTTGAGTTTGGCAGTGTGTATGTAAAATTATCGTGTCGTCTTGGTTAAATATTTTTTTAAACAATGATTTTTAGTTATAATCATATTCTAAACCCAAATTGAGACGTTCACCATGAACGGTATACTGATTAATTCATTATAAAACCACACAATAAAATGACGTTTGTCTACGAGTATTAAAATTTGTACAATTCCATTTATTTTAAAATTCTAAGTCTAAACGTAGTGGCATTTTATCGTTTGCTAGATCACTGTGACAGTGTACACGTTTGTGACACCCTTGTTATTTCAACTATTAGTCACCCTCACGAGGATCCACGCTGAGTACTTGGGGAGGGAATCGCTGTTTTTGGGATCTCCCATCTCCAAAAATAACAGGTCCGTGCTGATAGAGGCTACTACGGTGGGAAAGAGGAAGATTTAGTACAGCATTTTTGTAAAAAGAACAAAATGTTTAATAATTAAAACTGATTTATTATTAATTGAAGTGAGTTTGAATCGTCACTGATTCAGGCTGTGACGTTCCGATATGGGACTACTTATAAATACAGTGTGTCTCTTTTAAAACGCAGCCCATGATTTGAAATAGGTTGAATTTCAATACAATAATGTACATACAATTAATAATACATAGTTAGTACAATGGGGGTCAGAAAACTGTTCGAAAGCATCTTGACATAAACGATTTTGTTTTAAAATGTTCCTCCACTATAAAAACTCTCCAGTCTTTGCTCAAAACCATGTTTCTACCCTCAACTAAATGACATTGCACGAAACCCAAATAAAGTGAACAACAACGCAACAATGTAAATCAGCTGATAGCTAAGGAAGAAGAAGAAACAGGGATACCAGCCTATGAACTTTTAATTATCTTAAACCTTCATTTTCTGTACTTGTAAATAGGGTCGCGTTTTAAAAGAAACACTCTGTATAACACGTGTATAACTTACAATTTATAACAATTTAAGATTGAAATTACACTTAATTTTTCTATAAAGAAGGACGAATATAATTACTGTTTGCATAATAAACTAAAATAGAAAATAAAGAGCTGGAGAAAATGTACTATCTAAGTTAATACATTTAACGTATTTATATAACAGTTTCTAAAATGCAAACATCAATAAAAGTGGTAATACCAAATACAATGATAACTTCACTACCGTAATGTTTGCCAACAGAACAACGCATAATCCCCTCATGAGTGGGAGGGTTAAAAACTACCCTGATACAGCTCAATATAATTTGCATTACTAAATATTTGCACAACATTTGGTAGACTGGGCTAGATGTATTTATTCAGCCACAGAGGCCGGCAAACAAGGGATAATATTAGGTTTAGACTGTCAATATTAGATCTATTTATCCAACAATAACAATTGAGTCCTCTCTGGTCCTAAGGTAGATAGATGGACTTATTGACTGTATAGACTTACTACTAGACACAGCACTGAGTGGGCTATTATACAGTGAGTGTGTCACGTGTCTAATACACTACCCAATCCACAAACATCACTTAGCCTACACATTCGGTGTTTGTTATTCTGTTCCTCATAACTTTTAAGTGAATTCCCGTCTTCAAATATACAGGGTGTCCCTAAAATACTTTCCCAAACTTAAGGATATGGTGCCTTGGGCAAAAATAAGAAAAAAACGTTCCTGTAAACATAGGTCCTAAAATGATTCTGTGTCTGTCTATCTGTCTGTTCGTGTAGTTAAAAGATAATTTTGTAACTCAAGAACCACTATAGTTACAGAGCTGAAACTTGGCATAAAAGATAATAATATTATGTGATTTTAATAGGTCATAACAATTTAAAAATATGTTTAAAATTTAGAAAATCGTGGCCATTTTAATACTTTAACTGACAATTACTCGGAAACTTGCTATCTGACTGAAAATGTAGAAAATAATAAAAGAGTAAATGTTCTATTAAAAATCCAACGAGCCATAGTTTGTTAAAATCCTATCATAAATAACTGAGAAACATGCATTTTATCAATGCAAGGTATGATGCCCTTCAGCCAGGACACTGCTCACTAGAGAGCCATTGTTGGAACAATTGTTGAAACTTGTTTCCTATGTTATTTTACGTTTTTTTAGGCTATAACGAAACATAACCTCAATTTTATAAACTATTCAGTCTACATAAATATTGATATTCAAATTGCTCTTTGGTCACACAGATTTAAATATTGTATAAGATCGACAAAGTATGAAAAAATAATAAATTCTCATTTATTTACAAAATATGAAAATTTAATGTTATAATTTATAACGTCAGCTGTTTTTTTCTTTTTTATGGCTACATATTCCATAAGTGGTAACAATCCTTGGTGTATTTGTATTTAGCGTTGACTTATTTTAGATAAACTATGGTTAAATTCTGTTATTTAGAAAATAAATGTGAATTTATTATTTTTGACATAATTAGTTGATCTTATACAACGATTAAATCTGTACGTCTAAAGAGCAATTCAGATAACAATAATTGTGTAGACTGAATAGTTTATAAAATTGAGGTTATGTTTCATTATAGCCTAAAAAAACGTAAAATAACCTAACATAGGCAACAAGTTTCAACAATTATTCCAACAATGGCACTAGTTAGCAGTGTCCTGGCTGAAGCGCAGCGTACCTTGAATTGATAAAATGCACTTTTCTCAGATATTTATTTATGTTAGGATTTTAACGAACTAGAGTCGTTGGATTTTTAATAGACCATTTATTCTTTTTATGATTTCTTACATTTCCAGTCAGATGGCAAGGTTTCGAGTAATTGTCAGTTAAAGTATTAAAATGGCCACCATTTTCTAAAATTTAAACATATTTTTAAATTATTGTGACCTATTTTTATGGGTGTTGTATGGCGATAAGTTGGTATTAAATAAAGTACTAGTGAGTTGGAAAGTCGAGCAAGAATCTCCAATAACCCCGTCCTCCAGCGTAGAAGTGTACCTCCACAGACATGAAATGTTCCTGTTGCAATGGGACAATGAGTGAGACGTGAAGCTGACAGCGTGATGACACTTCAGATGCGATCGATAAACTCTGTAAATATTTCAGTTCCCTCCCTTTTCTGCACCCCTGCTTCCTTCATCTCAGTGACTTCCAGTGTAGTAGTGTACCTCCACAGACATGAACTTTTCCTGTTGCAATGGGACAATAAGTGAGACGTGAAGCTGACATCAAGATGACACTTCAGATGCGATCGATAGGCTCTGTAAATATTTCAGTTCCCTCCCTCCAGAGCCCCTGCTTCCTTCATCTCAGTGACCTCCAGTGTAGAAGTGTGCCTCCACAGACATGAACTATTCCTGTTGCAATGGGACGATGAGTGAGACGTGAAAATATGACATCAGGACGACACTTCAGATCCGATCGATAAGCTCTGTAAATATTTCAGTTCCCTCCCTCCAGAGCCCCTGCTTCCTTCATCTCAGTGACCTCCAGTGTAGAAGTGTGCCTCCACAGACATGAACTATTCCTGTTGCAATGGGACGATGAGTGAGACGTGAAAATATGACATCAGGACGACACTTCAGATCCGATCGATAAACTCTGTAAATATTTCAGTTCCCTCCCTCCAGAGCCCCTGCTTCCTTCATCTCAGTGACTTCCAGTGTAGAAGTGTACCTCCACAGACATGAACTATTCCTGTTGCAATGGGACAATGAGTGAGACGTGAAGCTGACAGCATGATGACACTTCAGATCCGATCGATAAACTCTGTAAATATTTCAGTTCCCTCCATTTTCTGCACCCCTGCTTCCTTCATCTCAGTGACTTCCAGTGTAGAAGTGTACCTCCACAGATATGACCTGTTCCTGTTGCAATGGGACAGTGAGTGAGACGTGAAGCTGACAGCAGGATGACACTTCAGATCCGATCGATAAACTCTGTAAATATTTCAGTTCCCTCCCTCCTCTGCACCCCTGTTTCTACATCTTACACTAAGGCCCTTAACAACAACAGATTTTCATATTTGAATTTTTGTGTTTGATTTTGTATTTTCATATTTACACTGATTTTTGTATTTGATCTGATATGAATGTTTATTCGTATAATAGAGTTTAGTTTTTTAGTTTAAAAAGTGAGTACTTATTTTGTTTTACCAAACTGGCAAGCATAAATAAGCTCAGTGTATACAGTATCTCACGTATTAGCCAAATATGATTGTACACATCCATTATCTAATATATAGGTTTACAAACAATATCCACACATAATGTTATAAGTAGTGGGGAAACCCACAGGATAGGTCCTTGAAGGCATATTCTGTTTTGAGGTACTGTTTAATTTTTTACTAACAAAACCATGAAATAATGACAATTGGCTTTTTACAAACGGAATAGCTATATATACACCTACATATGTAACCTACGGAATATTGTATATACACCTACAATATATGGCAGGTATATTATTAATAATTTTCAGGCATGAGACACCGACTGAAATTTGTGCGTATTTTAAGGCTAATATGAATGATTTATATGAGTGTGGATATTGTAACAGGCCGTATAATCTGGTTAAAAACTGAGTTAGGCTTATGTTCAGAAAGGGCTAATAAGCAAGGAGATCTAAGGTACCTGCAGCTATACGTAGAATCCGAACCACGTAGTCTTGATATTTTTCAACCAATCGTCAAAGGTGTTTTGACCAATCACAACATCCGAACACCTAACACGGACAACCTAGACTTCTCTAGATATATTCTATAGACCACGCTGATAGCAACCATTGAGAGGACACCATTTTGGTATCAAGAGGACTGAGCATAGAATATATCGCCTACAATCTCTTCAACACTTAGTCCCCAAGTAGCTGGGTTACAGCACTGCGCCACTAGTGCCGAAAAAAATAACACTATAAATAGAACTAATGTTTAACAATATTACAAAAAATGATTAAATATGTTATGGAGGCACACGCAAAGTATTTATTGATAAATTAAGGACCTCACAAAATATTTTTGTACGTTTAATCTTTAAAAAAAACTTAAAGTCACCATTCCCGTAATACCGGTAGCTTTATCTATTTTGCTTCTATAGCACTTATTGTTTTTAAAGATATAAACATGTTTTATTAGAAGTGGTAATAGAGGCAATTTATAGTCATTTTACAATTCCAGAAATTTGATCCGTGATAATTTAAGAACTTTTATAGTAAATAGAAGAACTTTTAGAAAAGAATTTAATTATTTAGCACCTACATTTTATAATAATTTGCCTATTAGCAAAGGAGAAATTCAAAGGCTTTATTATTATTGTAACTGTTTAAATAGTGTTTTTTTTTAGTTACAATGACATTATTTTTATCAGTGATGTTTTACCCTAGGGTTGTTTTATTAGCGCTTTATTATTTAGTATTGTTGGTAAATAATACTAATGAGTTTGATTTTGCTTTTATTTAAACGTAAATATTTTGTAAATAAATATTGTTGTTTATTACCAACATATTTTGTTTTATATTTGCTAAGCCATTTACTAACGCCACAGGTAGTGACTCATTCAATTAGTTGCTAGACTAAGTAAACTTAAGTAAATTTAATCAAAGTAAAGTAAATTTAAGTTGATAGACTCCTACGTTGTTTTTAATTGTTTTTAATTTTGTTTTTTCTGATCACGATAACTGAATATTGTGGTCAGGCAATTTCCTAGTTATAAAAATGTTATTTCATGTATAAAAATCTGAAGAAATAAATTTAATTATTCCAAATCGGTAATTTGATATAGCATATTATGCATTTTTCAAGTTTTTTTCTCAAAGTAGTCAACAGTTCAATCTTCAACAGAGAATTGAAAAAATAATCAAGTAAATATTTATAAAAATGTTTTTTATTTTTATAGAATTATTAATGAGAAAGGATAGCGTTGTAGCGATGCTCGGCACAGCACTGAAATAGACATTGTTTGTGAACATTGTAAGATTATAACTACTGTATGATAAAACTGTGTACAAATCAATGGCGTAGGTCGTAGTCCAACCACTACGACTTGGCCTGATAGAACAATTATGTAAAACGACCGAGCTCAGTAAAAAAAAAAAAAAACAAAACAGGAAACAATGTTTTACGAGATAAAAATTTTCACATCGCCCAAAAACTGCTTCATAAGATATAAGCCCATATGGAATTAATCAAATAATAAATTCATCGTTTGAAATTAACAGATCATGGTAATTTATGAAATATAATTATTTTTACGTAAGTTATCAAAATTACTTTCTTTTTAATAGCAAATAAAAATTGAGTTTGGTTTTAATGATAGATTCTCTCCACCAGAATTATTTATTAATTTATTTTTATTTATTTATTCTTAAAACGCATGAACAGAAATTATTTTAACTCCGAAAAACCTATTGGATAACCTTACTTAACTAGTGATATATTAAATATCTTAGGGCCTCAATAAAGCAACAATTTCTTAAAGATCAAGAACCAGTGCGAAAGTATGACGCAGTTAAAAGTACAGTACGTCTAACGTTTGAATGACTCGACTTGACTTCAGAGTGCTCTTACAGCAAATGCTGGAACTATGAGGAGATTGGGAATGCTACAACCAGTGGCGTGATGATGTAAGCCGGCCCACAGAGAAGAAATAAATAAATGTCGCATCCAATAGTGCGCTAAATGTTTTTCGAGTTAGTGTGTCGAGTAGTTAGCATTCCATTTTGCCATGGGGATGGCAGAGTCAGCACCTTGTAAGTCTCTTCTTTTATACCACCAAATCTTCAAGCATTGCAAAGTGGATGAATTCGACATAAATCTAGCGCACTATAGGATGTGACCTCTGTATCCTTCTTATCTGTGGAATACTTTAATATCCAATTTAACAACAAAATTACTTTTCAATCAATCGATTAATCAATAATGGCCACTTCTTGTAGCATAGTAGTTAGTAAAACAATTAATTAATTAAATAATAAATAATATAGTAATAATAATTTATTTTCCAAACATATACAATACATTTTATACACTATAATATTTAAAATAATACTTAATTAGTATACATAAAAGACAATATAAACACTTACCAATAGAATAAAACTTATCTCGGATCTTTTCCGTTAATTCACTACCACTACTTTTTTGTTTCCTTTAATTAATTCACTACTGCTTGATAAATATTCTATCGCTCTAAAACTGTTCCCCAGTCATTTTTACGTTCACTGTGGTATTCCTCATCCACTAGGAATCTGTCATCACTGGCCTTATCTTATCACTTTTCAAGAACTTGCCCAAGGAGAGCACATTATGTGGTAACTCAATCATTGGATTTACTAGTTTGTGATCACTTAACCTAACCTAACCGTAATTGCGATAAAAAAGTAGTCGTAGTAAATTAACGGAAAAGGTCCCTTATCATCATAACTTTCTTCCTAAATTGTTTTAAATTTGTAATTTTCAACTGTATATAATAATCAATTAATATTTTGCTATCAGACAGTTATAGGATATTTATAAACACATTTTAGGATATTTATAAACAATATCAAATTAATATACATTTGTAGGTCTTTATAACTGGTTTTTCTAATAACAATATTTTTAATTATTCACATTATTTATTACCATAAAGAAGGAATAAACAGAGGTCACATCGAATAGTGCGTTAAATGTGTGTTTAGTAGTCATTTATCTAGTTTGCCATGGGGATGGCAAAGTCAGCAACTTATCAGTCTCTCTCTTATTTCCCCCACAAATCCTCAAGTTTAAACGTACTAATTGTTATTACAGATGTAAATTAGTTATAATCATTCTTATAGCTGCAACTTGAGCGTTCGCTGCAATCATAACAAAGCGACGTCTGTTTCTTTCTTCTCTGTGTCCTTACCCAGGTGACTATTTCCATAATTGATTTTATGAAGAAGGCAATCATTTTTGACGATCATCTGTTAAGTCATAACATTGTGCAGTGCGTCTTCATGAATAATTGGACAATCCCATCTACTAGGTACATACAAACACTCAATCTTTATTAAAGAAAATTAATTAGTTACTCGTCTCACACTTAATTAAGGCTAAGTCGCAGATTGATGAGGCTCAGCTTCATAAACGAAAAAGGAGGCCTGACTGAGAAAAAATAATTCATAAACAAAATTGAGTTTAATGTGATCCCCTGAGGAACACCATACACTCTTTTCTATAAAAATCTTATACATTCAGCACATGAAATCTCAAAATCCCTACTTTACTGATAAGAATTCTTATTCCTTATTACAATATAATATTATATTATATGTTATATAATATATAATACGTGAGGACGTTTTCCGTTACCGTGACTCCTCCATTTCTTCTTTATCTGTTTTAACGATTGAGGTGTAACACATTTTCCACTATTCGAAGTTGCGTTATTGCGCAATCCCATTGCAGGTCTTCATTGTTCAATATTTGTACCTTGTAGGACACGTGAAGCCCTTAAAGTACGTTTTTCGGCTATAAGAATAACACGGAAAGATTTAAATTATCGAAAAAATAATAGCTGTTTAAATATAAATAAAAGTTAAAGACCGTCTTATTTTACCAGGCCAAGTTAGGGCTAAGAAGCCCTCTCTAACACTTAACCTGGAGTGTCTATGGAATTTTAACATCTGTTGGAATGTAAATAATGATGTTTATAGTAAAAATGGAGGTTATAGCATTGATATATAATCAAGGGTTATAGATTTTTCTCAGTGTTAGAGAGAGTAAGTTAGATAAATGATTTTATAAGCACACAGACAGATTTCTCACCTCACCCAATGTTAAACTTTGGCTCAAACTATCAGCTGTTTTTGTGATCCACTGCGGAGCGTTAGTGTAGTTCCATATACATGTAATTAAGTGTAAACCAGCTGTAGTAGCAGACCTCACTAACTAACTGGCACAAATATTCCTATTAGTTCAGATATCTATTTGTAAGCAATTACATAATCAAAGGTTTGATTGATTCATTGGAAGTTATGTTTGGTCTCTACAAAGGTCTGTCTGTGTGTCAAACGTGCTACGTAAATAACATTGGGTGTTTATATATAGACTGTGAATAGTTTGCAACTCAAATCCAGTGAGTGTGGTACTCTAAATAAATTTACATATTATGATTTTGCTTAATTCAGTTTAACCCCTAATATTTGTAGCCAAAAGGCACGTGCCGAGGTGTTACGAGCGCCGGAGTTGGCACGCGAAGCGTGCAGGAGTGTCCTCTAATGCTCTAAGAATGCTGGATTTATTAATAAAACGCATATGATAAAATGTTAGCAAGTAATACATCCCAGGTTAGCCGGCACGCTGACCGACGACAGCCCAGCTTGTTTACTTGAAAGCCCTTGAACTGACTCACCACCCCTTTGGAGCCGACCCGACAAGATTTGGCGGGCAAAGTCCACAGCTGATACACCAGTGACTCACGGAAGCACAAACAAATCAGCTGTTTGTTTTGACACTGGCATAGACAACAACAGTTATATAAATGGACCACAGTTTTAAATACTGTAAATGTAATACATTTCCGAGTAAACTCAAAACATGTAGACCTGTTATCTTCAGATACAAATATTCTACTCATTATATTATTGGACTATTTTATTTCTTAAGAGTGTAGTAGCCTTTTTACGGTTTATTTGCATGACTACAACGTAAAACAACAATAACTAAACTATAATAGTTATTCAACAACTGACTATTGTTATTTTACTGTGACATATACAATACTAGCCGACAGCCCTTACTTCGCTACGGGGTGGTTCTCTACACTCACGTACCCTTCCCTCCGTGGTTCTCTCTAAAAAATTACATCAATATGAAAGTTCATCCAGCTGCCAATTTCCTAGGGAATAAAGTTTTATAGTGCAGAAACCCCTTTAAGTCTACTTAAGAGAGATGCAAAATAGTGCAATTATGTCAGCGTCAGTAGACCTTTTATATTTCACAACGAAAACAAAATTAGCCTAGCTTTTTTGTCGTATTGATGTTATTGTTCCAGTTATAACTTAATGCCAATGTTATTCTTTTGGGAAAATGGAAATGTTCAGGATATATTTTTACCCTTCAGGAATGTAATTTCGAGAATTACTTTCTTACTGGGTCTCTACTATACAAACGCTTACTTCCCCCCAAATGTTATCAAAATCTGTTCGGTATTTTTAGAGATTTTATGGTAAGTAAGTAGGGGCCTACATAGTTTTTAGATTTGATATAGTTAAGATTATATAAAATAAAAATTCATTTATTTAAGAAACTACACAGTAATGTAATAGCTTCATACACTTTTCAGGTGAACTGGTGAAGAGGTTTCCTCTAGAAAAATATAAGAAGCCAAACCTTACGAACTAAATAAAAAATTAATTTAAACTTTATTTTAAAATCTAAGCTTCTTCATCTTCAAAGGCGCTAATCAGTAGTTAATTGACCGTTAATTTATGTACCGTTGCAATACGTTATGCATTGAATTAGCACTGTCAACCTTATTATCTAAAACAAGCCACGTCCGGACAAACTTTTAATTGGCTTCAAGGATTTTTAATTTTTAAATTTACATAGAGGTTTTTAGATTATATAAGCAATTCTTAGTTAAATATCGAATACTCCAAAGTATATAATGTGAATTTATCGCCGGAAAAGTGAGTAAATGGAAACAACCCACAAAAAACGACCGTAGAGTAAGAAGAGGATAGAGCATGCACTAGCGGGGCTTTACCAAGCTCAAAACGGTGGTGTAAGCCGCATTTAGGCTCGAGTGGTCGCCCGCGGTGCCGCGGGGGCTAAGCGATTATTAATTTGAGCTTCCCCACCCCTCGTCGTTATTGAGCTTCCCGCTGCGGAATACCATTTTAACGAGAATTTTGCAGTTGGAAATTGTCTCTGATCCACAGAGTGAAAATAATTCCAGCCTTAACCTCCTCAACACTCATCCTCTTTTCCGTCATTTTATTTTTTCGTCATTTTGTTTTTATTTGATCTAATGCACTCGACATGTAAGTTGTTTCATTCTTAAAAGACATTACTTAATTTGTTCTTATAATGTCTTATACGTTTGTCGTTTACAGTAAATTCAATTGCATTGAATTAGTTTCAATAAAAACGAATCTCGAGTTTACCTAAATTGAGCTGTAATTCAACACAAATATTGTTATAATTAGGCTGAACATAAAATAACCGGTGCGTTTTAAACGCATACCAGGGTTTGAGCAGCGGAGGGAAATCGTTCCACCACCGAGCTGCGTGAATAACCTCCGCATTCAATTGTTCTACTTCCACAACAGTGTTTCGTTGGAAAAAACTGCAATGAAGAGTACAAGTTTGTTTAATTGCTATTTAATGTTTACATTATTATTCATTGCGTTATTCTAAATTGTTATTCGACTACTAAATAAGGATTTAATTTAATCTTCTAAGCTTAATTCGTTAGTATTATTCAAAATAACTAAAGGTCACTGCTGCTAATGACGTAGTGGGTGGGGCTTTCTACTGCTCTGCCAGCACGTGACACACCGTCTACTTAGTTTCCATGACAATTTTAAAATGGAATTGCACTGCAGGATAAGATTAGTTCTCTATCTTCCCAGCTGCCATTTCGCCCAAAGTCATGGGAGATCCTCGGATACCTACCGTCTTCTTCTCTAGGGAGGGATAGATACCGTGCCGAAGTTGTAAAATTTTAAATGGGTGTTTTTGTGATATACAATGAAAATAGTTATGCTTTGCACATGACTATTTGCATTGAAGGTCTTCAATCAGTAAATTTTCAATGAAGATTTACAAATAATTAAATGTAGGCCTAATAAAGATGTCGACTATTATGTAAAGTCTATAAAAAAATTCAAAACCTAAAGAGCCTTACATAGACAAAATGGACCCGATTCCGAAATAATTATATTAATCTTAAGCTTAATTTTTGAAAAGTATTTGAAAATAAAGTTGTTCCAAATCTTTTTGTATTCGTCAAATTTTCATTAGATGCCATTAAAAATGTTCAATGATAAAGTATTTGATTTTTAAATATTGTTTCTATTAAATTGTTATTAACTTTCAAACGCCGACTGCAAAGGTTTGCTCTTAAATATTGGAACAGTTGTAGTCTACTTCCAGCGCTCATTGCAATACTAACACTAATATTTATCATTTACTCTACAACCGATCTGAACAAATTTAAATACTATCTAAATGCTAATATTACTTGTGTGCATTGGGTTTACCACTTGTAGCGTTCGGCTGTTCCCAGAGTTTACAAAACGTTTATACCGCAGTAAATATTTACCACCGATCTTTGCCGAACGACTTGAGCAAAAGTACGCTTCACTATTGACTAACAACAAACCGATATCATTTGAACAAGCGCAATTAAATAAACCAGAGAGACGGGGGCAATTAAATTAAATAAATCTTAAATCCGTTTAAGTGCATGGATATTTTACAATTCACCTCGGAATTATATTTTAGTACAGATTTTACACTTTTGCTTGAATTGTACGTCAATAAATTGTAAATCATGCTAAATAATTACTTTCACTCTTTTGATAAACGATTAAAAATACACATATACACAATACGGTAGATAAACACAATATCAAATAGGCTATACAGAACTTCTGTGTATTTCAGTAATGTATCTTTTTTGACACAGTGTTAAATGCTTAAAGGTACACGTACCTTTTTTCAATAAATTCAAATTATACATAGCCAAAACACGCATAACAATTAGAAATAAGTTCAAAATCAAATACAAATATGAAATAGTATAATCTGGTAGGTTTTGTTTGTAAAAAAGTTCAACTGTTTAAATGATCACCACAAAAACTGTAGCCTACTATCCATAAAATGTTATTCTAAGTCAAGTTAAAAACTACGTTTCACCAATCAACATTGGTATTTAGAATTATATTTTTTACTAGGTGCTACAGTCCTATTTTTTTAATATGGTTAGTACAACTGTAACCAATGCCGCACGCATATTACATATACGACTCTATACAAAACAAGTTCTATTTTCACCCGTATTCGCTCATCATAATCATCGCAATCATTCATAATCTACATGAGTCCATATATTGAGTATCGTTACCTTAAAACAAATAAATAAAAACCTCTACTTAATTAATTGATTATAAAAACATTTGTCTCTAGTTGGAGAAAGTGATGTACCGGTATTTGTATAGTACAGTATATCTGTTCCATGATTTAGAAAAAGTCAACTGACTAAAACAAAACTACTAGCCTATGTCTAAAATAAATTAAACAGCAACTTTTTCTATTTACAAATCAAATAAACAAATTTTTATTTTTATTGAAGAAAAAATTGTGTGCATTTAAAACTTCGTGTACAAAAAATATGAGTAAAAGAGGATTTTCCTACATTATTTCTATAAATTAATGATATAAAGTTGCTGTTGGGAATCTAAATGGAAATATTCAATCTGCCATTCATTGACAGCTGTGGCTCAACATCACGACCTCTTTGTCAGCTGATGTATTCAGGAGGCTGTGGTCGGGGATGTATTATCACCTCTCCATCGGCACTTGTCACCCTTGCTCTAAGAGGACCACCCACGGCGAGTACTCCGAGCAAGGTCAGAGCTGCGATCTAGCGGCTCAGCTGCCGAACTACCTACAAGTACTCCCTATTTCAACACTAGACATAACAACATGATTTAAGAATATCGAAAACGAAAATTTTGATTAATAACTAGGCCAGCTAATAATAAAACAATTAATTTAATTTAAACTCATTTTCAGTGCTATATAATTTTTTAAAAGGAAAATTTTGATTATGAAGAGAACATTTCCTTTAATTGTAATCAATACATATTGTTGTTTGTGAAAGGAAATTCCCTGGCAAGTTGAAGAAGTAAACAATTAATTGTCCACGGTGAGTGTTTAAAACTGGGTTAGACTGGTCAGAGGTGTGCTCTAGCGGCTCAGCAGCTAACTAAATGTGTTATGCCACTGCTTCTATGATAACATTTTATTAAACACTAACATACTATAAGAAATTACTTATTACTTCATAACGATTTAGTGAATATAGTCTGTCATATTTACAAATGAAAAAGTAAGTAGTTTGAACAAGTCTACCAAAGAGGAAGTTTGAAGGACAAAGCCTCCAATAACCAGGCCTGATTAAAAAATAAGTAACAATTAATGGCCCTCATATTTCAGACTTCATGCACCTTACTTTCACTTAGATCCCCAATAAAATTAAAAGTCCTATGGGTGACTAATTTGTACGTTCTGGTTCAACTCACAAAACAATCCTTTTACAACCAATTACAATCCTACATTTACACAATTCTTGATAGGCACTCACCCCTTCCACTGATCTAAAACCTATAATATAGATGGGGCATGACAACCTTACATAGTGTCATGCCCCAGGGTAGGGTTGTGTAAGGCATAATTTTCATTACTGTATTATAACTGTAGGTGTGTCGAATACATAGTTTCATCGTTCTCAAATTCATGTTTTCAAAATAAAACATGCTGATTTAGATTTTCCTACTTCAGTATTATTTAGGTGGATAATTTATACAAATATATTAATATAAATACATTTCAATCGTTAAGATGCAATAACGAATCGTTGAAGATAGGCACAATAAAATTGCCACCGAGGAATACAAATAAGGGATGAGGGGTGTTGGCGGCTGGTATGGAGCGATATCACACAGAGTAATGAATATATTAATGGCGTCTTGTCGCTATCAATCTTGGCGATTCTTGCCAGTGGTAGATTGATTGGGCGGACGCCCCAAGCGCTCTGTCTCTCTTGACCGCACTGATCACTTATCGATCACGGCCGACAGCGCTTCCTTCTCTCATAGATTGGCTTGGTGGCAATTTGTCATCCCGAGATTGTTGATAAAAGACAGTCGTTGCAAAATTTATTACTTTTTTTAATATCCCTCTCTCTTTACTTCCCACGTTTACTCTCTTAAAAAAAACTGTAGTCAATTGCCAACATTTGTTAGTGCTCGTTCTATTTTCAACCCTATTTTACACATACCCAACACTGTTGACAACAGAGAAAATCATGCAATTATACGATATAATAAAGAAACTATAGTTCAATAATTGTTATAATTGCAACGAAATGCTAACAATACAACTTTTTATCTGACTTAAAGCTACATGTAGTTACTCGTATTTTAACTCACTGACTTAACACAGATTGATATAAATGGTAAAACACTTCCCCCACCAATCTGCAACTAGAAACCTGGTTACTACAGTATAAAAATTGAAACATTGCTCATTTGTCATTTTCAAGGACACTTTTGAACATAAGGAACACTTTTGAAGCCAGCCTATTCTGAGGCACTTCCCGACAGGTTAGAAATTTAGCAGTAAGCACGCGGTTACAACTGCGTAGACCTAACTCATATTGGTTTTTCAGTACTGAAGCTTGAAAGTTAACTATACTGAAGATCAAAGAAGTGTTTTTCCTAAACATACCTCACATATATATGGAAAAATATATGAGACTAATTGCTTGAAAAAAGAAGAATAAATAACAAAAATATTTCTATGCCCTAATATTGTTGGAAAACATGAAATGTTTGTTAGAAGAATGTGAACGAATGATTGAATGAAAAATTATATTTATTTCCAGCAAAGAATAAAATATATGTGAGTATGAGGAAATAAAGTAACAAAACAACAAAACTATAATACATTTTAAATATTAGTCGTCCAATAACAAATGTAACAAAGAGGTTTTGAGAACCAATTCTTCAGCTGGGCAAAGTCTTGGTTAATTTATTTTAATTAATAATTATAATAATTTAATTAATTAATTTAAACAGAAAATTGCTCAACTTAAATGACATTATAAAACAAATTTGTTGAAAATAATATACAACGTTTTTTAAGGGTTTTACAAATAAGCCACCTTCTGACATATCAGTTACCATAGTGTATGTGCATGTGACATTGCTTAAAATAGTTCTTATTTTATCTGTTACTTTTGCTATTCAAGTCAAGGAGTCAATTCTCATGTGAGCATATAGTTTCTTTGTTATTCACTAGGCTACATTGGTTTGGGTCTTTCAGACAAAGCGCTACTCCTCGACTGACTGGAATGAACATAGTTCTTGTTCTATATTTCCTTTATTGTTCATTGGTTTACTACTATTCAAGTGCTTGTATTATTAATTATTACCTGGTAGTGGATAAAAATATCTAAAATGAACAATGAGTCAGATAGAGAAAAAATAAGATTAATAATTTTGAATAAGGAACTATTAAAAAAGTTGAAATGCTGTTGATGCACACTTTGAAGTACGGTATCAGTTTCTAATGAGTTTGATATTCTTTAAAAACTGATAGAATAAACAGAGAGAAGGAGGGAAATCAAAGTATGGACAGTGAAATAGAAGATTTAATTTCAATTATAAGTCTACAAGTGGTCTCATACACATATGTAAGGATAAGCAAACAATGGCACAGCAAGAATAAATTTCAGGGCAATATTTAAAATAAAGTTTCACCTACCGCACCTCTGAAAATTGTTTTACTTTAATGTTTTGTGTACTCACGTGTGCATATTCAAACGTGTGTGGTATACATAAATGGAATAATATGATTAAATGTCTCATACATTTTACTTGTATAACTCATGAGATTTTTACTATTAAACTCTTTTACCAATGTTGATTTTTTCCATCAAAGAGCATTTTAGCATGTGTTGCATTTTAGCACTATGCCACATTAAAACACTGAATTGACATTCATAAAACTACGTTGTAAACAATTGTTTTATACATTTAATGTATGTCGTTATAACAAAACCAGTTTGTCAGACGAAGCACCGCCAATAATGTTCTCAAAGGAGATACCAATACTATTGGGTTAAATGTAGTCGCCATTATATGTGTTGCAATCTTACGGAGTAAGCCTAAACACAACGCACTTTTGCGCTTACGTGATTCAAGCGGAAGAATCCTGCACCTTTTCACAAAGAGAAACGAAACTGTAAATATTGTTTAATAGCTGTTTACTCGTGCCTCGCTACGGAATTAACATATAAAAAGTAATGTTTCAGTTTATTTTAAATGTTAAATAAAAATCACTCAGCCTATTTAAAAAGTGTTCATTTTATTTGTTTTTATCCACATCTGATGATGTGAAACAAATAAAGTAACGCATACCTTTAACATGATACCCACTGGGCGTGTTTCAAAAGTTTTCCCTTTTTTTAACAGATGATGATTAATTAAATAAATAAAATAACTCCATAAGAATAACATTGAAACTTTAAATGCCTGCAAAGTGGAGCTCTAGAGTCGGAAGTGAATGAAACCAAGCCAGAAACCGTTTTGGGTTCCCAAAGTTTCATTGCAATCCATGAACTCCCACCGAGTTCATTAGGCTCCTTTTACGCCCACCTGCCCACCTATACACGTACAGTGGTATTGACCCACCCATCCACCCATACACGTACTGTGGTATTGGTAATGCATAGGATGCATAGTTGTTGATAAGATAACATCAACAGATCAGCTCCTCAAGTAGAGTTCTGGTAAAAGTCTCACGCTACAAATATCACTTTGTCTACTGTTTCTGTTTTTCGTTAGTCAATTTTGTATTAGTTGTTCGATTTCATAGTGCTCACAAGGACACACACATACATTCGTTTATATATAGATAAGTAAGTTTATGAAACATTCTTTTTTATAAACATGATCATATTAAAAATCGTTTAAACAACCTATAGTTAACTTGTTTTATCCATGTTTTGTATTACTGAATAAGCATAATGTAAATCAACATAAACTCCGTACGAAGGACGGTTACTCTGCTATTATTTAGTATAATTCAAATTTGTATATATGTTGTACCTGAATTCAATTATAAACAAATCAAAAGTAGCAAAATCTAAAATGTATAGTGTTTTGGAAGAAGTGATTTTTAAACAAAGGACTTTTTTTTGTATGTTTTTGTTCTTTTCCTTGGGAAGGGACTGAATGACTATGGAATGGAATGAAAAATATGTACGATGGGAAAATATGTACGAATACTGCGAATGTAGTAATAATGGTTTTTTAAATGATTGGAATGAATTAATGTACAGGTTATACTATTGCTTCACAATGCAGTATATTACGTGCCTTACAAAATAAAGGGACAAAGGGCTTGTTACTTGTTATTTAATTTTTCTGTGAGTATTACATTTTATTCATTGAATATCCTTTACTTTTATTATGTCATTGGAAATGTAAAATGCACCTGATTTATTTTAGTGTATTAGTCCTAGGCTTGGCTAAGGATTACTTTTCACAATATTAAGGTCTTTTTTAACACTTTCACTGCTGACAAATGTTATGTCCTTTGGTGATGTGGAGCTATTTAGTCATTTCTGAACACTGTCTAGTAACTTAAATAATTAAAACTGAAAACGAAAATACCTCTTAAGTCACATAACCTCCAAACATAAATGTACAGTTAGCATAACCTCACATTTTAACCACCATGTCAGTCAAATATGACTGAGAGCGACTTCCCCCAGGCCAGTTCTACATTTGATATCTCCCCACACATGTAGGCCTAATGTGAACAAACTTTCATTTTGTCAGTTATATTTGACTGACAGCAAATTTGCTGCTCACACTATCAGTTAAATATGACTGACAGTAAGGTTTTTAAATTTCTCTCATTGAAGTTTAACATGTTGAGTGCTGGCGACCCGGTTCCGGGTCCCGCGTGGCCGAGCGCCGAGTGCGCGTGCCCCGGATCCGTGTCGCGCTGCAATGTTCTCTTATACTAGGCAGTGTGAGCTCAGCTCTTGTGGAGGGAGGACTGTATGTCGCCCGCTCCTTCAGTGCAACACGTGCTATATTTTTGTGTTCGTCGTTTCCGCCTAGCGATTTTTTGATTTTTCTTATACACGTTATTGTTTTTATAGTATTTAGTGAGTAGTTGCTTATATTATATTTGTATATAGTTTATTTTTATTAGTGTTTTATATAGCTTATTATCATTTAGTGAAGTAATAGTGTTAATTTAAATAAAAATGGCTGATCGTAATGAAAGTGATGATGACCTTAGAAGTGACCGGAAACAGGAACAAATATTATTGGATGGCGTTGTAAATATTGTAAATATATAACAATTAGTTTTTAGTGAAATATAAAGTGTTTGTGACATTGTTTGGGTGCATTTTGAAAATGTTGCCATACATTTGCCTTCTTGGCGCATCCCCAGGAGCTGACGACCCGGATCCGACCCATGGATTTTTACTGACAGGGAATGAACAATAAACCATCCCACCGACTTCCTGATCTCAAATTAGCATCTGAAAACACTAATGCTGAGTAGTTTTTTTGTTTTTAACTTCAGATATAGACGTGGTATAGGTCTAACATGTATAGCAGTCAACGTGTTAAAAGGATAAATTAAAACACTTTTTGAAAGAAAAGGGTAATTATGCAGTTTCTTGCCACCAAACAAATTTGGAACATTTTGCTTGAAATGGGTATAGAATTAACTGTATTTTACGAAATATGCTTTTTATTCCGCGGAAATAACGTATTTTATCGAAAAATTCGAAAAAAACCAATGTTACAACTTTTAGTATTTTTGTCATATTTCCGTTAATTTAAATGGTATTTTAATCATCTTTTTTTATTTTGATGTTTTTTTGCGCTGAATACAAATTTGAAAACTATTGGTCTATTACAAATATTTATCGAGATATAACGGAAAAACTACTACCGCGGCGAATCGCGATTAGCGGCCATTACGTGATCATTATATACAACAACTATTAATCACAAAAACCGAACTCACCCATATTTCCGCTGGAGTGGCGGCCGGTAGGCCGTCACGGAGGCCAAACACTCGAATTTAATGCAAATTACGATTTTTTGTTGAAAAAATAGACAATTAGGATAAGTTATTTTATGTCAGTAAAAAATGCACTTTTCGAGCTGAAAGAATAATTTTACTACAAAACCAGTTATATATTTGTGTTCAGCATAAAAAAACACGAGAAATGAAAAAAGATGTTAAAAAATAACGATTAAAAAAAAGTTGGTTTTTCACTATAAGATAAAAAACTAGTTTTTTGATTTTTCGGGAAAAAACGAGTTTTCCGCAGATGAAATCAAACTCGATGAAATCAAACTCCTCAAGAGATATAAACTCATATTTCACTACTTTTTCAACATGAAATTGTATTTTCAGAGGTGGCAAGAAAGTGCATAATTACCAAGAAAAGTAACTATATTTTTTAATGTATATATGCAGTTTCTTGCCACCGAACAAAATTGGAAAATTTTACTTGAAATGGGCATTTTCACGAGATTTGCTTTTTATTCCATAGAAATCTCGTATTTAACACGTTCAGTGCTGAGGACGCGTTTACGCGTCCTCGCTGTGCCTCGCGATGTGCTGAGGACGCATTCACGCGTCCTTGGGCGCTCAGCTGTTTCCCGCCCTTTTCCCGCCTAGCTGATTAATGAACAACAAATAACCTCATATGCTCATGTTCTTTGGGAGTTAACCTATACGTGAGTACGTTTCGTTTGCAATTCGGATGTATGTGGTGTTGTGTGTGAATAATTAAAATGAGTGGTGACAATCCTAATAATTGCCGTAATCCTGACAATTTAACCGTGAGTGAGATTGAAAGGCACGCGATTTACGAATCAGATTCTGATGTATTTAGTAGTGGTGACAGTTACAAGCCGAGTGATACAGAATCAAGTGATGAAGAATATAACTTCTCAGATGGTGAGGTTGATAGTTCATTGGTTGTAGATTGCACTTCAAACACACTTAGTAGTAATACATCGCCTGCATCCAGCACACCGGCGACGCCAGGAAGGCCTACTAGCAGTACTGCACTATATAATATCACTACACCGGTGCCATTGCCTGGGTCCAGTACACCGCCGACACCAAGTACTAGTACTGCACTAAATAATGTGACACCGGCGCCACGCCCTGTTCACGGGAGACGAGTACCCCGACCTGTGTTGCCTTGGAACGATATTCCACAGCTAAAAACCTTTCTGTTCAATGAACAAGTGGGGCTGAGAGTTCCAATTCCTGGTAACGAACCAATAGATTGGTTCTCTTTAATTATTGATGATCAGTTTCTAGAAGGTATTATTAGGGAGACAAATAGGTATGCAGAAGAAATATTCCATACTTCCATTCCAATAGGTGGCAATGGGAAACTGGCACGGAAAAAATGTAAAGTGTGTACACGTAATGGAATGCGTAAAGACACTTCTTATCAGTGCAAAGCATGTCCGGGTCAACCAGCGTTGTGCCTTCAAACATGCTTTGAAAACTACCACGCTTAGACAGTAGTGGGTTAGACGTGTAAATAATATATTTTTTAAAGTGTTAATTGTGGACTTTAGCAACATTCAGGAATGTAAATAAATGGTAAGTGTCCATCAAGCAATTATTTGCATGTTTATTTTATTATATAGTAATATTTGTTGCTATAGGAACAAAGACGCGTAAATGCGTCCTCAGCACATCACATTTATATTTGGTGCTATGTGCTGAGGACGCGTTTTTGCGTCCTTTTTATTTTTTTTGTTGTTTACGTTGAAAAGTGTTATATTCCTCTTGACTGATGTTATAAACAATATTTTGAAGAGTAAAACATACGTAAGCAATTTTTTTTAGTTCAGCACAGGGCTTAGTGCAACAAAATCTAGTCAGCAGTGAACGTGTTAACCAAAAAATTCGAAAAAACCTATGTCACAAATTGTAGTATTTCTGTCAATTTAAATGGTATTTTAATCATATTTTTTTATTTTGATGTGTTTTTTGCACTGAGTATGAATTTGAAAACTATTTTGATCTATTACAATTATTTCTTGAGATATAATGGAAAAACTACTTTTGCGGCGAAACACGATTATTGGCCACTGCGTGATTATCGGCCATTACGTGATCATTTTAAACAAGAACTATTAATCACAAAAACTGAATTCACCTATATTCCCGCCGGAGAACGGCCGGCAGGCTGTTACGGAGGCCAAACACAAAATCAACACAATTTACGAATTGTATTTTACCAATAAATTAAAAAAACTAGCGTCGCAAACTTCAGTTTTTCTGTCATATTTTCGTTGAACTAAATGGTATTTTAATGTATTTTTTTTTGCGCTGAATACGAATTTGAAAAGTATTTTGGTCTATTACAATTATTTTTCAAGATATAACGGAAAGCTTTTCGAGGCGTATTGCGATTATTGACTTATACACGATTATTATATACAACAACTATTAATAACGAAACCCGAATTCACCTATATTTCTGCCGGCAGGCTGTCACGAAGACCTAACCTTCGAATTTAACAAAATTACGAATTTTTGTTAAGTAAATAGACAACTAGGATAAGTTAGTTTATGTTTGGTTAGGTCAGTAAAAAATGTATTTTTTTGGGCTGATAAAACAATTTTACTGTAAAACCATTTATATATTTGTGTTCAGCATAAAAAATACGTGAAATGAAAAAAATTGTTGAAAAGTAACGGTTTTTAAAAAAGGTAGGTTTTTCACTATCAGATAAAAACTAGTGTTTTGATTTTCAGTGAAAAACGAGTTTTCCACGGATGAAATCAACCTCCTCTTCAAGAGATATAAACTCATATTTCATTAAATTTTCAACAAGAAATCATATTTTCAGAGGTGGCAAGGAAGTGCACAATTACCATATTTTGCTATACAGCAATGAAAACTGACATATAAGAAGGAATTGTATGAAAAAAATGCTCAAAGTCAAACAAAAATGAGTAAAAATAGTTTTGATATTTACATTTAAGCTTGGTCATGAGCCGTCAGATAACAAGAATGGTACATAGTAGGCTAATCAGGACATAATGATGCACTTATTCAAATGTGAGTGCAATGACTCAGAAAGCAGTTGACAGGTGATTGGTTAGTCTCAATGAAAGAAGAACTTATTATTGCCGTCCAGAATGTACCTTTACCCTGGGACGACTGAAATGGCGTCACAGAGGAATAGTCAAATACAACTGACATCAGCTGATAGTAAATTCATTTTTTTACATTTAGACGAGCCAATCAGTTTAAATTACGTCACAGTCAAGTCTGTTGTCTACTTGCATCATACTACTGACACAGCGCCAATGGAATGTTATAGTCAGTCAACAATGACTGACACAGCAATTACGGAAACTATTAAAAAATTAACCAGCGGTTAAAGTGTTAAACAATAAACCATTAATTGGCGGTAATCAGGTCTTTTAGTTCA
This sequence comes from Stictocephala bisonia, assembly GCA_035578905.1. Classification (NCBI taxonomy): domain Eukaryota; kingdom Metazoa; phylum Arthropoda; class Insecta; order Hemiptera; family Membracidae; genus Stictocephala; species Stictocephala bisonia. The sequence continues at coordinate 773,327 of JAQJVL010000186.1, forward strand.
TGATGCACAAGTGAGTCGTTCGCACACGCTGTTAGGTCAACTTGACACACAAGCTCATTTCCCGCAGTGAATATGTAGGGTGTATGTGGCAGTCAACGTCCATGAAAATTAAACTTATGAAGGGAACACACAATAAATTGTGGTGAAAGTCTATCGCGATTACCTCTTGGATGTTTACATTGATGCTTTTTAAAATCAAACTAGTTTGATTTCACATGGATGCCTACCTTGCGAAATAGCAGGCTGCTACGCTGTGATTGGCCTGCTGAAACCTTCTATCACATCACTTCTCCTTGTATGGGAGGCTTTACTCAAACTAGACTGCCTGAAAATAGTACTGTCAGTTCAGGTCAAGTTGTCTGCTATTGTCAACAGTGAAATGAAAGAAGAACTTATTATTGCCGTCCAGAATGTACCTTTACCCTGGGAAAAGTACCACAAACAACACCACAACTGAAGTGTGTTTATTTTGTGTATAGAAAATTGTTTATTATACTGATTACCAATCATCCACCACTTAGTCACCACAGACATTTCGATCCTATCTTCACTAGAATCACATAACATTGCAAACAAAACTGTAACCAACTTGAACAAATCACACTTCAGCAGTCTAAGCATTGCAAGTGACCCAATGCTGTGTCATAAGTAGCTGTAAGATCAATAAAAGCTCCAGATGTTTTCAACTTCTTTTCAAACCCATTTTCGATATATGATGTCAGAGCTAGGATCTGTTTACTACCATCATATATTGTTAGTACGGACACTAATTATAAAATACAAACTGTCTGTACAAAATACGGATGTGTGGTAACCCTAAATATACAGTATATCCAAGATACCTGAAAGAGAATAAATTAACCCACCTGCCCGCCAATACACGTACAGTGGTATTGCCCCACCCGCCCACCCATACACATACAGTCCACCAAATCTTACTATGTGCTGTCGACATTGGTCTCGAGCTAACTAGTGGCATTGACTGTGACCTACACCTTCACCTTGACCCACTTGTTCTGTTCGCACCATTAGGCTAACAAGAAACCTTTACTCTCTATGATATCTAAAAGGTCCACCCACTCCCCTATTTATTACGTGTGAATGACCTGTGTGTTATCTACTAACAGAAACGAAAGTCGCATTGGCTCTGAAATACTCATGTAAGTCGTAGACAACATATGTTTTTTCAGGATTGTTGGGTCACTGTCACTTGTATGTGTTTGCATGTGGGGTGAATGGTTTATCGCAAGTTGTATGGTGCAGAGTGGGTGGGTCACTTGTCAGCTGTATGTTCTATAGGTCATACAGAATGTAACATAGTTGAATATATGACATTATTTTATAGAATATTTGTACTTTGTGTAAAATCAGATCAATTCAAGTAGAAACTGGTAAAACAGCTTAATTAAAGAAGTAGAAAAAATAAATTTGCAATTAGCATTGTGAGTACTCAAATTTTGCAGAATTTTGTGCCAATAATGAATATGGTTGAGTATTCTTAATGGGACAATATGAGGCATATGCCGAAAAGTGTTTGTTGGGATTAGGTTAGATGCTTTGTTATGTTAGGTTGGATTAAGTTTTGTTAGATTAAGCTAGTTTTGCTAGGTTAAGTTAGTTTTGTTGGGTTAGTTATTGGGGGAGATGTTTTCTAAGGCCTAGATTACGTTCGGTTTGGGTTTTCGTAGTTATCGCATGATTACTGTGAGTTGGATGTGCAAAGTAAATAATTTGAGCTTTCTCAGCATTAAAGTGCTAAGTACTGGTTTAATTTCAGAATCCTAACCAAGTAATATTCCATATACCAAACTATGGTGCTTATGAAAAAGAAACCATTTGCAAATACCAAATTCATTTGGAATACGCTCGGTTAAAGTTAAGGTAAGTTAGAACTGTACTATTTTCGAAAAGCAAAAGATAAGTTAAAACAGTACAATTTTTGGTTAACCAATCAGTACTAATCTTAATATCTTATAAGGGGGAATCAACTACTTAGTGAAAAAGTTAATAATTAGCGGGAAAGCGGTGCGCCTAAAAGGTATTGACATTTTAAAATCCTACATTATGTAGCGTGAGGATTTTTTCATAGAGCTGTCAAAAATTTGCTATGAATTTCTAATGAAAATGGTTTTCTTTCTCAATGCCAAGTCGTTAAGTACCAAGAACATCATAAATCTTACTTTTAATGAATTTTATTTCATTTAGCACATTTAAATTCACTAAACACAATCTTGGAAGCAACATTTTCTAGGCCTACATTAATATTTTTCAAGAAATAAGGAAAACCGTGGAATCTTACATTCTCTGAGTAATTCTATACCATTTTGAATGTATATAGATTAGAGTTGGAACTGTAAACCATCTGAAACAACACCACCAAATACAAATATGTTTTTGCAGGATACTTATACTTGAATTTAAATGTGAGTCTAGAGACTTACAGTATTATTGCAACTCTAAATTCCTGCTCTATTCTGCATAAACTACACCGTTGTACATGATTGCTCATAAAAGGTAGCTTTATGATAAGTAATTGAAATAGCAACAAAGTTCGCTGATTCTTGATAAGCATAAAATCAAAAACCACTTGAAAAAACAAGTGTTGAAAAATAATGATAATTTCTTTAGGTATTTTACGAGTAGTGTACAAAACAAATTTTTTACAAGATCTTGCTTAGTATTAATACCATATTTTACCGTTCTGGAAAGTGATGAGTTACCTGTTATATTATTGCGTCTTCTAGTAGAAGATGAATAGCTACTAAAACATCCATATTAGATCGCTAAAATTACTATGTCACTATATGTCTAATAGATTGATTATCAACATGATATTTATTCCTTTCCTTCCTGATTAATAATAATGAAATATTTATCATAGGATTATAATTATTGCAGCATTGTTAAAAAAGAAACCCTTTTTCAATTCTAAAATTATTTTTAACGGTTCAATTAAGATTGTTTAGGTTAGGTTAAGCCAATGCAGTTCTCAAAACCGTAGGTCTGTTTATATGGTTTTTAGACAATACGGTTATTGTATATTCAAAGATGAATTTATTTAATGTTAAACTTGTTTGGAGTTACACCAGGAACTTGCGTTCTACTGGATGTTATCTCAGTTTTATTGAGAAATAGCTGTTTACCACTGCCTTGCACAGGATTGACATATAAACAGTAATGTTTTAGTTTATTTTAACCCTTTCAGTGCCATAAATTTGTTGGATGGATGTTTCAAAAGTGCCGTTGATTTTTACATAAGGTGTATCCAAAAGTGCCGAAGTATTTTTACTCAATTTGCAAGGGTTTGGGAAAAATGCTTTAACTCCTTTTGTTATTGAGATAGAATAAACATTTGTATACCAATTTAAAGCCTACTAACCAGAGAACGATACACATTATAGATATATTAAATAATAATGCCTAAAAGAAACCAACATAACTACTTCTTTGCATACTATTCAGTGCACAATTTAACTGTATTTGTAGGTAAAAATTCATGGTGATTACTTCATTAAAAAAATATAAATATTATTATAAACCAGCACACTTTGACAATTTTGTAAATATTAGTTGTTCTATAAAACTACCATCATAATAATGATATATTTTTGTTTTTACGATGTAAACTAAAATAAAATGTCTATGAAAGAACAGTTTGTCATGAACAGATTCATATAAAATATATGCAAAAATATGCATCTACTAATTAATTACAAATTTATTTGTAAACGTCCGGTTTATTTCTGGGACATTTTTAAACGTCTGGCTTAACAGGATGTTTACACTTCTAGCACACCTAAACGTCCTGCTTAACAGGACGTTGGCACTGAAAGAGTTAAATGTTAAATTTTAATAAGCATCACTTAGTCCATTTCAAAAATGTTCATTTTATTTGTTTTTATCTAACAACTGATGGTGTTAAATAGGCTAAATAAAGTAACTCCATTACATTATTATTGAAACTTTAAAGGCCGGGGTGGAGCCCTTGATTTAGAATTGAATGAAACGATGTCAGAAAGAAATCTTCCGGGGCGTGAACTCTAGAACTTGCCAAAATTTCATAGTGATCCGATGAGTGGTTAAGTAATACATATAGGACCATCACATATTCAATTGTTTTTATGTATAGATTATACAGTCTATGTGAAAAATCAAAGAGAAAAATACTCTTACATATTGAAAGTAAATGTAAATACACTGCACTAACATTTTGACACAACCATCATTAAAATTAATGGCAGTATGTGGCTAGATTTTTTTCATGAAATCGTTGTTGTTATTTGTCGTCAAGGCTCCTATATAACAGGTTGCCTCATTCTCATATAGTCCATATAAGCCGAGTGGTGACGTCAAAGGGAGACCTCCAACCACAGAGTAAGTGTATTACTTACTCTGTGCCTCCAACACAGAGGCATGCTGAACAAATAAAACTACACACTAAAAACCATTACTGTATTGTTTTCAAGAGTATTTAGAACTATTTAAATTTCTGGTATTTTAATATTATATTGCAATTATTACAAACTGCAACTCATCACACCTCACTCCAGGCATTTCACAATCATAGTCATATGAATTCACAGTTAAAAACAAAACCATATTCTAAGCGCAGACTGAAGTGTCATCGAGAGTACGAAAATCAATATTTTACATTGTTGCGGTTTTTTACAGCAGTGACTATAGAAAAAACAGCTGAGGCCTTCCTATGACGTAAATGCTAAGTGCGCGTTCTGATGCGTACTTGTACGAGGCAACCTCTTGTATATAAAGCTTGGGTTGTCTTAAGCAGATTCCACTTTGCTCAAACACTTAAATTTTCACACCAGTTTGTGGTATAAAGTGTATGCTGCAATCACTTCTTTATGGCTTTTCTATTTACCACTTTTGCTAAAATTTGCCTCAATCAACAGATTTTCTTTTTTAACCAGTTTATGTAGTTGCGTAACACAATAATTGATCATCATATTGTATATTTTGTTTAGCCTTTAACACAGCAATTAGAAAACAAATAAGGGACAGCTGGAGTTATGAGAAGTTCTTGTTACACAACAAATTGGAGAAGTTCCAATCAGCACCAATCCATTCTCCATAGACCAACATTAAATTTTCTTAGCTCAAGCAAGACATACCTCCACTGTTAGTCCCTTGAAAAGTTTGTTCACTATACCATTATTACGATTTAAATTTTAACAAATTCTTGAATAAAAATCAATGTTGATTGCTTTTATGGGATTTTTAATTAATCAGTTTTTGTTTTAACTAATTTTTAAAATTAGAACAATTTAAGTAATTGTCCATATTACATTACCTATTAATCAAACTTAATTTTATCAGGGAATAATTTAAGTATGGTCTTTATCCTTTAACAACTGTTCTGATGAAGAGTAAATCTAAGATGGCCGTCCGCTTCAGCCCTCCTGGTAGATGATGGACAATAAAGACGTTTGACATATTGCACTGAATTTGTATATAGACCTACACTGTCTACAAGTAACAGCTTAAGTGTGCTCTAAAGCTATACTTATCTCAAACACAAGAATGAAAGTAGAAATTTAATAATTTCTAAAGTATATTTATTTATACATTATATAAATGATTATAATTTCAGTATAAAAATTAAAATAAATTGTTAATAATTCAGAAGTTTTATTAACAAGGGAAACCTGCGTAAAGATAGATTGGTCTTACAAATTTAAGTGAGTATCAAGGTTCCTATACAAGAGGTTGCCTCATACAAGTATGCATCTGTATTGCGCAGGTAGCATTTAGGTCGTAGGGAGGCTTCAGCTTTGATTTTTCTACCTTCACTATTATAAACAAAACAAACCGCAAGAATGAAAAGCATTATAAGTCGGTATACTCCAATAAAGAAGCCTGTAGTAGTTATAATGCGCTGTTTAAATCGCATTTAACATTTTGATTTTATCAGGAAAGTGCTTTATTGCCAGCCTAAATGAATAATTGAAACAGAAACTCAAACTGTGAATTCTCCAAGGCTTCAGTAATATTTTTGGATTTTTTAAATGTAAAATTGTATTTTTCCTTTTTTATTTACAGGAATCTGGAAAAAACAATATCCATGCAAAGAACTAACAAAATATGAATTATACAATATTGAAAAATAGTTTGCTGTTTTGTAGAAGTATCTGTAGCAAGAGTACTCGGTTGAGAAGTACAGGAAGCTCAAATCTTGCCGGATGTTCTCAATCCGTTCATTTTCCATCAGAAAAAAATATGAGCACAGGAGATAAGGCAAAGCAAAACCCATTCAAAAAGAATTTCGTACAAAAGAAAGTAGGCAGTGGAAACCCCACCAAGTCAGATGCTGCGTTACGTAGTGTTATACTTTCAAATAAACATGATCCAGATAGCTTTGGCTCATTGAGTGAAGATTGGAAAATGCATGAACAGTTAAAAGCACTGCCAGATGAAGAAGATGATATAGTAGAAAGAGAGTTTTTAAATAACAGGGAAGGTAAAACAAGACTTACAATAAATCAATACGGAAGAATTATAAAGAAATTTCTAGATGAAAACAAGGTAAGACTGAAATCAACAATTAAACCTACCTTTAATTTTTAAATATAACACGTTTTTACCTAAGCTGTATATCTGAAATATTCACTCTGATTCTAGCTAAAATTACAATTACATCACTATTAGAAGAAATCAAAGCAATGAAATTGGTGTTACTTTCCAAGCTGAAATTCTATGTATGCAGTTCAATTCATAGAGAATATTTTTTGTATTTCATTTAACTTGTTAATACCCAATTCGCATGTTAGCATATACATCCTAAATCCCAAAGTTGTTCTATTGAATTTTCTTCTAATATGCATTTTTATGCTTAATAATGTTAATAAAAAAAAAATATATGGTGTTTATCTTTTTATATATGATACCAGTAGTTTTTATTATTACTAATAGTGTTTTACCAGTATGCCACCTGGGATTTTTTAATAAAAAACTAGTTTTTTTAATTTTCAATGGTAATACTATATTTTTTGTTATTAGTAGAAAATATAGAAATACAACAAACAATTTTACTTATTGTATAATTTTACTTAAATAATACTAATGTATGGGTAGGTGGTTGGGTCATCACTTTATATAATAATGTTATACCGTTATAACATTTTGTAATTTGTAGTTTCTTAGTGTTCTACACTAATTCTGTTAATTATCGTAAGTTTGAATTATGAGATTTTCAGATTATAGAGGCACAGTTTATTGAGAACCCTCTGTATATGGAAAGTTAGTTAAAATCAGAAAATTTTTCATCGACTGAGAGAAGCTGTTTGAATTTTCAGTTTTTATTTTGCTAGTCCCGCAGTGAAAAGCAGTATTGTTTGCCATATTCTGTTAGATTAAAAAAATATTGTGTCCATTCCATCAAATATTGAGTTTTTCTACACTATCTATGGTTTATATGGCATAAGTTGTTAATTTATCAAATGGCCCATAAAAAACTGCTAATTTTCTAAAAATTAACCAAATTTGGCTAGTTCTAAATTTTTAAGTTCATGTTGTTCTATAGAACATTAAATTCTAAGTATACTTCGAAAATATTTTATTAAAATATGGTCCTGGGAAAAATATACAATATTTATACTGTAAATATTTTACATCATAGTGTTATTTAGATTATTGTATAGTAAATTTTTTAGAAATTGTATTTAAAACTAAATAATTATTTATCAGAGACAATTCTAGAAACTGTCCTAAAATAAAACAGCTTGCCAGCTAAGTAAAAGCAACTTCTGGTTCCAAAGCTATAATAGTTATATTATCCTCTGCACTGAGATTATTGAAAAGATTTACTTTGAAAAGTGGTTTGGTAAAATGGTGTAATTCTTTAATAATTTTATTTTCAGATTGCACTTGCCCTTGATGTTTTGGAAACCCGGATGTTAAAAATTGACAAAGTAATACCAGAGAGTTATATCTACAACTTACTAATCGGAGCTTGTGGGCAGGTGGGGTATACAAAGAAAGCATTCAAATTGTATAACCAGGTAATGAGATGTTCTCAAATCAACATTGCTGTATGAATCTAAGTTACTGTAAGATTGTAGTTCTACCTCAAGTATGTTTTATTTTTACCGTAATAAATATGTTGCAATTGATAAATGAAGTATATTAGAACTCTTTGGACCACCTTGTTTTTCGAACTAGTTAATGGCCAGTTAAACAATGGGTAAGCGTAAAACACTGCTCTAAAATTACATTTTACAGCCTTCGTATTTATCACAATTTAGAGCAAAATAGCATGGAGGTAAGTACTGACCAGTACATAGTTTTGGGCTTGTGGTTCAAGCATGCGCATCAATGGATTTCCTCCTCCAATGACAGTTATACATTCATGTTTAAAAATAAACATCTCAGACATGGTAACTAGAATATACTTCCACTGATTGGTTGATTTAGTTACCACTATTTAATAGAATAATCAAACCAGCTGATTTCGCCCATGTGACGTCACAGTCTACTGCACAGCCTCATCGTGATACCTACCGTATTTTTTAGTTACTGTGTTCTCAGGTAGAATGAAACCAGCTGTTTTTTTGTTTTCTTTGTTTTTTTCATTATTTACTGTGTTTAAAATTTTCTCGTGGTAATAAGTAAGCAAATAAGATGTTGTAAAATCTCAATATTATTCAACAAGCACTATTAGTTTAATTATTATTGTTAGTGTTATTACTACCTCAATCTTTATTCCAATTTTATCTTTAATTTCAATAACACAAGCACCACTGAGCAAACTATATAGGCCTAAACTTGGCAGCCAACCTAAATAAGATTTTGAACAGATTGTTCACAATAGATGTAGGAGAAGTATGGTGGGGTATATTCACTACCTAGCTTGCACTACCTCTCCTAGACGCCTAGAACCATGGCACGGTCTGTAGTTTGAATATATGAAAATTTGTAGTTTGTCTGTAAGCAGTTTGTAAGGGTGTGCGAGTAACTCGAAATTTGAGATTTAAAAAAAACTCGAAAAAATTGAGTCGAGTTTTGCCATATCTTTGAGCGTAAAACGCTGTAATCAAGACCAAAGTCCTAATTGTGTAATAGATTATAAAGATAATCATTTTATGTAGGCAACTGTATTTAAAATATGATCATAATATCGTATTCATAGCCTGATATGTTCTCGCGATGTATTCAGATTCGTGATTCATGCACACCAGTCTCGATCGTACGGCCATGGCGATTACGGCGAAAAGTATTCTCGTTATTTATAAAGAAGGCACGACCAAATAAGCTGTTCCAAATAGCTGTCACTAGTTATTCATACAAAACGTGGTAACTGATCACAAAGATTCAGTTATTGAACCTTTTCAAAACTTCTTTACATAACTACTTTTACCAACATTTGAAATGAACAGTTGCATTTATTTCAGGTCCATACTTTAAGAGTTCATAAAACTATTCTAAGACTGACAATTTCGGATAGATTTAATTAAATCGTTCAATCTGTAACATAAACTACGCATGGAATGTAAACTATCGAAAAGCTGTAATAATTTCAGATAGAATGCCCAGAACAGTTTCGTTCCGGCACCGTACTAATAAAATAACGATTAATGTAGCTACTACCAGTACATCGCCGATTTGACGAGTCAGAATATAAAATGTACTCCTAGCTTTGGATTCGATTTGCATCCATTTTGTTTTGAGTTTTTTTTTTTACGTTTAAATTAGAGATGGGAATTACAGTTATTTTTTCGATAACCTGTTACGTAATTCTATTATGTTCTGATAACGTGTTATAATAATCTGTTATTTTTGTAACCTGTTACTTTCGACCCGTTGACGTTCCAGACAGTTATTCTGTTTCTGTTATGGCCTGACGTTACTTAATGGCTTGAAGCCTCATTACGGCTGGTCTAGATAATGTTACCAAAGGTTATGAAGTTGAAGCAGAGATAAAGTAAGTTTATTATGTTTGGTATGTGGTTGAGGTTATGCCTTATGTTACGTTGCGATGTCGATAATGAGTTTACAGTTGTTGAGCTTTGCTTGCCCATTACAGAGTTACCCCTCAAAGTTTGTTCTGTTATCGATAATTATATTAACTGTAAACTGCCTTGTGTTATGTTACGATATTGAGTTATGGTCGTTGCGGCTTTGCTTGCTCATTACAGAGTTATCGCTCAAAGTTAGTTCGGTTATTGATAATTTAACTGTAAACTGCAAGAGTCTTAAGTTTCATTCGTTGTTCAGTTACAGTTCGGCTTATTTCTCAGTGCACTATATTTACTCTCTATTACCACCATACGTTACAGTTACTTTAAGTTCGTTATAACCTTATCATGCATCATGACAGAGTTACAAAAATAACACGGTATTTCGTGTAACCTGTTAAATCTATGATAGGTTTCTTTAATAACCTGTTATAGATAACGTTTCGTTAAATAACGCCCATCTCTTTACGACTCAACATGGCACATGGAACGATGGAAGTACAAATAGTACGATGAAAACCAAAGCAAGGTTATCTTTGATCAGTTGGCTCGGCAGTTGTTATCGCTAGTTAGTATTGTATTGAAATTAATTATTTTGTTTCTGTTAGTGGAAACAAAACATTGTAGTCAATGGTGAAATTGAGGTTAGCTGAAAAGAACATATTATTATTGTGTGTTTTCATTTTTGAAAATTAAGGGATACTCGACTTGAAAAAAACCTAAACTCGAAATTATGTCTATAAAAACTCGACTCGACTCAAATCCTAAAATTGCTACTCGCACACCCCTAGTAGTTTGGATAAAATATCTTTATGAACACAATAAGAGAAGAGATATGAAGAGTGGGCAATTTTTTAATCTGGTAAACAAAATTTTATGGAATTAAAATATTGTAAAAGAAACAAAGATTTTGTAGTACAAGGTATATTAAATATTATCAACCGATCTTGTATATTAAATATTGTTGTATAGAGCAGAAGCATGGACATGAACAAAAGTGATCTAAACAGATTACAAGCAGCAGAGATGAGATTTTGAAGCTAAATAGAAAACATTAGCAGAAGAGATAGAATAGGGAACAAAATGACCAGAGAAAGGTTGAAAGTGATACTGCTACAAGACACATTGAAAAGAAGAAAGATACAATGGATGGGGGTAGTGAAGAGAATGGGAAATTATAGATTGCAGAGGATAGCACTGGAGTAAGAGTAAAAAGACTAAGAGGAAGACTGAAAAGTAGAAGAGATGACCAAATGTGGAGAGAAGAGCAATCCAGAAATGACAAGTGGAAGAAGAGGAAACCTGGAGGGATATAGAAAAATGGAGGAGGCTGTTTAGGAGGACCTGTGAAAACAGAAATGCCAACAGTTGATGATGTTATGATCCCTTATTTTTAACTCTTTTTGACACATTTTCGTAACTTCGAAGAAAAAATTAAACTATAGACTGGTAAACTTCCGGCCCAAAAAGGAAGTTTTATAATCTCATGAAGATAACTACTATTTATTTCTCATTAAAACACTAAAACAACTCGAGTAGTATTATGAATAGTAACATATATGTTAGTCCTTGTATTAGGTAACTTATGCAGCTTACGATGAACTTATAAACTAATGACCTTTTTTCCCATGTTAAAGATGAAGGAGAGAGGTCTAAAGGTAACTGGACACACGTACACTGGTCTGTTTAATGCTTGTGCCAACAGTCCTTACCCAGAAGATGGACTCAAGCGAGCAAGACACCTTCAGGGCTTGATGTTTGAGAAGGCTGTACTTATGAACCCAACAATCTATCACGCTATGATCAAAGGTCGGCTGAATAGCAATCAATAACTTGTTTGTTCTAGATTTGTGGTACAATATTTGTGATTTTCATGTTTAAACAAAATTCATTGTTTAAATTAGATGTTTGAATATATTTTCAATTCATATTACCGTAGTATATCTAAACTAGGTGTACGCATTAACAATCCAGTGGTCACGCACCTTACTGTGACGTTAGTAGGTGGGAGTAGCTTCTTACCCCACTTAGAATTCCTTGCTTATTAATTGCTTCAATATATTTTTTGTACACAGTATTTTATTTTCAAATTCTATATGACAGAACTTATCCAATAAAAACGAATCAAAATATAATTAAATATGCTTTTCAAAATTGGTAATGGCACTTTTTCAGTTCTATTTAATTTTTTTTAAGTATTTACTATTATTATAATTTTTTTTAGCGGCTTATGTAATGTTTACTTGTCTACATGCATCTTACTGAATAAGAAAATCAAAATATGAGAAAAGATGTAGCACGTACAATGGTATTAACAAAACCGCCCACCCATACACATTCAGTGGTATAGATCCACCAACCCATCTATACCCTACAGTGGTGTTTAGGTACAAACTAATATTGTAAAGTAATATGTTCTTAAGACAGCTAACTAATACAAGTTAAGAAACTACTTAATAAGAATGTATCAGTTACATGATCGCTACTTCCCCTCCCTACAACTGCTGTTTGTCCTAAAAATAACACGCTTCATCCACCCATCTGTGCATCAAAGTATCTCTTAGTCTCCTTCTTCTCCGTCCCTTTGAAGACTATTTACTTTGCTAATCCATCCTCTTCTGCCATCCGTACATGTTGAGCCATCTAACAGTCCTCTCTGTAGTGTAATGCGCTTCATCTCCTACAGCGCCTCCTTCATTATGTCAGTGTAATAAAGAAAAACTACACCACCTTTTTGTAAGACTTTTGTTGTTTCTTATCATAGTTGTTTGTCTTCCACTTAACAAAGACTATTCTGTCCTCCTCCTCCTCCTCCACATATTGCTACTAACACAGAGTTTAAGGTTAGGTTAGACTATTCTAGGTCGGTAAGTAACATGTTCTCTGCTGGAAACGTGTTTACATGTTGTCATATATCATCGCTATATGTGGCTCATGTGTTTACACGTGACTGCACACGCAGCTGTTTCCCACCATTTCCCTGCTCAGCTGTTTTGTTTACAGTAAATAACTGTATGTTGTTGAACAGTTTATTTGATTATCCCATATGAGAGTGTGGTTCGTATTAATTATGGTCGTCGTGATTGTGGTAATTAAAAAATGTTTATGTTTAGCGTACACTAATAATGCAATAAAATGGTCAGCAATGAACGTGTTACTATATTTATTTTTTATTTTTATTTATTCGTAAGACGCCGATCTTCAAGATATGGTTGAATGTGGATTTCAAATGAGTGTAGATGAGCGAATGTAGTCATTGTTAAAAACTAAGGTCGACTATTTCTTAGAAAGTGTCATTAATCAATAAATAGCCCAATGAAAAATAAACAGTCCCTTTCAAAATTTGTTATGACTCTGATTGGGATTGAACTGTGAACTAGGATATAATGGAGAACTGGAATATCAGCAAAGTTACTTGTGAAGATAAGTCCACTAAATATAAGATATATAAAAAATTAACCTTTTTCACTCCATTAATTTTTCCACACGGTGTCCTGCCAGATCCATTTAATTTTTTTCAATTGTGCATATGTTTGTTGTATATAGTCACAATGACCTATTATGTAAGCAGGTACTAAGTGTTGTTTACCAAATTATTCAGAATAATCTGGTGAACATTGTTATGTAATTTATGTACCTTTTACTTTGATATAAAAATATAAATATAAAAATTCAAACAACATTTCTGATCTTAGAACTTAGGCTTAAGCGGCCGGTGTCATAACTAGAATCAACAGTTTCTGGTGACAACCGCGTCAAGGTACTATCTACAATATTTACAAGATGACCAGACGTTCCGCCCATACTGTGATGTGGCATCCTCAGTGGTTTCTTTTGAGACTCGCAGTTTGGGCGAAACGTCTGGTCATCTTGTAAATATTGTAGATAGTACCTTGACGCGGTTGTCACAGGAAACTGTAGATTCTAACATTTCTGATATTTTGATTAAGTTTTAGCATCAATTATTTTTATTTTAATTTGGCGTGAACATCATTGAAACAAGCGTTTAGTTGTAGACAGAAAAACACTAATTTTGTTTGGTTTCTAAAACGTATTATAATTTCTATATGCTACTTTATATAACATTACAAAGCGTTTTCACTTTACCAAATTATCATTTTGTAGAATATTTAAGTTTCTTGTTATGTATATCAACATTTTTTTAATTGCTGCAGTTTTGTTCTGTAACTCAGTTTGCCTATGGAGTGCAAAGGGTTAATAAGAATCAAGTTTTTGATGGCAGTGGCACTCCTTCAGTTAATTGAAGAGGAACTCAGTCGACATCTCTTATAATTTAGTTTTACAGGCTGCACAAATAGTTTTTTGAGGTAAAAAAAGCTTCATTGTTTTCTATTTGTTGTATTTATGTATTTGGCACTCATGGCATAGTATTGTAATCCAGCCACTCGGAGATAAAGTGTGTGTAGGTGATGGGTTTTGTTCCCAGTCCTCTTAATACTAGCACAAAATCTGTTCAATGGTTGTCATCAGAGTAGAACCTGCTTTAGTCAGGGGTGTTCGTGTTGGATGGAGGCCAAGGTTCAGGTGTTTTATTTAGGCAATATAACCAAGTATCAGGCTTGTTAGTTAACTAACAATCGGACCAATCACTCCCCTGTAGCTGTAGATCCCTCTGTTGCCCTTGCTAATGGGCTATTAATAAAGTGCCCTTTCTTAACATAAGTCAAACTTAGTCACCAGACTACACAGTTTATCTACCTCATGTAATCATTCATTAAAATAAGCACAAGCTGTGCTGCTGTCAAGCTTTACAGATTCGTATCATTAAGTGTACGTATAATCATGTCATGTTTGTAGAAAGTCTTTTGTTTGGTTAGTTTAAAATCCATACGTCAGTGTATTTTTAATACTGCTGTCTGTTTATCCAGCTTTTGGGCGCTGTGGAGACTTGGAAACGTCCTTCACGTTAGTTGATGAAATGGTGGAGAATAAGGTCGGGGTGTTGGAAGATACGTTCAACTTCTTATTGCAAGCATGCATAACTGACAAGACTTCAGGCTTCAGGCATGCTTTGCTGGTAACATCTTTTTATTAAAATAGTGTAAGATTTAATGTAAACCAGTATCAACATCTTAAATATTCTTACATCTATTACAAGCAGTCCACTTCTCTTTACTAGCAAAAATTGTCACATCTATTACAAAAAGTTCACTTCTCTTTACTAGCAAATATTGTCACATCTATTACAAGCAGTCCACTTCTCTTTACTAGCAAATATTGTCACATCTATTACAAGCAGTCCACTTCTCTTCACTAAGAAATATTGTCACATCTATTACAAGCAGTTCACTTCTCTTTACTAGCAAATATTGTCACATCTATTACAAGCAGTTCACTTCTCTTTACTAGCAAATACTGTATTGTCAATTTGAGTCTTCAGTCCTACACTTGTGGTTCCCAAACCTTTTTTGAACCATGGCTTCCTTAGTATTTACGACCGTTCTTCACGGCGCCCTGTACATTGAATCATCAGGGGGAGGGAGACAAGTGGCTTTGGGTCGAGAAACCATTCTGCCTTATTCTAACTTCAGAAATACACGTTAATGATTATTCTTGTGCTGGTACCACATTGCAATGTGTAACAAATGGTATTGGTTTATTGTTATTTAAATTAATAACAATAAACCAATTCATGTTAATTTACGTTAATTCACTACTACCACTTTTTCCGTTAATTCACTACCACTACTTTTTCAATTACTTCCACTACCACTACTTTTTTATTGCAATCACGGTTAGGTTAGGTTAGGTGGCTACTAAAGTCGATCACAAACTGGTAAATCCAATGATTGACTTACTGCTGAATGTGCTCTCCGTGTGTAAATTCTTGGAAAGCGATAAGATAAGGCCAGCGATATCGGATTCCTAGCGGATAAGGAATACCACAGTAGACGTAAAAATGATTGTGGAACAGTTTTTAGAGCAATAGAATATTTATCAAGCGGTAGTGAATTAATGGAAAAAAAATTACTGGTTGTGAATTAATGGAAAGGATCCTAAAATTTAAGGAGTATAACATCTGTTGCTAGAGTTAGAGGAAGATCAGGGTCGAATGGAACAAGTACTCTATCACTGGATATTTCCTGTTTCACACGATTGAAGGCATTTTCACACTTAGAATTCCATTGAAATTTAGTATTCTTTTGAAGAAGTTGATACAAAGGTTGTAGAAGTGATGATGCTTGAGGAATGAACTTTGAATAGTAAGCAGTTAAGCCGAGAAAATTCCTTAATTCATCGACATTTCTTGGACGTGGAGCAGTCATTATAGTTTTCACTTTTAAAGGAGATTTCTTCATGCCTTCAGCACTAATGATATGGCCTAGGTAGCCAATCTCTTGTTCAAAAAACTTACATTTTTCAATATTTAAGTGTAAATCCAGTTCCCGCATTCGCTGCAAACACTTTGTGAGTCTGTCTTGACACTCTGTTAACGTAGATCCTTGGTTATTATGTCTTCGAAATATGCAGCTGTGCCTTTTAGACCATCAATAGCCTCATCTATGAACTTTTGGAACTCATTTGGTGCACTCTTGATTTCAAATGCAAGTCGATTCATTAGATATGTTCCCTTATGTGTAGATATTGTTTGTAAAACTTTACTGTTATCGTCAACCTCCAAATGTAAATATGCCTTATGAACATCAAGAGTACAATAGAACCGTCCTCCCTTCATTTTATAGAATATTTCTTCAATCTGTGGAATTGGATAGTGTGCATCAACCACTTGAGGATTTAGGGTTAATTTGTAGTCCACACATAATCTGACATCCCCATTAGCTTTGGGTACCACAACGAGGGGTGATCCCCATTCAGAATACTCCACTTTGGTGATAACTCCCTGATTTTCAAGATTAGTCAGTTCATTTTCTACCTTTTCCCTAGTGCATACGGAACTGGCCTCGCTTTTGCAAACATTAGCTTTAAAGAAGTGTGTGTTTTAATGCTGCACCTGTAATTGGGAATCAACCCTATTTTATTTTGGAAAACATCCTTGAAAGACTTACATATTTCTTCTTTGAATTTGTTTGCACTGTTTGTTTCGTTAGATGAATTATCTACATTGATCTTGTTAATACTTGTGTTAAGGTGTCTAAGCCACGAACAGCCCAATATTGCCACAGAAGGTGTATCAACTATAAACAGCTCTTCCATGGACTTAGTTTTGTCATATTGCACTGGAACCTTAACCACTCCTAAAGGATCATATATGTGAAGTATATGATCCTTTACTTGGCTCTAAATCTACGTCTAATCCCATTTCCTTGTATTCCTTATGACTCATTATGCTTACGGGGCTACCAAAATTAACTTCAAAAAGTGTTGTCTTCTTACCAAGTTTGACTGGCACCATAAACTTAGAATAATCATTAGTATATCAATCAATCAAACTTAATTGCCATATAATACAATTAGTACATGGGCAGGAGTCAATTATTCTAGTGAACAATACTGTACATAGAATACATATATATACTCCTAGAATTATAATTACAACATTATATGTTGTACAACATATATGTAGATGAAGTTTGGTTTATGTTGATTATTCTATTTATACTGTTATCCAATAGATCATCTTTGTCAAAATATTGAACCTGCTCGTTAAATTCAGTCTCCCCGCTATGCAGATATTTTACATACTGGCTAGTATGTTTGTAATCTAAATTGTGTTTTTTTATCAATGTTTGGATGCATACCTTTGATATATGGCCCAATCGGCCACAAGAAGTGCATTTAAAAGAAAAACGATCTCTTTTACATTCTCTTACAACATGATTTGTGTATCCACATCTTAAACACATTTTGTCAATTCCCAGAGCTTTAAAATTAAGATTTTTATGTAACACACTTGGTGTAGACTCAGCTCTAGATTTACTAAAAACATCGTGTTTAGAAACCTTATTTACTAAGTTCACACCAGGAGATGAAGACATTTCTTTATTTCCTTGCTTGGATGCATCCAAAGCGAGAGCAATTTCGCAAGCTCGATCAAAAGTAAGGGACTTTTCCTGTAAGAGTTTTTCTCTTATATATGCATCACTTAAGCTTCTGATGAGAGCCCTCACACCACCTTCAACACACATCAATAGGCGCTTGGATGTAGTAACTCCTGAAACTGGGAAAACTCATACACCTACTGGTTCCCAATGCCTAAGTACATCACAGAATGATTGCTCATCACCTGTGGTACTCACACCCGAGGCTATACCATCATTGGAAACTCAGACACCGTCACTGACAGAGCTATTGTCACCATACATTACATTAACCCCTTCCACGCCAACATTCTCGAAATTTGAGGAAGAAAACTCATATCTAAGACAGAAAGTAGCTGAGCTAGAATACATAAAAAAAGCATTAACCGACAAGATAATAACATTAGAAAAGCAATTAATCGAGCTAAATATAGGCCCGGAAAAATGTACAACTTCATCACAAACAGAAGAAATAAGCTTAAACAAAATTGTAATAAATGAACACACAACAAACATTAATTAAAAAAAAAGACCAAATGAAGAAGAAAACATCAAATAACACATCTCAAAATGGAAAATTCGACTTTAGTACACTCAAAGGCATCCATATAATAGAAGCTGATATGGGTGACGTCATCCATGACTTAAAAAACAACACATCCATAGCATTTGCTCATGCAATTTCCGGTGATTTCCACTATCATAGACAAATGACTGCTGGTGTAGCTACAAAGTTTAGGGATGGGTTTGGTAAACCTAAAGCTAAAGATTGCCTAACTAAATCATTAGCATACCAACAAATAGACGGTGGTGCGGCTGTATATAGTTTGATAACCAAAGCGGAATATAATGGAAAACCATCTAAGGAAGAGTACAATTTAGCCTTCGAAGACTTTACACAAGAATTTAAAAAGAAAGGGTTAAGAATTTTAGTATGTTCGCCAATGGGTTGCGTTCGAGATCATGTTGAACTCGAACAATTTGCTGTAAATATCAATCAATTTCACAAAATAACAGGTGCCACAGTTGTCGTTGTCACCAATGATCAAAGAGCGAGAAGAACCCTTCGACAAGGACTGTCTCACAACGAGTTCGTAAAACAATTAAAAGATGAAATAAAAAATACTTGCGATGACGCAACAATATGGTATCAGCTCCCAGATGAAGACATACAACTATACATGAACCAAATAAAGGTCCCAGCAAACACTCTTGTATTGGAGCCCTCAGTGAGCCACCTTCTTAAGCGGAATGATAAGGTTGAAGAAATGAAACAGTTACTTAAAGACCTTTTATTTGACACCTACGACTATGTACTGGCGCCGGTGAATGACCGCAGTGACGACAGCCAGGAGGGCGGCGCACACTGGTCATTGCTGATATACACCAAGGACACAGATACATACTACCACCTAGACAGCCTTGAACCCTTAAACAACAACCATGCGGAGCAGTTGGCAGCTCGACTTAGCGCAGACCCCTGTGTCAGTGTGCGACTCAAATGTTGCCATCAGAAATCAAATGTTGAGTGTGGTGCTTACATGATAAATTTTATAGATATAGTTTGCTCTCTAATTAGAAATAAATTACCAATCCACGATGACCGCTGTTTCATGCAAGCTTTTTCAATCAACAAAATTTACAATACAATTGATTTGATTAAGAAAAACAACAAAGTAGAAAACAAATTAGTATCAAAAAAAGTTATTCTATTAACAGATAGCCATGGCCGTGATCTACGCCACTCGTTACAGGAAAAGCTGGGCTGTAAAAATTTAGTTACTAGTGTTGTGAAGCCTAATGCTACTTTAGAGATAGTGACGAGTGGCTTAGAATACGAGGCTTCCAAACTAGGTAGCAACGATCATTTAGTGATATTGGGAGGTACAAATAATATAAGTAATACAAATAAATTTGAGGTACAACATTGTGTAAGAGAAATAGCAAGCAAAACAAAACACACTAATGTAATACTTTGTACCATCCCTCTTAGATACGACAGACCCGACTTAAACAATAAAATTAGACAGATTAATATAAATCTTATAATAGAATCTTTAAAACCACATAAAACTAGTATCATTATCTAATATGCATGTAAACAAGTATACTTATAAAGGTATTCACCTAAACAAATGGGGAAAGGATAAGCTGTGTCATTTAATTATTAATAAAGTAAAGGCACCGTTTTTAAACGAACAATAAATGACAAAGAAAGATTATCTGCTAGCATGAAAAATCACAATTTAATTCAGTCAAATAATGAAGAAAATAAACACAAAAAATCTAATATTATAAAAATACATCTTAATATTCAATATATCAGGGACAAAATTGATTTACTTCATATATTTTTGCAGAAAGAACAACCTGCAAATTCAATTCAAATAAGCGAACACGGCCTAAAGAAGGCTGAGTTATATAGTATTAACTTTCATGAATACGAAGTAATTTGTGATTTTTCTAGGCTTAACCATAAAGGTAGTGGAGGTGTATTTGTTCTTGCAAAGGGTAATTTATTTTTGAATGTATTGAATGTAAATTGCTTCTGTCAGGAAATGATATTAGAAACAGCAGGAGTTGAAATATGCAATAAAGAGGGAAACAATTTAATTTTAATTGGTGTATATAGACCACCATGCTATTTGAATGTCAATTCTTTTTTTGAGAATATGTATAATCTTTTATCAAAACATTTTTAATAAAAATAAATATTGTTTAATTATTGGTGATTTGAACATAGATTGGTTAAAAGATAGCTGTGTTACAAAAGATTGAAAGATTTAATGAATGAATTTAATGTAATCCAATATGTTGACTCACCTACAAGAGTTACAGGCTCCTCATCCACGTTGATTGATCATGTAATTTCAAATGTTGATAAAGAGATGTTGCAGGTTGAAGTAATTAGTACGGGATTATCAGATCATTTTGGGCAAATAATAAATTTCAGATTAAACAATCGCACTCTCAACACACGTAATAGCAACCAAAACAGTTTCACTCTACGTAATACTTGCAAAAATAATCTAAACTCTTTAAATAGTATATTATCTAAGGAAACATGGAATATACATCAAGGGAGCTTACATTCCGAAAAACAATTTGAAAGATTTTTAAATGTCTTCAACTATAATTTGTCACTAACTTGTCCGTTAAAAAAGGGGAGAATAGGGAATAAAACTAATATAAAATCTTGGGTAACAATAGGCATCCGCGTCTCATCACAGAAGCTCAAAGAATTAGACATGCAAAAAAGACAAAATAAATCTACAGAATTCATAAATTATTATAAAACATATAAAAGAATATATAGGAAGATCATAAAAGTAGCTAAGGCACGATACTTATACAAACGACTGAGTACGAGTAACAACCTGTCAAAAGATGCGCGGAGGTTACAGGAAAAGCTGGGCTGTAAAAATTTAGTTACTAGTGTTGTGAAGCCTAATGCTACTTTAGAGATAGTGACGAGTGGCTTAGAATACGAGGCTTCCAAACTAGGTAGCAACGATCATTTAGTGATATTGGGAGGTACAAATAATATAAGTAATACAAATAAATTTGAGGTACAACATTGTGTAAGAGAAATAGCAAGCAAAACAAAACACACTAATGTAATACTTTGTACCATCCCTCTTAGATACGACAGACCCGACTTAAACAATAAAATTAGACAGATTAATATAAATCTTATAATAGAATCTTTAAAACCACATAAAACTAGTATCATTATATTCGTCTTATATACAAACAGTATAACAAAATCAGTGAACAATTTAAATGTAACAATGTATGCTGATGATGTGGCTATACTCATCAAAAACAACACTCTCGCTGATTTAGAAATAGATAGTTATCTTCAACTCACTAATTTATTCCAATACCTAAATATTAATAATCTACACGTAAATCCAGCTAAAACCAGTTGCATACATTTTAAAAACTATAGAATTATTGATACCAATCCGTTGATCATTATGAATGAATTTGAGCTTCCATTCCAAACTGAAACGAAATACCTTGGCCTAACGTTTGACCAACACTTTACGTGGACCTCACACATAGACAGTATTTGTTCAAAATTATCGTCACAATTATTTTTGCTAAATAGATTTTCTAATTATGGTAATTTTTTCATTATGAAACTAATTTATAAATACACAGAAATCTTTATTCATGATCATTGAGAACAGAATATTTGTCACAAAATATAACATTAAAACAACAACAACAAAAATGTAATTGGTCACATATTCAAGTGCAGGAAATTTAAAGAAAATTTCAAAAATTAAAGGTCAAGGGTACTATAGAATTCTTCCATGCTGTAGATTGATTTCTCCACCAGCCAGTCATGTAGTTGTCTTTTCAGTGTCTTCAGATTACTATTTTTAATGTCCTTGGGAAGTGCGTTAAAGAGCTTGGCTCCAGCATACAATGGCTTTTTGGTGTAGATAGTGGTTCTGTGGGCTGGAAGGTGATATGTCTGAGCTCCTCTAGTTTGATATGCATGCACCTCTTCATTTCTTAACAGGTTTTGTTTTGAAGCATAAATAATGACCTCGATTATATACATTGAGGTAACAGTAAGGATTTTTAGGTCTTTAAAAGCTTCTCTACAGCTGTCGAGGTGAGAGAGACCAGCCATAATTCTTATTGCTCGCTTTTGAAGAATTAATATCCTCTGGAGGTTGCCAATTGAGGAGCCACCCCATAGAGTGATTCCATTCTATATGGCACTAATAGAATCAAGATTGAGATATGGAATTATTCTCTGGAGCTCTGCGTCCCATACTGCATTAATACGAGTGTTCCGTTTGCAAAAAAGGGCAATCCGCGTAATGGCTGGTGTAAATAGAAGAACTTCTTGTAAAGAAATCTTTAAATCATTTAAAATATTAACTTTATCATCTCTGTACATATATGAAATGATCATATTTTACAAATTTAAAATTTCAAAATTTCAGACCGGTTCAAAAATACATAACTATAGTACAAGATTTTGTAATCAACACAGGCAGTCATCTCATAGATTGGAGTTGACAGCTTCACGTCCCCAGATTATAGGCCCTAAGTTGTTTAATAGACTGCCTAACCATGTAAAACAGCAAATATGCGAAAAACAATTTAAATCTTCCCTGCAGCACTTCTTGTTAAGTGGAGCTTTTTACACTGTTGAGGAATTTCTAATGGAACAATAGGTTTTATTAATGACAAATATGTAAACAAATATTATTAATTAATATAAATTTAATTTAAGCTATAATAACCTAACTTTAATTGTTATATCATTAATTCTTTATACATGACCATTGTAATACAATTGTATAATTGTCCACTACAAAATAAATATATTTTGATTTTGATAAACTGTGCCCTTAGAAATTGATTTACATTTGAAGTATTACATTTCACATTTAAATTTACATGTAATTGTCAACTTCCGGAGGGATGTAATAAATTCAGCAATAGACTCTCCATTTCCTTGAAATCGACATAGGAACCTATGTTGCTCAGTGTAAACATTTGAAGCTGGACATAAGTGGTGTTCCAATAGCTCTACAAGCTCTGAATATGTCTTATTAACAGGTAAAACTGGAGCTGTCAGACTAGAGAGAAGTTGATAATGTTTAGTTCCTATTGAATTGATCAGTATACGTGCCTTAATCTCATCACTATTCTTTTTCAAACGATTTAAGGTTCAATATACGTCATATAAGATACGATTGGAAAATAGCTCCATTACTTTTAGATTATAGACACAAAAACCATACCCACTTGCAGTGGGTGCAAAGAAAGTAATGTAATGGGTTTTAAGTTTGTTGAAGATATTTATAAGAATATAATTGGTTTGTAAACACATAGGTCAAATAAATAACACTATTTAATTAAAATGTTGTTTTATTTACAAATCCTTGAAATGATTATCATATATATTTCTGTGAGTTCTTCTAATTAATGCCTTTAGCAATAATATCTTGTCGTTAGTAGACATTAAATTGTTTTTAAATAGATGATATGCTTTGAATTTGAGGTCCTATTGCGTCCATATTATGTTCGCCTGTGAAGGTGAGAGGTAATTACTAAGCAAAGTCCATGCTTCGTTTTCCAAACGCTGTGGTAACCTACGACTAATGTTAGGTTTTACTGTAGCTTTAGTATTTGTCGTAATATCTGATGTTGGCACCGTCACAGAGTGTGTGACCTGTGATTTGCCAGAGTCCTATCTACGTGCCGAGGCTGTGTCGTCCTCCTTCTCAGGTATGCACGATATCCATAACAGAATTCTTTATACAGATTCATTGTTCTTAACACCGTCTGTCTACAGGCTTGATCGTTCCAGAGACTTTCATTACTGGATGAATATAAGTACCTTGGTTATGAGTAAAGTCATAACTGTATTCAATTTCGCAATATGTTGATACGGAATATATTGCCAACACCTCTTGCACCTTGGATTCAGATATATCTGTAGAATATGCATTTACAGGTAATACACCAACATGGAGTGTGGGGGGCTGTAAACCACCTGCATATTCGTTTAATCCATGCATTATTGCTCTGGCCTGTTCAATTTGTGTTGTATAAGGTATACCTACATTAGCTTTTGGAATGTTTATTGACTGATCGGAAACAAAACTATTTCCATCCTCACCGATCTTTAAATTCATTAAAAGACTAAAAGGCTGCTTTGTTCCATAAAGGAAATTTGATTTAGTCTTAGTATTGTAACTTCTATAGTATGGATACGGCTCCGAACATTTTAAAACACATACCAGCGGACGATATTCCCATGATATTGGAGGATTGCCAATTCCATTCATCATAGTGAAAATGTCATCTTTAGGCCTGTAATTAACATTGGATCGCTGGATACCCTGTAATATTGCATATTAGTTCCTCCGTATTTATTATTAAGACCGTATGCGTACATTTCATGTATGAGCAGGTTAGAATTAACTGAATTTATTCCAGCACTGTTAGTGACAAACGGTGTTCTAAAGCCCAAAGGAGTAACCATAACTCTGAATAGTTTACCGTCTGATCCAATAGGTAAGTTATTAAATTCAGATCCTGTTAGGTAGAATGGAAGACCATTACAGGGTATACAGGGTATGATGTACATACCAAGAGTTTTCCATTCTTCTCTGTTAATTCTATAGATATCGTCTTATATTGATATCCGTAACTATACATCAGACGAGTATGCATGTAAACAAGCTTACCAGTCTTAAATGTAGAATTAGCCATTCTGATCAAACTGCTTCCAGCCGCTGCCGATGACCCTGCACCGGACTTTCCTTCTTCCACTGTAGTACGTTTTGGAGGTGGTTCATCCAACTGTATTTCGGATTCCATAGTTCTAAGCCTCTTTCTTCCTTTGACGTTCCAGGGCTACAATACTCCTGTAGCATATTCAAGAGCGTATTTAGCTGATAGCCCGATAGATCCAATAAGAGAATGATAATTACCAGTAGTAAGCCAATCTGTAGTAAATCTAGCGATAGCGGTCTGGTCTGCAGTACGTATATGGTGAGTTTCTGTGGCGTTGTCGTATTCCTGGTCATGTTGTGCAATCCGGTCGACCTCATCAACTGGCGGTCCATTTAGCACTGGGTTGCCGGGACCAAGGTACCTATGGCCAGGGAAGTTCATCGCACATACTAATGTCAGGTGTACCAACACCATGATTTTTATAAATAATGTTTATTTGCTGTTTGGCATTATACTATTAATGCATTTTTAATATTATATATGAGTTCAATCTCCAGCTGTTAAACAAAAACTAATGAAATGAACACATATGAAATAGGCTAAGGAATAGCATTGGGTATTTATACTAATAAATAGGTAGCATCGCAAGTACAGTAATGTGAGTGAGATACTGTAAATAAATTTAATATTGTGATTTTACGTCATACAGTTAATCTACTATTATTTGTAGTCAAAAAACACCATACCGAGGCTGAAGGCCGAGGTGTATTGAGTGCAGTGAGCGTCGGGGTTGGCACGTGTAGTGTGCAGGGTTGTACTCTAGTACTATAGAAAGAGTGTACCAAGTTTTGTGAACTTTGATTGATATTAAAGACTTTGAAAACAAAAAATACATATAGATCGTCAGCGTTCTTAGCGTCTGTTTACGATCCCTATATAGATCGTTGGCAATCAGAGAACATATATCGACGGTCGATATAGCGATTGTTGGAGTTAAAAGGGTTAATAACAAAACTTAGATAACATTGAAGACATTGGGTAGTGTGAATAAAACCTAGCACTTGCTACGTCTAAGGGATTTTTAAGCAAATGCTATGGATTTAGTGAATAAAGTAGGCTAGCTCTACCTAGGCCTAGTTGTTGCTAGAGTTGCCGGGACGCCTTAGCAACTGCTTGAAAATGAGGTGAATAAAAAGGAACTCCTAACCTTAGAGGTTAGCAAGTGCTTACAAATTCTTAAGCCAGGTCCAGGGCATGCTAACTTTTAGTTAGACCTTTACTACTCTAAGATATGGCTGCATTTTTGCACATTTATAAATGATCATTAATAATTGTAATCAATAACTTTACTATAGTTATAATAATAAACTATAATTAAAAATAAAGCTTTATCATTATTTTTGTAAAGAAATAAACAGAAAAATAACAATTAATTTTTATCTCATTGTGAATATTTTGTGGTCATGGAGCATATGCTTTTAGGTTGTCCATTGTTAGGTCTACATATGCCTACATGTAAATATATTTTTGTGTATAGACACTTTACAAACGTACAAAAAATGCATAATACAGTAAACCGGAAATGGAGTTATTACATGTTACTAATAGTTTTGTACGTGCATGCACTAAGTCTACATTTGCACGCATTCCATGCAAAAAAATAAACTTTTTTGGCTTATTATTATATTTTTTGTTATTATTAAGATTGAGGAACTAGGATTTTAGGATTAAGGAAGTTTATTATTTAACTCATATTGATGTAAGTAACACAATCGGTATTATCTGAAGTTTTCTTTAAATTTTCCAAGTCTATTTTTGACTTCAATTTTAATGTTTTGTAACTGCATTTGTTGCAATAAAACAACTTTCTGTAATTGGGGCAACGATAACATTTTGGTTTCGTCAGTTTCATATTGCAAAACTTTTCAGACACTTTTCCTTGTTTGGTTTGTCATTTGTCATTTCTTCGTGTAGCCTATACTTATACTAGCAGGATCAAGAAGCTCTTCGTTTTCAGTTGGGTCATTTTCAATTTGGAATGCGATTTTGTTTTTACCAACACTTAAACTTCCAGATATTTTATAAAATACTGAATTATCTTCTTACTGATTATTTTATAAAACTGTGTTTAGTAATTTGTCAGCCCAAAATTTTCTTGTTGCCGGTTACGTTCGTATATGTCTTCTTCTTTATGATTACATGCACTTTCATATTGCTTAGCAGTTTTTAAGCTGAGCAATAGTTAATTTTTTCCCGAATGCTAATGAATATTCTTCTGCAATTATTTTCCAGGCATTTACTTTTTCTGTAATAGCAGAAGGAATATTTGTTTTTTCTAACAAGACAGGATGTACAGTTGTAAATTTGACAAATAGTGCCCTATCTAGATTCTTGTCTCCGATATTGTTGTATTCACTCGATGACATGATTAGTGCTTATAAATAAACTCCCCAAAAAGTAATACTTGTATACTGACATCACAAGCTCACAGTCACAATTGAACACTGATGCGTTCATATTCCCACACTTCCGCTGAGTGCCTCAGTGGAAGGGGAAACGTGCATAGCTTGAACTAAGCCTAGCACGTGCTACCTCTAGCAACTGCTTAACTGTATCCGGGACGATCTAACTCCACCTTAGCTGGTGCTACCATGATTTAGCATTTGTTTATTCACTCGTATTTTAGCAAGAGCTAGATCTATGTAGTAGGTCCTATCCACCAAGTCCTAGTTTTATTCACATCACATTCACATCACCCAATGATCATAACGGCTTGGATTTTCGTTAAAAAGTAGTAAACTTAAAACTTAAGTGCTAAAACTATTCCTTGTGGCTCATAAACCATTGGAAACGTATAAGCCCCTCCCAAATTATTTTTGTGTAGTTTCTGATACTGATTCCAACACACACCAAAAATAAGGTAACAAAAAATAAATATGATATTTAGCTATTTGAAAATAAAAAAAATAATATATTTAAATAGTCCAATAGAATTTTAGCAATAATGAGCTTATTTTTCTACCTACCATCAAATTGAGTCACTTCTTATTTTTAAAAAAATCTTGAAGACTCATATGAGAACTACTTGAGATATATCCTCTGCTGTCTCACTTACAGACTTTTGAAGGAAACGATTGTGATTGTTTAGGTATGGCGTAAAATGATTCAGAAGAGGATCCGGCCAAGTCTTTATTCCTTCAATTTGCTTCTGCGATGTAGTCGGGATTGTGGACTCGGAGATGAGGCAGCTGCTCAACAAGTGATACAAGTCCTACTACAATCTGGAAAGGTAGCAAACATTCAGTCTACTTACCTAGTGCGTTGGTTAGCCACTCTTACGATAGTTAGAAGGGATGTTACAGGAGAAAGTTCACTTATTGAGTGTAAAAGGTTTCACCTTAAGGAAGTTAGACATATTATAAACTAACATTTATAACTATTTTCATAGTTTGAAGAAGAACTCTTTTTGATTACGATTTTTTCCCTTTTTAAGTGTTTATTTAAAATTCAAACATTTAAAACTCAAGTGTACAATATTGTTAGGTGTTTTTAATTTTAAGTTGTATAGTTAGTAATTGTATGGCCTCTGGCTTACAGAGCAAAGATGATTATTATTTATGTAAATGTTATGGAAAAATGCCAAAATAATCACATAATTTTAGAATAAACACTTTTTCAGTTTCACAAGTAAATTAGCAGTTTATTATCTTAACTTTAAGTACAGAGAATTTGTAATTTGAACTTCAGCTGGTTCACAATTTACTGCATTCATTTGTTTTATTTTCACCTGCAGATAGATCACTTTAGACCTTAGTTAGGTCTGATTTTATATAGTTAAGTGAAAACTAACAGACCTATTTTCATATAAAAATATGCTACTATTTCAGATGAAGTCAAAGAGGCTGGCAATCAGTGAAGATTCTGACAACAAATCAGAAGCACAAATGTCACTGATGCCCCTCCCTGAGGAGACTGGCGAAAGTCTACCCAACTTGATTAGCCAACTTCCAACCATGGGTCGAGTCACTGCTGTGACTAGCATTACTCTACCTGAGCATAGGTCAGTAGTTATACTCTAGAGTAACACTGCACAGCTGTAAACTTGAATATGAAGCAACTTTCATTTCCATAAAGAAAAACCGATACAGACAACTTCATCGTGGCTATGACAAATATTGTTGTACCTGAGCGTAAGTCAGTGGTCCTACTTAAACCTCTGTAGGTTATGTTTTGGAGTGTGATTCCGTTAGATCTGAACGTTAAGTTTACGAGAAGGAACTGCTATATGTAGCCTTGTAGCCAAGTCATTTTTCTTTACATCGTGTAAAGAGTAACATTGACACATTGTATCCAGTGTTGTTTAGTGGCTATCAACTTTCATGAATTTTAGACTGCAGATTTTCATATGTATATTAGAGAAAGATAGGACATCAGCAAACTTACCTTAAAAGTTAAGTTCACTAACATCAGAGTGAACTTGTCTTTTAACCCATTCCCCTACTTTGACGGAACCATTCCGCGCCGCCGATAAGGGGCCCAGCTATACAATGACGGAACAGTTCCGCGACTGTAATAGTACGTTTGTTTCGTAACAGGTAGCAGCACTAATCAGTCTGTTAAGTTCCTATGGTTTCGTACTGAGTTTATCTTGTTGTTTCTTTTATTTTATGGGCTGTGGAGAACGTTAGAAGTCAGCTGTTAGTGACGTCACCTGTCAGTGTGCCAAGCCAAGCCAGTGTAGTTGTTTGTAAACAACCATGGCTGATCGTGCGTTGCGAAATAGTGAAATAGATCAGTATATTGTTGATTTAGATGACACTTTATTGAGTGATGAAGATATTGGGGCTTTTGACCGTATAACAAGAGAACAGTTATTATCAACTGACGATGAATATTCCGATGAGGAACTTACTGTCACTGACAACAGGCCTACAACTGCTACGGTAAATAACATTGTTCAAGGTAGGCCTACGCCTAATATTGATACTATTAGTGATACATCGGACGATGAAGTGATAAATATAGTAAACCAAGATAGGCCTACTACTCCTAGTAATGATAATGTGCAAAACATAATTGAATTAGTTGCCTTAGGGAGATTAGGACAGTTAGAAACTCAATTTATTTGGGAAGAAGCTCCAAATGAACCACAACATTTTGTCTTTCATGGGGAGAATATTGGGGTCAATATACCTGATTCTGAACATCTAAATTCAGTACTAAAAGTATTTTTACAGTTTTGTAATTATGATTTTTTTATAAAAATAGCTGTGGAAACTAACAGATATGCACAAAAATGTTTATCAGATCCAAACCGTAAAAAGCTAAAAGATGACAGTAATTGGGTGGATGTAACCACAGATGATATTCAGGCCTTTTTAGCAATCACAATACTTATGAGTGTAATAAAAAAGCCTACGCTTCAATCTTACTGGTCTAAAAGAAAAGTAATTGAAACAAAGATTTTTACAGAGGTTATGTCCCTAAAACGATTCCAGATTATTATGCGTTTTCTGCATTTTAGTAATGATGAGGAAACTAATGCTTCAGATAAGCTAAAAAAGATTAGGCCTATTATTTCTTATTTTGAAAAGAAGTTTTTAGAAAATTACACCCCAGATCAAAACATGTCCGTAGATGAAAGCCTTATGAAATTCCGGGGTAGACTATCTTATATCCAATTCAACAGAACTAAGCGAGCTCGATTTGGAATTAAATTTTTAAGTTATGTGAATCAAAATCTGGCTATTGTTCTGCATTTGAAATTTACACAGGGAAAACTGACACACCAAAGGGAGTGTTAGTAAGTGAAGAAATAGTGTTGAAAATAATGAAACCCTTTTTGAATAAGGGCTACATATTACATATTGATAACTGGTATTCATCACCACAGCTTTACCATAAATTGTTAGAGAGCATGACTTATGCAGTAGGGACGGTAAAGATGAATAGGAAACATATGCCTACCCACCTGAATCATACTCAGTTACAAACAGGGGAAGCAACACGTTGCAGTAGCAATGGTATTTTAGCAGTAAGATGGATGGATCGGAAAGCAGTCAATGTTATAACTACAAGACACAGTGATATTGAATTTCAACCTACAGGAAAACGGTCCAGACCTACCAGAAATACCCCTAGCTCGGAAATTTGTAAGCCTCAGGCAATAATAGATTATAACAGTGGTATGCTGGCAGTTGACAGACAAGATCAAGTGCTTGCTTATAATCCAGTTATGAGGCGTTACTCTAAAGGCTACAAAAAGATATTTTTTTATTTATTTGAGATGGCTTTATTCAACTCTTATGTGGTATTTACCCAACTTAGTGGAAAAGATCAGCAATTTTCAGACTACAAAACCGACATTGCAGAACAAATTCTACAGACCGCAGTCTTACCACCCAAAATTGGAAAAGGACGACCGTCACACACAAACCCTTTGCGTCTACAAGGAAGACATTTTCCAATGACAATACCTGCCTCTGAAAAAAAAGAATTCCCAAGCAAACGATGTGTTGTATGTTTGAAACATGGCCTAAGGAAGGAAGTAAGGGTGCAGTGTAAGCAATGTCTAGTAGCGCTCCACATGGATGGCTGCTTCGAGGCTTACCACACTGTAGTCAACTACTAATGCTCCAAGCTGAAATGTAAATAGTGTAAATAGTACAATATTACAAAAACTAACTTATTGTGTATGTCTTCTGTCATCATAACTTCTGGATTCATGTATTCAAAACAAAGGTAGGCAAAATAAAAATTTTAATTTGTTTTCCCATATTTTATTATTTAGCTGTTATGAGTGATTAAGGGGATATAAAATTATTAGAATAGTCATTTACAAGTTAAAAATATTAACCTTTAACTAAAAAAACAAAAAAAACAAAAAAAAAAAAAGGACTTTTTTGACCCTATTTGTTGGTTAAAAAATAGTAGGTGAATGGGTTAAGGTAAGTTTGCTGATGTCCTATCTTTCTAATATACTAATTCCTGACCTAGTGCCCTTTAACCTAACCTAAGATTATCATATGTGCAATCACATACAAACATAATATAATAGTGTCTCATATAAGTCTTTGAAATCATACAGATTTATCATAGTAAACAACCTTATTTCAAACTTGTTCTGTTATTATAATTTTATTACAGGAAATCTTAATAATATCCATAATTTTCTTATCATGGTTTGCTTCGCTACATTAATCGCGTAATTTAACCTGTTTGACACTAGTTTAGTTTAGTTTTCTAAGGAGAAAGGAAGGCTCTGAGCTATTTCTAGATTACACTTCATTCTTTGGTTTATCGTGTTCCACTACACTAAATCGTATAATTCTGATAAAGTTATCGTTTCTGGACCTAAGAAAACAACTTATTAATGAAATAAAATAAAATTTAAAAACAGAATATGCTCTAACATAAACATAATATGGTGAAGGGGATCTAGTGCACAAGGTACAGAGTTACTATTGGTCAGATGACCTATGGGAGTTTAAATAAAAACATGTTAATTAGTTCGTGTAATATTGCGTCTATAAAACTGTTTCATTTAACAACTCTATCAGAAATGTACCTTAACATTAATGTATAGAGTAAAAATATTTCTTCAATTGTAGTAAAAACCTATACTACAATAAATCAGATTATTTATTAGTAAATAGTAATGAAAGGACAGCAGCATACCTGGTAAACTGGTACATTGTAGTTAGGAACACATTCACTTCCTCAACTTACGACCAGTTAATTCAAATCCGGACACATCCTTTCTGTCTGCTTCAGCTAACCAAATTCATTTTAGAAAAGAACCATTTTCAGAGCTCTGGTAAGAACTACCTTCAAGTCAAAGGCACTGCTATAGGGACAAAAATGGTGCCATCTTACGCAAACCTTTTCATGGGAAGGCTAGAACAACAAATATCACAACCTCCATGCTGGTTATGTTTCATCAATGAACATGATCTGAACAGACTAAGAGAATTTCTTACAGAGCCTACAACATTTTTCCACTCTCAATTTCACCTGAATATTTCTCATAACAAAATAATGTTTCTGGACGTTGAAATTCACCTTGATGCAGGTTTTCTACAAACTGATATTCATATTAAACCAAGTAATGAACATCAGTATCTACATTTTGACAGTTGCCACTCTAAAAGTACTAAACGTTCCATTCCATATAGCCTAGCAACAAGAGTGAAACATATAATTTCCAACCCTGAGAATTTAGAACTATACAACAAACCTAACCAATACTTAAAAAAAAGTTATTATCATAACCTTGTTGATAATCAGATTAGATTGGCTCAAACCTCTAATAAAGAACAGTCATACAAATATTCAACTAGCTTAACCCTTGTTACCACCTTCCACCATGGCCTACAAAAGCTAGATTAGATTAGATTAGATTGAAAGGGGATGTACAGTTGGTCCAGCCAACCCTTGCAACGAAGCCTGAGGCTTTTTGTGCCAATCCCGGTGCCTAATCGTCGTAAAGCTGGCAATCCTTGACCAGGTCAAGGAGCTTCTTCACTAGATTAGTAATTTCCGACTATCCCAGAGGTGAGCCTTCAAAAAGTACTCTTCTCCTGGCACCAAGAGCCTCACACTCCAGGACAATGTGTTCTGCCGACTCTTCGTCCACCCCACAGAGGCGACAGATGGGATCCTCCGTAAAGAGTCCCACTGTTCTTAGATGCCTCCGGAATTTGCCGTGACCGGTGATGAGTCCCACCACCAGCTTGACGTGCAATTTACTCAACCCAAGAAGTGACTTTGTTAACTTCTGGGAAGGATTTCTGACAAGAACCTTGCCGAGTCTTCGCCCTGGGAGCCGCCGCCATCTTTCCAGATGTCTGGCGCTAACCCAGTTTTTGATTGCTGTTTTAACAGCTGCAGCCGAAACGCCGCAGGCCGGCTCAGGACCAATGAAGGGCTTGATAGCACCTTCCCTAGCCAAGGCATCGGCCTGCTCGTTGCCTTCTAATCCCCTATGTCCTGGGATCCATTCCAGCAAGACCTGATTTCTTGAGCCCAGGATGCTGAGGGACTCCACACATTCCCAGACTAGACCAGACGAAACCTTCCAGGAGTCAAGAGCCCCTAAGGCCGCCTGACTGTCTGAGAGGATGTGGATATGTTTCCCGCAAACCCCTCTCATGGTTTGCGCTGAACGTATGGCGACTTCAGCTTGGAAAACGGTGCCATACGCTCCCAGGCTCACGCTAGCGTTGGTCCTAGGGTCGCCAGTATAGACACCAAATCCAGCTCTGTTGCCCATTCTTGACCCGTCTGTGAACCATACAATTCGGTCGTGAGAAGAAACCGGGCTACTAACAGCGTCCCAGTACTCCCTCGACCTGAAATCCACAGTATGGGGTCTGGTGAAAAGATACTTAGTCCCAATGAAGTCAAACTTCATTGAGAGTACCTCATCGTTTACTAGATTGACCACTGAGGAGTGACCTGTACAGGACCCCCTCCAGTGGTCAGTCAGTTGAAGCCTGTAAGCCGCCGCCCGAGCCTCCCCAATAATGAAGAGATCAAGGGGCGGCAGGTTAAGAAGAACCTCCAGTGCAATTGAAGGGGTCGCCTAAAGGCCCCTGTCATGCACATGCAGGCAAGTCTTTATTGGCTTGAAAGCCTACCCCGGACACGGTACGGCACGGGAGAGTGGATGTTTGGTAGGATAAGGAATTAATGGGATAGGAGTGCTCTCAGTATCGGGATCACACTGAGAGCTGTGGGAAGGTACCCTCCTCCTTTCTCATCGGTTATGGGAAAGATGAGACCCCGGGCTTGGGACCGGTGCAGCGGAGTTTACAAAAGCTAAATAGTATTCTTAAAGATGGCTTCAATATTCTTACCACCTCTGCCCTTACAAAAAAACCTATACAAACCTCCTACAGTTACTCTCAGGCAGTCCAAAAATTTGAAACAGAATTTGCCGGCGTGGTGGCTCAGTGGCTAAGGCTTCGGAGTACGGAGGGCAAGGTCCAAGGTTCGAATCCCCACTGAGCCAACGGTCGGTACTTCACTCGTTGAATAAAAGTTGAAGCACAGGCCTGTAGGCCCATGTCAACTGGTGAGTGAAGTTAAAAAAAAAATTGTTAGTTCACTCAGAATTACCTGATCCCACAATTCCTCTTAGGTCTTCATTTACAGCTCAAGGTTCTTTTCCATGCCATAAGGAAAATTGTAAAATATGTACTATCCATAAACCAGCCACTAAATTTATGAGCTCTACCACTTCTATTCAATAGAAAATTAATGGTCATTATACCTGTGACTCCAATAACATTATTCATCAACTCCAATGTAATTTCTGCCCATCTCAATATAAAGGCCTAACCACAGAAACAGAGGGAGTGACTTTCTTACTGAAAGTGTCATAGATAAACTTGATGAAAGCAGTGTATGTTGTCTGTCTGGTTTTCTGAACATTCGGTGCCATCGCTGCATTGCTGATATTAATCGCTGTAACTCGTCTGGTTTTAGATACTTGTACGTGTATGTGGTTTCACATCATTTGTATATTATTGTAACAGAGATTTTCTATGCTGTTTTATATCCTGACAAATAATTTTTTAAGACAAGAAAATTTATTTTCCATTTAGGCTTATGTTAATGGGTGGCAGCAAAGGAATACTTGAACAAATGAGTGTCTACGGAGTGAAGCCAGACATCAAGACATTTACTCAACTGCTGGATCAACTCCCATCATGTATCCAAGATGAATTGGTGGGGATTATTTTGTTCATTGTATTTTAATTATAGAAAACTATTTATGCCAGTACGTATATTATCATCAACTGTTGACATTTCCGTTTTAACAGGTCGTCCAACTCCTTTTTATTTATCCCTCCAGGTTTTCCTCTTCCTCCACTTGTCTTTTCTGCATTCCTCTTTTCTGCACATCTTTCCACGCTTGGTTCTCCCACCTACCTCTTGGCCTTCCTCCTCTTTTGACTTTCTCCAGAATTCTTCTCAGAAATCTACTATTTATCATCCTCTTCACATGCCCTATCCACTGTATTCTTCTTCTGTCAATTGTCTTTGTAGTTATATATCACTTTCAACCTTTTTCTGTTAGTCCATTCTTTTTTCTATCTCTTCTGCTAGTCTTCTCTATTCTTATAAAAATCATTTCTGCTGCCTGTAATCTGCTAAAACACCTTTTGTACATGTTCACAATTTCGCTCCATATAATAATACATATAAAGATTGGTTGATTGTTCATAAGTATCTTTGTTTCCTTTCCAGTTTACCAATTCTTAATATTTTCTTCACCAGATTAAAATAAATTGGTAAAGCAATACTTTGTATTAATTTACCATAGATTAAAATCCATTTTCTGTTTCTTGTCCATTCTCTAGATAGCAGGATTCATTTACCTTTTTCAAGATATTTTCATTTTATTGCATTCATTAATAAACCTCTTTTAGTACATGGTGTCAGACGTATAGAAGGTAAGAGTATCATGCCAAGATCTCGTAAACCTTGACAGACTTCTGATGATCTCAATCCAGAACACGTTCTACGTGAACAAAGGACAAATTTGCCTGAACCTGCAGTAGAACTTACACATTCACGACATTACCATTCGAGAAGTTTTTTTTTGTGGTTCGGCAAACAGAAATTAATTGGTATTCCTGGTTGAGAAAATTTGAATATTACAGATTAATTTCAATACTCATTTACAAACTAGATAATGTTCAGGTTAGTGTTTTTGTTTTGTTATTAAGTATAGGAAATGGAGCAGATGATATTTATGACTCATTCAACCTTCTGAATCCACGCTATGTTGTCATACAACATTTCAATTATTATATTGCTAAAGCTGTCAAATGTTATTTACGGACATGCTGCTGTACTTGGTGACATGTTATTTAGTTTAACTGTTTCCACTCCCCTATTGAATTGAATCCCTATTACCTTCTGACCTAACCTTGAGCTTAGTTATAAGTAATATTAGCAAGAAGGAAAACATTAAAAAATGTCACAGTTTTTATTATTGCATACTATCAAAATTAAAGAACTAAAAAATATATTTTCAGAAATACATTTATATAGTTGTAGTAATTTATAATATATTTTTAAGTTGTGCTAATATTTATCTTTTTTTTGCTTTAATTGCAAAGGAATTGCTAGAAGCTGCAAAGCAAGCCAGTGTGAAATTGGATGTAGACTTTTGTAACATGCTGATCAGGAAGAGAAGCTTACGTAAGGATTATGAAAATGCAAAGGTAATGATTTAAACAGAATATCTAAATTTTTAAATTGGTTGTTGTAAATCAGGATAAAATCTTCAATAATTTGTAGGGTAGAAGTAAATGAGAAATTAAAGCCATTTCTTCTCTGTTAGAAGACTAAAAAATAGTTTTTTATGTGCCTACATAGTCACACAGAACCATATAAGGGGTTTTGTTAACTCATGTACACGGAATTCAGGATCCCATAACTGATAGTATAATTAGAAGTAAATTGGACTAATATATTTTACTATAAGATCCCATATTTAATGTTTCACTTTTAATAACAAGAATCTTCAAGAGAGAAGAATTTTCAATCATACTTAGTTTTAAATAACTAGGAAATATTATTGAAGAATACGAGTTGCAGAAAGGGAATAAAAGTAAGAATTGCTATTGCAGGAGAATGATTTAATAAAAATAGAAGAAAAAAAATAAGCTCAGGAAAAGATTAGTGAAATGTGTTATTTGAAGTGTTTTATAATATGGAGCCGAAACATGAACTCTTAGAAAAGAAGACGAGAAGAGATTGGAATCAATGGAAGTGTGGATTTAGAGAAAGATGGAAAAAATAGGATGCGAATATAGAGTGTGAAATAAAGAAGTACTGAGAAAAGTGGGCAGAGAGAGGGAAATACTGAAAACTATAAGAAGAAAAATGAATAGGTTAGGACATGTGATTAGAGGAGAGAGCATGTTGAGAATAGCTATAGAAGGAAATGCTGCAGGAAAGAGAGGAAAGGGAAGATATCAGATGGTGGACAGTATAAGGATCGAACGGAAATGTGAGACAAAAGCAAAAAGACTTGTTCAAAACAGAAAGGTTTGGCGGAAGGCTGCAGTAGAACCTGTCTGAGAGCAGAATACCCTTGATGATCTTCCTCGCAATCCAAATACAGTACAACCTCGATCATCCAGCCTCACTTTATCCAGCAGTCTGTGTCATCTGTTCGGCAAGTAGATAACAATAAAAATTACTTACAAGATAAAATTACAATTAATTGTAAGCACCTTTTAGTTTTAAACACAAATGTCGTACACGAGTATTTCGGGTTTGCATTGTGCAAATTGTAGGCACTATTGACTAGTGAACCTCTCTCGACAAGCGGGCACTTGTTACTGTTTATTAGTTTAATAATGCGCCTAAAGATCCAAACTGGCAATGTTGTTTACTTTTGTTTAGTGTGGCTGGCTGGACGAGTCCATTTAGCGAGTGGCGGAAGTGGAACAGTTCATTTTACGTACATTCACACACCAAGCAGCGTCAAAGTTGGCGATCGTAATAAACATAGTTTGTTTCATTACAATTGCTGCAGAACTTGTTACATTGTAGGCGCTCCGCTTATGCATGCTGTCTGTTATCAGTTACTAAACGTGTATCTCCAATAAAACCAAGTTATGTTTGACTTATGTTTTATCCGGCTTTGATCGTATCCGGTTTGATCTTCGCCACATTAGGCCGGATAACCGGGGTTGTACTATATGTTTTGCAGCTACGTTGATACTGAAAATCAACCTGTATAGGAAAAGGTGACTAACATTAATTAGTTACCCATTAAAATATTAATTCTATTTTACAATTCCTACTAACATAATTATCTTATTGTATCTGTGCTCTTAAGAACCTTGAAACATTGACTAATGTCATATTCACCTTGAAGACTACTACATGGTATTGAAGTAATCTCTCCCAATGTGAGTTGCCAGCCTTTTAACATAGCTTGCAGAGAACAGATATCCATTTTGCCTAGGTAGTTTTTGAAATTATCATGTCTCAGGCAGACTGAAATCAGACAGTTTAAGGCAGATTCAGCTCATTCTAATACCTTGTTAATTAACACTGCAATGTTTGTCGTTTTGTTTGTTCCCTGTTTTGGCCAGTGCTCAGATTTTTAGTAGTTGAAATAAAAACAGCCAGGCAATACATGGCATAGTAGATATTTTGGTATTCAGTACATTTATTACCATTATATAGCCTGCCACCATAAACTTGGCCCACGTACAACAACTCTCTTGCACTTATTTGTACTGCAGTAATCAAGAAATTAATGTTGACATCTTCTAGAACGATTATAATATTGAGATTGGTTGTTAAATATTATAGTCATTAAAAACCACCGAATAACAAAGTCATTTGGAAAACATATGACCAAATACTTACATGTTTGCCAACTAACAAGAAATAATTATCTGTCTAGTTTTCTGGTGTTATTGTAACAAGTAATGCCAACTCTAAAAATCCATCCCTGGCAGTGTTGTGATAAGTGTTATGAGCATAATGTAACCCATTTAACATAATGAGGACATAAGCAGCAAAAAGACATATAACACTGAACAACAAAGGTTTTGTTTCGGGGTTGAAATTAGCTGATTTTAATGTATTTCCACGTGTTAAAACCGAAAATGACCATAAACATTATATATTAGCTCTTGTTTTCAAGATATAGTATCATTATATTATATATATATATGAAGTTTTCAACAAATGAAATATTTCATCACCAACAGTTGGTACACATGTTTGTTTACATAATTTCTCTCTCTTCAGCTGTACATAAGTAATAAACATAACCTATGTGATTTTGTCAGTTGTACGCGCGTTGTTGCTATTGAAATTATTGTGTGAAGTTGATTTTAAAATTAATTTAAGTGCTGATCTGAAATGCCTCGAAAGTGTGTAAATTCTGTCGATAGCTTCTGCTATATATGTGGTGAAATAACATTTTTGGCTCAGAAACGTAAAATGACACCTATCGTTAAGACTGCCTATGAACATTATTTTGGTGTGAAAGTTGGGGACCAAGATAAATCATGGGCTCCTCATATATGTTGCAATTCTTGTTCCGTCATATTGAGAGAGTGGCTGAAAAATAAAAACCGGGCAATGGCTTTTGCAGTACCTATGGTTTGGCGTGAGCCTACCAATCATATAGACGACTGTTATTTCTGCTTAACTCCTGCCATTAAGCAAGGTTTATCTATGAAGAAAAGAGGAACGGTTAAATACCCTAATCTCCCATCTGCTCTTCGGCCTGTACCACACTCAGACACTTTGCCAGTCCCTTCTCCACCCCAAAACTATGAAATTTCAGAGGAAGGTGATGAAGACTGTTTAGAAGGAGCAACCCATCCTTCTACATCTTATGACCCTGATTTTGAGGTCAGAGATAGGTCTAGTGACCCGCACAGAATTGGTCAAGCAGAGTTGAGTGACCTTATAAGAGATCTTGGCTTGTCTAAGGAAAAGGCTGAGCTTTTAGGGTCAAGACTACAACAGTGGAATCTTCTAAAACATGATGTGAGAATATCTCAGTACAGACAGCGTCAAAAAGATTTGCTTCCTTTTTTTGAGAAAAAAGAAAACCTCGTAGTTTGTTCTGATGTTAATGGTTTGATGGACTGCTTGAATTTGGATCACACTCCATCTGAATGGAGACTGTTTATAGACTCTTCAAAACTAAGCTTAAAAGCTGTACTTCTGCATAATGGAAATCAGCTACCTTCTATTCCTATAGGTCATGCAGTTCACATGAAGGAAACTTATATAAATATGAAAACACTTCTCCAATCAATCAAATATGAACAACACAAGTGGCAAATCTGTGGTGATCTGAAAGTCATTGCTATACTCCTAGGAATGCAATTAGGGTTTACCAAGTACTGTTGTTTTTTGTGTATGTGGGATAGTCGGGATAGAAAATCTCACTATAAAAAAGTGAACTGGCCTACACGAGACCTAAACCCTAATGAGAAAAATGTAGTTGCCGAGCCTCTTGTAGATCCTAAGGATGTTCTCCTTCCTCCATTACATATTAAGTTGGGACTAATGAAGAACTTTGTCAAGGCCATGGACCAGGAAGGACAAGCTTTTAAGTACTTGAGAGCAAAGTTTCACAGGTTAAGTGATGCTAAAGTCAAGGAAGGCATCTTTATTGGGCCTCAAATCCGTGAAATCGTAAATGATCCTGCTTTTGACATGATTTTAACAGGAAATGAAAAAAGAGCCTGGGAAGCCTTTAAGGGAGTTTTACATGGGTTTTTAGGTAACAAAAGAGATGATAACTTCACAGCATTAGTTAAAGAGCTTCTTCAAGCTTACCACCAACTTGGATGCAACATGTCATTAAAAATTCATTTTCTTCACTCTCATCTTAATTTCTTCCCACAAAACTGTGGAGCTGTGAGTGACGAACATGGAGAAAGATTCCATCAAGACATTGCCTTAATGGAACAGAGATATCAGGGCCATTGGAATGAAGCAATGCTTGCAGACTACTGCTGGTCTATGTGTAGGGATGCTCCAGAAGTGTGTTATAAAAGACAAGCTAAACGACAGCGATCTTACAATGAATCGGATTGACTTAATTGAAATTTGGTGGTAAAAACTTCTTTTATTTGTCAAAACACTAAGAATAATGTTTTTTTTATCAATTTTGTACTTACAATATTCTAAAAGAAACATAACAATATTGTTTCATGTACTTTCACTTTTCACGTATAGTATAACTACTCTTTAAGATTAAGTACTGTGTATCTCAAAAACCAGAGCAAACAAAAATGTTTCATTGTTATTTTCGTTTTTATCACCCCAAAATTAGTAGAAATTGACTAATTTAGTGTAGGAAACATTGAAAAAATATTTTTTTGTTGTGCAGTGTAATTCAAGGAAGAAATACAGCACTGTATCTAAATAAATAAAAGAACAATTATTAGGAACTTGGGAAATAGAAAAGTTACATTAATTATGCTCCTCTAGAATGAAGGCACCTGTTAATTGGAGTTAATGTAGTACTACTGTACATGTATAGGTGGAAAAGTGGGTCAATACTACTGTGCATGTAAGGGTTGGAGGGAGGGTCAGTACTATGTTTATGAATGGATGAGCGGGTGGTTACACCCATACACATACGGTAATATTGACCACAAGCCCACCCATAAAAGTACTATGGTAAGGACCCTCCCATACACGTAAGGTGGGATTGACCAACCTTCCCACCTATACATGCACTATGGTAAGAACCCGCCCATACACATAAGGTGGGATTGACCAACCTTCCCACCTATATATGTACTATGGTAAGGACCCTCCCATACACATAAGGTGGGATTGACCAACCTTCACACCTATACATGCACTATGGTAAGGACCCTCCCATACACATAAGGTGGGATTGACCAACCTACCCATCTATACATGCACTATGGTAAGGACCCTTCCATACACATAAGGTGGGATTATTGACCAACCTTCCCACCTATACATGCAGTATGGTAAGGACCCTCCCATACACATAATGTGGGATTGACCAACCTTCCCATCTATACATGCACTATGGTAAGGACCCTTCCATACACATAAGGTGGGATTGACCAACCTTCCCACCTATACATGCACTATGGTAAGGACCCTTCCATACACATAAGGTGGGATTGACCAACCTTCCCACCTATACATGCACTATGGTAAGGATCCTTCCATACACATAAGGTGGGATTGACCAACCTTCCCATCTATACACTATGGTAAGGACCTTACACTATGGTAAGGACCCTTCCATACACATAAGGTGGGATTGACCAACCTTCCCATCTATACATGCACTATGGTAAGGACCCTTCCATACACATAAGGTGGGATTGACCAACCTTCCCATCTATACATG
The DNA here is from genome assembly GCA_035578905.1 of Stictocephala bisonia. Classification (NCBI taxonomy): domain Eukaryota; kingdom Metazoa; phylum Arthropoda; class Insecta; order Hemiptera; family Membracidae; genus Stictocephala; species Stictocephala bisonia. The sequence goes on from JAQJVL010000186.1 coordinate 816,415, forward strand.
CACTATGGTAAGGACCCTTCCATACACATAAGGTGGTATTGACCAACCTTCCCATCTATACATGCACTATGGTAAGGACCCTTCCATACACATAAGGTGGGATTAACCAACCTTCCCACCTATACATGCACTATGGTAAGGACCCTTCCATACACGTAAGGTGGGATTGACCAACCTTCCCACCTATACATGCACTATGGTAAGGACCCTTCCATACACATAAGGTGGGATTGACCAACCCTCCCACCTATACATGCACTATGGTAAGGACCCTTCCATACACATAAGGTGGGATTGACCAACCTTCCCACCTATACAGGCACTATGGTAAGAACCCTCCCATACACATAAGTCCTTACCATAGTGCCTGTATAGGTGGGAAGGTTGGTCAATCCCACCTTACGTGTATGGGAGGGTCCTTACCATTGCGCATGTATAGATGGGAAGGTTGGTCAATCCCAACTTACGTGTATGGGATGATTATTACCATAGTGCATGTATAGATGGGAAGGTTGGTCAATCCCACCTTACGTGCATGGGAGGATTCTTACCATAGTGCATGTATAGATGGGAAGGTTGGTCAATACCACCTTAAGTGTATGGGAGGGTCCTTACCATAGTGCATGTATAGATGGGAAGGTTGGTCAATCCCACCTTACATGTATGGAAGGGTCCTTACCATAGTGCATGTATAGGTGAGAATGTTGGTCAATCCCACCTTACGTGTATGGAAGGGTCCTTACCATAGTGCATGTATAGGTGGGAATGTTGGTCAATCCCACCTTACGTGTATGGAAGGGTCCTTACCATAGTACATGTATAGGTGAGAATGTTGGTCAATCCCACCTTACGTGTATGGAAGGGTCCTTACCATAGTGCATGTATAGGTGAGAAGGTTGGTTAATCCCACCTTATGTGCATGGAAGGGTCCTTACCATAGTGCATGTATAGGTGGGAAGGTTGGTCAATCCCACCTTATGTGTATGGAAGGGTCCTTACCATAGTGCATGTATAGGTGGGAAGGTTGGTTAATCCCACCTTATGTGTATGGAAGGGTCCTTACCATAGTGCATGTATAGGTGGGAAGGTTGGTCAATCCCACCTTATGTTTATGGGAGGGTCCTTACCATAGTGCATGTATAGATGGGAAGGTTAGTCAATCCCACCTTATGTGTATGGCAGGGTCCTTACCATAGTGCATGTATAGGTGGGAAGGTTAGTCAATCCCACCTTATGTGTATGGAAGGGTCCTTACCATAGTGCATGTATAGGTGGGAATGTTGGTCAATCCCACCTTATGTGTATGGGAGGGTCCTTACCATAGTGCATGTATAGGTGAGAAGGTTGGTTAATCCCACCTTAACTGTATGGAAGGGTCCTTACCATAGTGCATGTATAGGTGGGAAGGTTGGTCATTCCCACCTTATGTGTATGGGAGGGTCCTTACCATAGTGCATGTATAGGTGAGAAGGTTGGTTAATCCCACCTTAACTGTATGGAAGGGTCCTTACCATAGTGCATGTATAGGTGGGAAGGTTGGTCATTCCCACCTTATGTGTATGGGAGGGTCCTTACCATAGTGCATGTATAGGTGGGAAGGTTAGTCAATCCCACCTTATGTATATGGAAGGGTCCTTACCATAGTGCATGTATAGATGGGAAGGTTAGTCAATCCCACCTTATGTGTATGGAAGGGTCCTTACCATAGTGCATGTATAGATGGGAAGGTTAGTTAATCCCACCTTATGTGTATGGAAGGGTCCTTACCATAGTGCATGTATAGATGGGAAGGTTAGTCAATCCCACCTTATGTGTATGGAAGGGTCCTTACCATAGTGCATGTATAGATGGGAAGGTTAGTTAATCCCACCTTACATGTATGGGAGGGTCCTTACCATAGTGCATGTATAGGTGGGAAGGTTAGTCAATCCCACCTTATGTGTATGGAAGGGTCCTTACCATAGTGCATGTATAGGTGGGAAGGTTAGTCAATCCCACCTTATGTATATGGAAGGGTCCTTACCATAGTGCATGTATAGATGGGAAGGTTAGTCAATCCCACCTTATGTGTATGGAAGGGTCCTTACCATAGTGCATGTATAGGTGAGAAGGTTGGTTAATCCCACCTTAACTGTATGGAAGGGTCCTTACCATAGTGCATGTATAGGTGGGAAGGTTGGTCATTCCCACCTTATGTGTATGGAAGGGTCCTTACCATAGTGCATGTATAGATGGGAAGGTTGGTTAATCCCACCTTATGTGTATGGGAGGGTCCTTACCATAGTGCATGTATAGGTGGGAAGGTTGGTTAATCCCACCTTATGTGTATGGGAGGGTCCTTACCATAGTGCATGTATAGGTGGGAAGGTTGGTCAATCCCACCTTATGTGTATGGGAGGGTCCTTATCATAGTACATGTATAGGTGGGAAGGTTGGTCAATCCCACATTATGTGTATGGGAGGGTCCTTATCATAGTACATGTATAGGTGGGAAGGTTGGTCAATCCCACCTTATGTGTATGGAAGGGTCCTTACCATAGTGCATGTATAGGTGGGAAGGTTGGTCAATCCCACCTTATGTGTATGGGAGGGTCCTTATCATAGTACATGTATAGGTGGGAAGGTTGGTTAATCCCACCTTATGTGTATGGGAGGGTCCTTACCGTGCATGTATAGGTGGGAAGGTTGGTCAATCCCACCTTATGTGTATGGGATGGTCCTTACCATAGTGCATGTATAGGTGGGAAGGTTGGTCAATCCCACCTTATGTGTATGGAAGGGTCCTTACCATAGTGCATGTATAGGTGGGAAGGTTGGTCAATCCCACCTTATGTGTATGGGAGGGTCCTTACCATAGTGCATGTATAGGTGGGAAGGTTGATCAATCCCACCTTACGTGCATGGAAGGGTCCTTACCATAGTGCTTGTATAGGTGAGAAGGTTAGTCAATCCCACCTTATGTGTATGGGAGGGTCCTTACCATAGTACATGTATAGGAGGGAAGATTGGTCAATTCCACCTTATGTGTATGGGAGGGTCCTTACCATAGTACATATATAGGTGGGAAGGTTGGTCAATCCCACCTTATGTGTATGGGAGGGTCCTTACCATAGTACATGTATAGGTGGGAAGGTTGGTCAATCCCACCTTATGTGTATGGGAGGGTCCTTACCATAGTGCATGTATAGGTGGGAAGGTTGGTCAATCCCACCTTATGTGTAAGGGAGGGTCCTTACCATAGTGCATGTATAGGTGGGAAGGTTGGTCAATCCCACCTTATGTGTATGGGAGGGTCCTTACCATAGTGCATGTATAGGTGGGAAGGTTGGTCAATCCCACCTTATGTGTATGGGAGGGTCCTTACCATAGTACATGTATAGGTGGGAAGGTTGGTCAATCCCACCTTATGTGTATGGGAGGGTCCTTACCATAGTACATATATAGATGGGAAGGTTGGTTAATCCCACCTTATGTGTATGGGAGGGTCCTTACCATAGTACATATATAGGTGGGAAGGTTGGTCAATCCCACCTTATGTGTATGGGAGGGTCCTTACCATAGTACATGTATAGGTGGGAAGGTTGGTCAATCCCACCTTATGTGTATGGGAGGGTCCTTACCATAGTGCATGTATAGGTGGGAAGGTTGGTCAATCCCACCTTATGTGTATGGGAGGATCCTTACCATAGTGCATGTATAGGTGGGAAGGTTGGTCAATCCCACCTTATGTGTATGGGAGGGTCCTTACCATAGTACATGTATAGGTGGGAAGGTTGGTCAATCCCACCTTATGTGTATGGGAGGGTCCTTACCATAGTACATGTATAGGTGGGAAAGTTGGTCAATCCCACCTTATGTGTATTATGTGTAACCAGCCTCTATAGAACTAAATAAAGTTTTAATAGTTAACTTTATGAAATGTTATTTAGATCTTTTTTAAACTTATTTTTAGCTTTCATTATTAAAAACTTTTTCCTAATTGAGGGTTAAATTTTAATTTGATATTGTTAGTTAAGTTTTGATTGTTGTGATATGGACAGTTCTTTGTAGGATTGTCACAGAATATCGTACTGTACTAAAATCCTATAACCATATTTTCCAGGATGTGTTGAACATAATCCGTGTGGAAAATTTACGGCCCACCATAATGACATTTGGTGTGTTAGCGATGGCGTGTCAGGACATTTCATCAGCTAAGCAGTTACTTCAAGACATTAATAAAATTGGCTTTCGGTAGGTTTTATACTTGTTAGTTAATATATTTGCACCATTTATCAAGATTTGGAGTCAAAGAAACTGTAATGAATTTTTCAATAAAAAACAGTCCTATGGGCTCATACATACCACTGTAATGAGCAATTAAAGAAAATAGTTAAAAGTAATTTTATGCTGCTAATATTTCATAGAAGGCAGTATATAGCAGAGACAACACAAACATATTGATACAACTACATGTATGGAAGGTATGTTAAGGTTCAGAGATGAGATCAATTTATGCTGGTTGTGATTTTGGTGATTCATTGTGATCAATTCTTCAGTTAGCAGCTGTTAGATTGATTGGAAAAGGTACATTACTACTTTTGTGGCGAATCATAATCAAAATTCTGGTTGTAAACAGACAGTTTTCTCAAATTGTGTTTTTATAGTAATGCATATTCGAACCGTGAAAACATAAACGATCTGTTGACGTTTATGTTTTCACGGTTCGTCTTACTCAGCCTTCTTCATTTTTTTCTATCACTCCAGGTTTCCTCTTCCTCCACTTGTGTTTTCTGCTTTCCTCTTCTCTCCACATCCTTCCACACTTGGTCCTCCCACCTACCTGTCTATCTTCGTCTTTGTCCTGGTTTATCCTCGGCAATCTATTATTTCCCTTTCTCTTCACATACCCCATCCACTATTTCTTTCTTCTTTCTATTGTCTCTTGTAGTGGTTTTATTTTCAACCTTTCTCTGGTTATTTTTTATTTTTATTTTACTGTCTACACCAGAGACATTTTTAACATTATATTCACATGGGAAGAATCTCATTTCTGCTGCCTGTAATCTGCTTAAATAACTGTTTTGTCTATGTCCGCGTTTCCACTCCATATAATAAGATTGGTTGATAATACACCTTGTGCATCAATATCTTCGTTTTCTTTTCAATATTCCATTTCCATAATGTCATCTTAATCAATTAAAAAACTGTCCACTCTTCCATATTATGTCCATTAGTCATTTACACTACACAGATGGTCTCAGTGATAAGACCAATGTTTTGGCCAGGGCAGTTCAATCACTTTAAAGTGATCAATTTAAATCACTGTGTTTACTTGCGCATATAAAAGTAACATATAGTAACTGTTCATTTCATAAGAATACAATTTGACCAAGTAATTAATTTTATGATCTCTTGAAGCCAAGAAAACATTAATTCAGGACATTGATTAGAACTTTTTTCTTGAAATGTTAAAATTCTGAAATTTATAAAACTATTAGAAAACTTTCATGTGAACCACGTTGTAAAATATAAATGCAGTATTTTATCAGGTATTTGAGTAATAAAAGTGTAAAGTTGATGCACAGTCAAAACTTCAGATGCACAGTTAAAATCCCTATTTTGTTCCAATTAGGATAAAAATTACCAAAACTTATGATACAATTTGAATATGCATGTGTCATAACGTACAATTAAATTTAAAAAACGATGGTGTGATTGGATTTTTCATAGACCTTTTAGTTTATTAGCAAAGAATCTTCAAACTCTGGTTCTCATAATTTCTGCGCCGATAGTAGAGTGAGTGTGTGGCTATTGCACACTATAACTTGTAGAATTAAGTTACCAGCCTTTTTTTACATTATTATTGCTGTGATTATTTTTTGTTTGTTTTAGACCTAATGTTGAAATACTTGGCACATTATTAAAAAATGCTTGTTATGCAAGAAACTATAATTTTGTCATGGAAATTTTAATGACATTAGAAGAAGAAGATATGAAACCAAATGAAATGTTTCTAAAACACATTGACAACTTTTACAATTTCATTACTACTTCATCCAACAGTAAGGTATGTACGGCTTTATTGAAGATCCAACTGTGGAGTTAACAGAGGATGCGTTGATGAATGCTTTTTTTCAAATAACTTTGGTTCACTTTTAATTCTTTTCAAATTTATTTGGCTTTGATTAGAATGGGACCAGGTACTCTAAAATATGAACTGTGACATTTATACATTATTGAACATTTTGCTGAACATGTAGTATTTTGTAACTATAGCCTATTCTGATTTATTGGATTCGTTTTCCTTGTTCATTAGGTTTTTGTAAGCTTACAATAATAGAATATTGACAATTTTCATCAAACAGCAACAATTATTTCATTTTTTCGGAAGGTTTGCTGTTTCTAAACACTTTTCAGAGTATATTTTTATTGGTTTACATTTAAATCAGTAAACCTCCTCTGGATCAGGTATGTAAAAAAGTATCTTATTATTGATACCAAGAAATTTGCAGGAATAAATACTATAAATCATTTTCAATCTATACAAGGCTTTTTTAAAAAATACAGTAGGATCTCTATCTGACCTCGCCATAATCGTCACCTCGGAACATCCAACCGTCTGTTGCGTTCAGACTTGACATATGTCTCACCAAGGCTAGCTTATTGTTTGTGAGTTAGTAGTTGTCAAGTCTAGTTCCAGTATCGTCTTGTGTGCTGATCATTTGCTAACCTGAACATTTTTCATTTACAGAAGTTCTTTTTTGTTTACTTTATTTTGTTTTTATGTGTTATACTGAAAGTACATTACTGTAGTTTTTTTTAGTTTTCTCATAAAAAGTCTTTACATTGTTTGATAGCTCTTTAGGATGTTAACAATTCCAAAAACCGCCGATAGAGTGCAGCATCAACTTATAAATGTTTTTACTAACTCCCTCAGCCTATCAAAAACGTAAATAGTCTATGAATGAAAAGGGGCAGGGTAGCCAATCAGAGCATGCATGGGTGCGGCACTCTCTCCTGCCACTGCACATGCATAAAATGGATATATCCTCAGTCTGTCGTTCCACCCAAACACATTGTTTTTATCATTTATCATCCTTTTATATTTTTGTTTGTTTGTAATTTACAATTATGTTATTGTAGTTATTATTGTCACATAAATGACAGGTACTGTTTATTGGTTTCAACTAAAGTCAACTGAAATCTCTCTGCAACTGGTGGACAAGTATATGGCACTGGACTTCCCACTGCCAAGATTGAAATACTGAACTTGGCGAGAAATTGACACCAAAGTGGATGGAGCAGTTTTATAGCCAGTCTTTGCAAAATCTCTGGTGAGGGGACCTAACCCTACGCTGACCAAATCACTCATTGTCATGAATCGAAATGACATCAGGTTGGTGATTGCGTATATTACTGGCACGGCCACTTAAGAAACATCTGGCTAAGATTGGTATCTACAGAGAAGACACTAGTTGCAGGTTTTGTGGTGAGGCTCTTGAGTCTGTCGAACATCTATTAGTCGAGTGCGAAACTGCAGAAGGAGAATATTCAGGGACAAGCTCTCAGAAGCAAGAATGGTAGCTGGTCTGGGGAAAAAGATTTTAGAGCTGGCTAAGCCAATTGGAATAGGTACCTCATCCTAGTAGGCAACAGGGGAACACAATAAACCTGAGGTTGAAGTGAAATCTGGGAACGGCCTCAGACCTTTCCTTTCCCTCAATAAACTAAACTAATGTTCAGGACCACTGGCTCTTTCTCCAGGAGAGAAGAGGGACTGACTCATTCTCTATATCCCTAAGTAAGTGGCAGTGGTTGGAGTAGTATTCCCCAAAATAAGAAAAGCTTTATAACATTGATTTTTTTTGAAAATAAAATATTCAATTGATTGGGTTTTTACTGTCTTTTTTGTTTCAGATGTCTGATAACTCAAGAAAGCAACACTTCATTAAATACTACAATACTTGGCGTCAAAAAGTTCAACCTGATACTCCCCCTCACCCTTGGGAACAGTTTCGTGAGCCGTATCGAGAACATCAGGACATTGAACTTATGAACACTGGCATGGTTAAATATGCCAAATGACTGACATTTGACAAATAATTGTAAATAACCATTAGTTTTTTATTATACATTACATAAGAAATGGTAAATTAAAAAATATCTTGTTCCATTTTTCACCTGTAAACCTAACCTAGAGTTGTTCACCTTGCGCGAATACTTTACAAATGAAGAAAATGTAATAGTCTTTATTGCATTTTCTAGTTTTTACAGGACTATTGCTTTACTCTATGAAGAAGCTGCCAACTTCATTCTATTTAGTATTTTAGGACACAAGTAAGGGCTTCCAAGGTCCAATGTAAGATAAAGTTTCTTAATAATCTAGCTACTACAAAAATGTAAGGACATAGGGAATTTTATGAGAGACAAGGACGTTTAGTTTGATTAAAATAATATTTAAAAAGAACTGATTTAATTTTTTGGATGGTAACAGCCTAGCAACACGAAAACGCAACACATTGGTGACAAGAATGACACTAGCGATCCTAGCAACCAGCCGACGGCAGTGTACACCTCTGCACTGTTTACATTTACAGCTGTGATTAGCAAATATCAAATGACCGCTGACTAATAATCTTCTATTTTTTCTGACAATTTATTTTCAGTTCTGATGAATTGTACATTAAGTAAATTGTATAAAGTACTACTTTTTATATTGTTATTATTTCACTTCATTTCAAGATGCAATGGCAATGCAGTGTAGTTTTACCGGCTGGCAACCTTGAGCACTGCAATGGAAGTCATGACACATACAGTTGCAACACTTCGTCAGATATTGTGCGACAAGCATGATAATACTAACATCTAGTAGCTAGCCGATAGTAGTGCATATTCCTGCTGTGCTTCCATCCACAGCTGTGATTATTAAATGTCAAATGACTGATGATTATTGTTTCTTAAAAATAGTTTATTTTGGCATCATAAAATTATTTGAATAGAAAAAGTGTTCAAAATGCAATACGGCTAAAGAATTTCTTATATTTTTAATTTTAATGAAACTGTTTCTCTCTTACAGGAGGTGAATTTTAAATACAATACTATAACAATATTTATTTTAAAAAGAAGGTTTGTTTTTGAAGGGTGAAATTATAAACTAAACACCTGAACTCATTGATTTGAATAAATTATTCCAACTATGCAACAAACAATGCAATACAACAGTAATGCAGAGTAATTGTGCTGGCTGACTATTTGGAGCACTGCAGTGCAAGTGTTGTGGCTGTATATTTTTACACTGGGTTAACATGCAATAGCAGACCAAGTGGCATATGATTGATAGATAATATTTAGATATTTCCAATGCTTCAAGTGTTTTTCTGGAAGAAACAGAACGTTTCAACAGGTTCAACAAATTCCTGTCGTCTTTAGGTGTTACTAACAACCTTAGCCTACATTTAAAACTATTTTTTTCCCCTAAACTATACCAATTCCAGGAAATACTAAAAAACAACATGCTTAAAACTACGGTTGACTGTTAAAAACGTCAAGCATTCTTAAAAACTATTCCACATAACACAATTATACAAAGTATAAAACACAATATGAAATACAAAATATGAAAATGTTCAAGAAAATGCAGAGCAAGTTATTTAATACAAAAAATATTCAAAGTATCCAACAAGCTCTCCAATTCCATCAGGAAGGGGACTTGATTCCTCGCACCACTACACTCACGAGATGAACTCGCCACGAATGTCAAAGATGAACCAAAGAAAGACAGTTTTTGTAGGGTAAGATAACTGAGTATCAGGCTTGTCATTAGCTGAAAAGCAGACCAATACTATATGGTTTGGATTCCACGTAAATCTGTAAGTTCTTTAGTTGCCCTAAATTAATGAATGGCTCTTTTTAAGGGACAGTTGATCTTAGCAAGTAACAATGATTACACTCATTCATCTACAATCATCACACTCATTTCAACACTTATATTCGCCCACATCTCTATGAATCTGTGTCTAACTGATGAATAATAATAATAATGTTTATAGAAAAACATTGTTGCACACAGGTTCTCCAGCCCGAAACTACTCTCTAGTGGTTAATCTAAAAGTAATTCTTTTTCTTCTTTCTGGCATTATAGATCATTTAGTGCATATGAAGAAATACTTAACACTTAAGAACGTGGTAAATTATTTTAATGGTAGTCTTTACTTAGCATATTTTAACAGGGTGTGAAGACATGAGAATTCTGTAAAGAACTTGCAAGAGGATTTAAAGGAAGCAACAGATTATTAGGCAAATTAAATAAAGATTAACAACAGAGCACTGAAGGGAGTTGAAAAATGAAATAGACGATTAAAAGTTAACACTCATGGACAAGTTAGAAGCAGCATTCCAAAGGCAATTTTAAATTTGGCCTACAATGTTAATAGTTAAAACACTTTTAAATTCTATTCATTTATTTTAGAAATATATAGACGCCGATCGTAGAGATATGGGCGAATATGAGGGGTGCTGATTGTAGATGAACGAATCTAGTCATTGTTACTATCTGAGTTCGACTTAGCTCAGAAAGAACTATTTATTAATAGCCAGAGCTACTATGGGACCTACAGCTTTATGTGGAATCCAAACCACAATGATTTTCAGCTAACTGACAGGCCTGATACTCAGTTCTCCCCTCCACACAACATCTGAACATGGACACCCTAAGACTTCTTTAGTAGTGCCCATGTCGATGGCAACCATAGGGCGAACGCTGTGTCAGTATTAAGAGGACTGAGCATAGAACCTATCGCCTACAATCTCCACAACACTTTGTCCCCAAGTAGATGGGTTACAGCATTGCGCCACTAGTGCCGACTATAATAACTGTAAATAACTCTTTCAGATTTATTTTAAAATTCACCCAAAGGATTGAGAGAGCCAGTGGTCTTAGGTGTCAAGAATTTGTACCTGAGTTAGAGATAGCACAGGTTGGAATCCTGGCTTTGACTGTTAGTTTTATCAGTAATATTCACCTCCCATAAGGGTAAATACACAACGCAGTCTGGTCGCATATCCGCTGGTAGCCTAGCGGATTATCTGGCGGGAAGTTGGACATACTCACTAAAACGCTCAGTCAGTCGCCTGCCGCCCTTGTCATCTTGATGGCGTGTTCTATTGATGAAGAGTCTTTTCTTTTAGATAACTCTGCTGTCAGGTTTTTTTCATTATGTCAGAATTAAAGAACTAGTTTCTCCTAGACTGCAAAAGAACTGGGTAAAATGGCAGAAAGATCCGATAACGCAAGAAGAAAGACTGGTGTATTTACTCTGTGTATTTGACATATTATGTTCTACTTATATTTTTTTGTATATATTTGTAATAACAGACAATATTCAGCAAGGTATGAGTAACTTCCCATATTATTATGTAATGTCTGATTTTGCAATGAAGGAAAAAGTATACTTAATTTTGTTTATCTTTACTATAGGTCTATCAGCCCTCTGAGCATTGTAACATATAGCACACATACAACTTCTATTGTAATATTCACTTTATTAAAAATAATAATAATAATTTTTTTAAAACTGTAATAAAAATGTTACTTGTAATTGTTTTCCATTTGTATTATAAATCCTTAATTCAATGTTAAGGACGTACTCATCGTCACCATAAAATCCTTCATTTTCATTTGGTGGGTAGATCACAGTCTTCAGAATGAATGACACATGTTGAGAAGGATCCACTGAGTGACCGTAATAAACAAACGAAATGCGCACGCGCACATTGAACCATCTCTGCTTACTGGTATGTGAATAATGAATAATGATCTTTATTCACAACATCTTGACAATTAAATCAACATAAAACTTAAGTGAATAATACTAACCACTGTTTCCAGTAATGTGGTTAGTGACCAAAAATAATAATAATAAAATAAATTAACAAATAACAGTCCAATCTATGTAACAATCAACCTGGCAATTCTTGCTTAGAGCTTAGCACACTGCTACCAGCCAGGCTCCGTTGTGTGCGCACCCACTAGAACGCATGCTCCAATTCTACATAGCAGTAAGCGACCAGCTAGGCTACCAGCAACCTGCCCGGCTCCGTTGTGTCTTTACAAGGGTACAGTAAGGACTCTGTCTGATAAGTTTCCAGCATAGATCAATAGTTTTTGTGGAATGAAAAAAAAATGCCTTTATTAAAGGGGCAAAGTTAGGAATGTAAAGTCCTCTCTAACACTTAACCCCAAAATGGGATGGAAAAGAGATTTTTCATCTACACAAAATTTTTAAAATATTTTGTAGGTGACTGTTTACAAATAGCCTACTTTTCAACCAGCTGTTTACTTTATATGACGTAATAGCTATTCAGTGTTTAAGTAAGTATTTAAAGAAAAAAATCAATATTAGTAAGCCACCACTTGTAATATATAATCATGTGTTATATCTCTTATCTGGTCAGAAATTAAAAAAAAAAAATATATATAAAAGTAGATAATAAACAGATAACAGTTCTAATTTTATCTTAAAACCAAAGAATAATGATGGCAAATACTCCCTCGTGAAAGGTACAATATGATTTAAAACACGCTTTTGTTAAGTAAAAATAATTTTATCTCCTAAGACATTATTAATATATCTATTGATGGCTAAGTCAGAGGAAGTACTTAATGTAGAATAATTTTATGTAGAACATATGACTTGAGAAACAAATATCATAATATTTAAAATAACATATCACATTAATGTGCTTTGTTTACATCAGTAAATAAACATAATATTGTCTTTACCTTGTTTTTCAGAATGAATTTTAAAACAATGTTTTTTACCTCTTAAAATAATTAATTTTAATTAAATCCGGTTTTTTACATGGCTGATGTTCAAAGTAAGCAAGAAAGTGATACCAAGTCTTCGACAACTCTGAATCGATCGTCTCTAATTGAAGATAGCTCCCTTAGTGTCTTTGTAAAGGTATTATAACAGTAGTCAAACCCCATTTCACGCAAACTGCTCCATCAAACTTTCATGGCCAAGTCTTTTTAAGCTAAGTTTGTATAAAAAATTTATAGAAATGTACTTTGCTATGCTAAACCAAGCATTTAATTACTAAAAAAAAAAAAAAAAAAAAAAAACAATAGGCATGCAGTTGATAGTGAACAAAAACTAGTTAAATATAATAATTTAACCCTTTTGAATACAAAGTTATTTTAAAGGTTTTTTCAGACCTTTAGGGAGATGACTGTATATTAATAACTATAAGTCATATCTTATTGAATCTTTTTTTATTTGACAGACTAAAAAATGGGATTTTATTACATATGTATTTAAGCTGAAAATATGTATAGGTAAATGTAATAGGTACCCTACTTATAACTTGTAACTATACTTACATAAATATTTAAACCCTCCCTAAACACGATAAAAAATATTGAGAAGTAAACCTACATGGTTTTTGTAAGTAATGTGTTTCAATACAACTAGAGAATGTTTACTCTGAAGGAAATGTACAGTTAAGAACTATTGATATTTATTCCCAGTTCAAGCAAGACCCTAAAACCACAATTTTCAAGCAATCTAGACATTGTTATGATAAACATGCAGCAAATATCAAAACCTGGTTCCAAGTATACTTTTACTGTGTAGATTAGAAGTTCGCCGTTTCCCTACAACTATGAACTTATGATATACCGGTAGCCTGTAGTAAGTTCGTATTTAGTCGGCAATAGTGGTACAGTGCTGTAACAGTAGCTACTTGGGAACAGTGTTGAGGATATTGTAGGTGATAGCTTCTATGCTCCGGTCCCCTTAATACCGACTCAGCGTCCGCTCATTGGTTGCTATCGACGTGGACACTACTATAGAAGTCTAGGGTTTTTGTTGTACAGCAGACAACAAATAATAATCAATAACACTGTACGTGTATGGGTGGGTCGATAACACTGTATGTGTATGGGTGGGTGGGTGGGTCGATACTACCATACGTGTATGAGTGGGTGGGTTGGTCAATACCACCGTACTTGTATTGGTGGGCGGGTGGGTCAATAACACTGTACATGTATGGGTGGGTCAATACCACCGTACGTGTATGGGTGGGCGGGTGGGTCAATAACACTGTACGTGTATGGGTGGGTCAATACCACCGTACGTGTATGGGTGGGCGGGTGGGTCAATAACACTGTACGTGTATGGGAGGGCAGGTGGGTTATGTTGGATGGTAGTCAAGGTTCGGATGTTGTGTATGGAAGAGAACTGAGTGTCGGGCTTGTCAGTTAGCTGAAAATCAAACCAACACTACTAAACCACTGAATTCCACGTAAAGCTGTAGGTCCTTTAGTTTCCCTGGCTATTGTGCAAATAGTTAGCTCTTTGTAAAAACAGTCGACCTTAGTAACAATGACTACACTCGTTGATCTACTTTCATCACACTCATTTGCCCCTCATATTCGCCCATATCTTGACGATCAGTGTCTTACTTAAGAATAATGAATATAACTACGTTCATCTCAAAAGAGTTAGTATGCAATTAATTAAGTTGCATTTAAACTCAAATATTAAGTATAATTATTATCAAATAACACCCAATAAAATACTTAAAAGCAAGATAAAAATACATAACTTATTGAATATTTAACACATTTAAAAAATTAAATACAAATGAATATTCACAACTGTACCCAATTTTGCACAGGCCAAAAGGCACTGAAGAAGATATTCACATACATCGACACAGCCTTGTCCATATTTTATGGTGAATGTAAACAGGTGATGATTGTGCATAATCTCTGTTGTCTTGATACTAAGGTTGACCTCCTTTGAAAGGGAAATTTATTAATAGCCCAATAGCCAGGGCAACTAAGGGATCTACATCTTTACGTGGAATCAAACCCACATAGTATTGGTCTGATTTTCAGCTAATTGACAAGCCTGATGTACCAGTACCTACATTCTCCAGAACACTGTCCTCAAGTAGCTGGATTTGAAAGGGCCATTTGTTAATATCCCTATAGCCAGGGAAACTAAGGGACTTACAGCTTTACGTGGAATCAGAACCATGTAGTATTTGTCTGATTTTCAGCTAACAGACAAGCCTGATATTCATTTCTCTTCCCCTAACAATTTGATTATATTTAACATGACACAAAACTGTTTATTTATTGGACAGTTACAAATTGGTAATAAAAGACATTTTTAATTTATTTTTGAACATTACACATACCGTCAAACAGGCTAACTTGGGACAGTTTTCAACTTTCCCGCCATTTTATGCCTACTCTTAATTTAGGGGAAAATTAGTTTTCTCATGTAAAACTTAGGTCTTAGTTAGTACTTTCAAAAAACATTTTCAAATTTTCGCTAAATTACCCACGTTGCTAAAAAAAAAATAAAAACATGGTGTCCCAAGTTACCCTTGAAGGTTGGCTAACTTGGGACAGTTATATAAATTCAGTGTTAAGAGTTGTTAAGGTCTCTGTAGGCTAACTTGGTACTGAGAACTTTGTGTTAAACATTGTTCATAGTTAAAATAACATTGATTTAGCAAATTTTACAGTATGGTAATGGTGTAAATAATGAAGTATGTTTTTCCCCGTTGGAAAAAATTGAAACAAACAAAGAACATGTGCGGAAAAATGAATTAAGACTCAAATTAGTGTGAGATACAGAATTATTTTAATTTGAAAAAACAAAGTGCTCCATAGTACACATGGAATTAAAACTATACTTAGTCCATTTCATATGGAAAAATATACCTCCCCCTTGACACATTAATGGGCTTAACTTCCTCCATGATCTGTGAGAAATCCACGGTCATAATGTCATCGATTTCTGGAAAAACATACACATTCATGGCTTTGGTTGATCTTCTAAAGAACTTTACTTCAACATCAGAGTTTTTAACAAATAAAATCTTGCCAATAAACTTTTTTACGCTTTCCTTTTTAGTTCCCTTGTCATACAACACTTTAACCACCACGAAAGAATCAAGAGTGAGATCTTGCAGTTGCACAGTTTTCTTAGGCAGCGCACCACTATAAGCTGGTTTTTCAAGCTGATTTTCTCCGCTGTCATGATCTAAAAACATTTCATCCTCAGAAGAAAAGTGCATTTCGTCAGACATGTCCTGAAGAGAATAGTGTCCATCCGAATCCTCGTCACTGGATTCTTCAGCTTTAGTTTTTTTTCTCTTAATTGGTCTAGTAGTTTTGGCTTCTGTTGTTACAGGTTCACTAGAGTTCTTATTTAAGTCATCCTGGATCACACTTTTTCCTGGAGCAACATCAATTTTTTTCTTCTTTTGTTTTCTTAGTGGAGTTGTTTCACTTTTTCTTGCCTCTTCAAGGTAAGCTTCGAAGCTGTTTACTATGAGTGAGTGGTTAGAATCACTACTTGCACCGTCTTTAGCTTGTGGATCTTTTTTCTTAGCCAACCTCTTTAAAACCTGATCTCTGTTTAGAGGAACAACGCCTGCTGCTTTGAAACCGGACTTAACATTGTTGACAGTTGCTTCCTGGCCCATAGAAACTAAACATTTATTTAGTAGACGAGGGAAAACATCTTTTGAAACTCCTCCACGATTTTTGCTCTTCCATTCATCCAAAACTTCTCTCCACTTCACCTTTAGGGGTTTAAAAAATGCTACGTCAAGCGGTTGGCAAATACCTGTGCTGTTAGGTGGTAGCAAAACGAATCTTATTTTGTTCTTGACACACTCATCAATAACCCAAGGCGAAACATGACTCGCCAAATTGTCACCAATTACAACTTTAGGGCTGTCTTTAAAGTTTTTGAAGTAGGGTAAAACGATTGTTTTAAACCAATCTTCAAAGATTTCCATAGTAAATCACCCACTTTTTGATCGGTTGTACACTGTACCTTTAGGCCCATTTTCACACCAAGAGCTATACAAGTTCTCTGCTTTATACACTATGTATGGTGGTAGTAAGCTTCCATCTGAAGCCGCACTGAACATAACTGAAGTACTGGACTTTGACGAATCGATTATCCTCTCGGGGTGGCGTATTCCACGCCGTACTATAACATTTTTTCTTCCCGGGTCATCCGTCAAGTTTGTTTCATCATAATTTACAATCAGATGAGGGTCCACGTCTTTCAGTGTGGCTGTAAGTTCATCAAAGTACTGATTCACTGTTTCAGCATTCACACCTGCTCTGGATCTTTTAACATTTTGACATAAGCGTTTTGTCAGGGTATGTGAATATCTTTTAACAAAAGACATAGCCCAATCTCTGCCTGGCATATTGTTCTGAAACCGCCTTTCACTTACACCTTGCCTGTCCAAAAATGATTTCACAATTAGTCGAATATCAAAAATAGTAAAGGGAAATCCCCAATCTCCAGCCAAAGCTATACACTCTGCTATTACTTCCTCACTCTCTTGATCAAACACATATGGACGGCCAACCTTCCCAGTGTTTTTTTCATTTTTCTATCGGTTTAAAGTTGACTTCGACACACCAAACTTTTCAGCCGCTTTGCGAAAGGACATGCCTTTTCCAACTTCCATAAGTGCTTTTTCCATTTGTTCATGATCAAAGTCTTTATATTTTCTCTTTTTTAAGTTCTTTTCTGTCTTTTTTCCATCCATTTTAGTCAATCTGGAACAATAAAACACATTATTAGTTATTATACACTTTTATACATATAAAAAAACAGAGTAGGCTAACTTGGGACACTGTCCCAAGTTAGACCACTCAGTGCCGATGGGATTTTTTTTTTTACTAGTCAACTAGAGCTGGCAATACTGGAAAAACAGAACACTGAAATTGTACTACATATTTGAGGTTATGTTTTGAACCAATTCAAAACCTAATAGATTTAAGAGTAATGTGTGTACAAGCAAAGTTTTACAAGGTTTAATTTTGATGTTAAGTTTAAAAGCACATGTTTTAATTACTAAATGACACTTACCTGATCATTAAAAATCCAGAATGTGATGAAAAACCAGTAACAATACACTGCCAGTACACTCAAACTCTTCAAAGCTCATTAACTCAACACCAAGTGAAGAAGTAAACAAAATAAAAAAAAGCAACAAAACGTCCCAAGTTAACCTACTGTCCCAAGTTAGCCTGTTTGACGGTATTTAAGTCTGCTTTTATTTTTATCCATACAAAGATATGGGTTAGAAGATTCTATAAATAGAGCTGAAAATAAATACCTTCATAATTTCAGACAGTTTCATCAGAAATAACTTCACGTACATCACATTCTATTGATAATTGCTTAGAAGAAACTATTGAGTCAATAAAATCTACAGAGGAAATATGCAAAAACAATGAATGTTATGAGTTTAAAGCAATTCAAAAACCTAATCTATATCAAGCATACTTTGAAAAGACAGGTAAGTATATTATTAGAACATTGATATAAGGAAGTAACTCAACCACTTTTTACTACTGTACATACAATTATTTTCATTTCTTATTTATTCTTACTTAAAAATCAGAAACAACTTAATACAATACAATACTTACTCTTTGCCATGACAATGGGTGAGTGAGTTAGAAACAATGATAACATTTGTACTCCAGACACACTTTGAACTGTTATCAGTCAAATTCAAAATTTTACTTATCATGTTTATCCCAATTTGAAAGGTATGAGTTTCATCGATCCACTTTGCCTACGGGATAGAGAAATACTTGCTACTATGAATGACTCTGCAATTAACATCAATAACAGCCTGTTGGATCAGCTGCCTGCAGAGGAGATGATTTAAGAGTCAGTTGATTGTGAAGTGGAGGTGGAGTATGCAGTTTCGTATCCCACCAGGGACCGGGACCCCCCTTAGGTGATATAGGCTCCATTTTTAGGTGGGAATACCAATCATACTACTTCGTAACATACATTCTCCTAAACTGTGCAATGGTACACCAGACTTAAATCAAGGTCCTGGCCAAACATGTTATTGAGTCAACTATAAACACAGGTGCAAGCGAGAAAGAGATTAGTTTCATTCCACAAATTCCATTAGACTATCACTTCACAGTGCAATTCACAGTCAAAGCATGCTTTGCCATGGCCATTAACAAAGCCCAAGAGCAAACTTTAAAAAGTTGCTGGAGTGTATTTATGGAATGACTGTTTTTCCACAGTCAATTCTATGCTGCTTGCTCTAGACTCAGCTCCTTGAAAAACCTTTACATTTTGCAGCCTAAAGGATGAACTGCAAATCTAGTTTACACGGAACTTCTCTGATAACAGATTCATAACTTCTAACCCTATGTTACGTCAAGCTTTATTTAATAGCTTTAACTGTACATAAATTTGTAACTGTAAATATAAATATATGGTCTCTGTTTGATGACCTCCCCTTGTTTAATGTTGTTGTTGTTAGCACAATTATTTGTTGAACAC
Organism: Stictocephala bisonia; assembly: GCA_035578905.1. Classification (NCBI taxonomy): domain Eukaryota; kingdom Metazoa; phylum Arthropoda; class Insecta; order Hemiptera; family Membracidae; genus Stictocephala; species Stictocephala bisonia. The sequence goes on from JAQJVL010000186.1 coordinate 835,764, forward strand.
TGTACAAGTCCTTAGGACGAAATCACCTTGAGTATGCTACTGTTATATGGAATAGGGACTGGGTGTACACAAATGCAGCGAAATCCAGAGGAAATTCCTCTCATGGATGGACTGGAGGTTTTCGGAGCTTGGTGAGCTGGAAACTTGTGCAGAACTGAATTTGTCAACCTTATTCGCTCGTCGAGCTGTGACTGATCTCTAATTTTTTTACAGAGTGCTTCATGGCCACGCTGGTTCAGTTAGTTCAATACATTAAATATGTATTGGTCTAAGAGTTTCAGAATATACCTATTGATTAAGAGATCCATTTATTTGCTCATACTTTGGAGTGTGTGATCCAGTGGTTGGATGTGCTAGCATTGCAAACAGGCTTCACCACCTAGTTTTTTCGATAGTAATAATGGCTGGCTCCTAAGATGCTGAAAGCAGCATATGATCATTGACTGTGTGTCTAAATTTACCCTCAGCCAATAAACCAGAAATTCTCTTCTCGAACTTTCATATAATAGACTATGATTCCATTGTTAATCATAATATAATTTGTACCATTGTTAATCACAGTATTAGCTTAATAAGATGTTTTTATTAATCAACAAGATTTGCTTGAATAATTTATATAAAATATCAGCTAAACCAATTAAATGATAAAACATATTATATTAACTTATCTGCGGTTAAAAAATCAGGTAACTTGTACAACCTAGATATTATGATAACACAGAACAAAGGGAAGTGTAACAACAAAGATAAGCCTTCCCTTCCAGAACAAAGACAAACAACATTTGACATCCCTGCCAACCTCCCAATTAACATAATCAACCACTGACACCCCTGTCAACTCTATTCAGCAAACACAATCAACCTTCGACATCCCTGGCAGACCACTTCAAACAAACACAATCAGCCTTTGACAGCCCTGCCAACCATTTCAAACAAACACAATCAGCCTTTGACAGCCCTGCCAACTATTTCAAACAAACACAATCAGCCTTTGACAGCCCTTCCAACCACATCAAACAAACACAATCAACCTTTGACAGCCCTGTCAACCACTTAAAACAAACACAATCAACCTTTGACAGCCCTGCCAACTCTATCCAACAAATATACCAACCTTTGACAGCCCTGCCAACCCCACCCTACAAATACAATCAACCTTTGGCAGCTCTGCAACCCACCCATACACGTACTGTGGTATTGACCCACCCGCCCACCCATACACGTAATGGTATAGACCCATCTATCCGCCCACCATTACACGTACAGTGGTATCGACCAACCCGCCCGCCCATACACGTACAGTGGTATAGACTCACCCAAACACCCATATACATAGGTACTGTGGTATTGACCCACTCGCCCGCTCATACATGTACAGTGGTTTTGACCCACCCACCCACCTATACATGTAATGGTATAGACCCATCCATCCGTCCACCCATACACATAAAGTGGTATTGACCCACCCGCCCGCCCATACACGTAGATTGGTATAGACCCACTCGCCCACCCATATACGTACTTGTGGTATTGACCCGCCCGCCTGCTCATACACGTACAGTGGTTTTGCGTACGGATAAATATCATGTACGTGTATTGGTGGGTGGGTGGGTAAATATATAATAGTTTCGCATTACCTTGTATTATATATTGAAACACATTACATTGTATTATATATTGACAAGGTGTTAAGGTATTGACACGGACTGTTAATTCAAGGATAATAAATTTATTAAAATAGATAAATATACATATTATTTGAAGTAAAAAATATACAAAACCCTTAATTGTATATATATAATTTTTAAACAAATTTTTTACAACATATCCCTTCTATTTCAGTTATTGCTGGTTCTAAAATGTAAAGTTGGCTAGCGGTTACAATAAAGGAATTGTTGAATAAAGAAATTTTATGGAGAGAAGTTGACAAAAATTTAGATCCGCACCGAGTGTTCCAAGTACAGGTCTGAGAAATGTAAGCAAAAGGCTGGGACAAATAAGTTGGGGAATTATTTTTAGGATTGAATACAAAATGGTGAAAATAAGAAGCATACAGATTTTATTCAATTTAAGGAGAGAAAGTTATTTGATAAACAGGGTAACATGACCTCGACGTTTAAGTTTGAAAATAAAAGTGTTACAATAGTTTTGGGCAGACTGCACATTTTTTCTAGTACTTTTTTTAGAACACATAGTACATTCTTTCTACACAAAGATTGTCTAGGAATTTATGGTCTTTTAACATTCATTATACATAATTAAGACGCCGTAGAGATGACACGGATGCATGTGAGGAGCAAATGAGTGTAGATAAACAAGTGCAGTCATTGTTACTAACTAAGGTTGACTGTTGCTTAGGAAGAGCCATTTATTCACAACCCAATAGCCAGGAAATCTAAGGGACCTACAGCTTTATGTAGAATCCAAACCACATAATAATGGTCTAATTTTCAGTCAACTGACAAGCCTTATACTCAACTCAGTTCTCTTCCCTACAAAACATCCGGACCCTGACTACCACTCAACATGGACAACCCAGACTCTCTAGCAGTGTCCACGTAGATAGAAACCATTGAGTGTACGCTGTGTTAGTATTAAGAGGACCGTGCATAGAACCTGTCGCTTACAATCCATATTGCACTTTTTTCCAAAAAAAGTGCCGATTTGTGAAGACCACATTACAAATAAACATCTATTTGTGATTCGTTGGGCTTTTAGTTTTGTTCACTCACACTTGCCAGACCTTAAATAAATGTATTAGCACTTGCATAAAATAATGCAGTTTTTAAAAAAATATAAGACTTATTTTATTAACAAAACAATTTATTAACAAAACAATAAAATCTCATAACTGAGGATAATCTGAATAGAGTTCGCAAGATACATATATAAGAAATTTATTCCAAATTAAAATTGCATTAATTTTGTATCGAATATGAAATTAGAAATGGATCTAATCTTTTTATAATCAATAATATGTTGTAGATCCTGCTGAAGAAGGAGAGACAGGAGAAGAATTCTACCTTAGAATGTTGAAAGAACAGAAGTTAATTCCTGCTAAGAGAATATCAATGTGTTTAAGAGGACCGTCTATTTCCCTTCAGGTTAAAAAATCATTGGTATTAACTAACTTTGAATAAAATTAAACTTATAATTCAAAAATATTTATTCGCACAAAGAATGCTTTTATACATACAACATTTTTATATGAATATACTCCTTGCATAGATCAGTCTGTGTGCGTAAAGGAGTCTCATGTTTAATGCTTTTCTACAGCTAGAAGAACATTAAAAGAATAAAAATATTTACTAAGATAGAACTACAAATGGATCTCTTAATCGAAAGGTATATTCTAAAACTCTTAGACCAATAATCTTAACTGAACCAGCGTGGCCGTTAAGTACTCTATCAAAAAATTGCAGATCGGTCATAGCATAACAAGCTAATTAGGTCGACAAATTCAGTTTTGCACGCTATTGTAAAATAAATAAAGCACTATTGAAACAAAATTATATTTTTATATATTCACGTTTTATAAGTATAATTAAAATGATGTTGACAATTCATGCCAATGGGTTAGTGTATTACAAAGAAAACCAATGTGCATCAGAATATTTCACTCTCTAAAGCTGAGGTATAAAAACTAAGTAAACAGAACTAAATATAAAAAAGCAACAAATAAATAAAAAAAAAGCTTGCGTTGCCAAACGTTTTTCATTTAAGTTAAATTCCTATTGAAAATATCAATTATTTTTCTTGGTTATTGTTAGTCTCTTACATTCTTACTTATGAGACGCCGACACAATGTTGTGCACATTTTAAAGCGAATATGAATGATGATATGAGTGTAGTCTGGTTAATAACTGAGTTCAACTGTTCCTAAAAAAAGGGCAATTTATTACTAGCCAGGGCAACTAAGGGACCTACAACTTTACGTGGGATCCGAACCACTTATTGTTGGTCTGATTTTCAGCTAATCCTCTCAGAGGACCAACCTGACTTTGATACTCCTGAGGCTATTAACTGGCATTTGTTTCAGTATTATAATTTGGACTCCAGACAAGTGATATCACTTTGTGAAGCTATGCTGATCAACGAAGCTGTGAAAGATCTCAACTTGAGTTGTAATAGATTAACTCTTGATGCTCATTACCATTTAGGACAGCTGATAAGAAAATCAAAATCTTTAAACTCTCTACAACTCCAACACTGCAAGTAAGGCTGCTAGCTGACAGGATTTGGTATAGTGCTATTGAGTAATTAAGTCCATTAAATTTTACATTTATATGCAATAAATAAATTACTACTGTTTATGCATACAACTATAGACCTGCCTTCAATGTCACTGCATTAAACCATTTATACAATATGTGTATAAATAAGCTAGCCGTCAGCCCTCACTTTGCTACGGGGTGGTTCTCTAGGCTTGCTTACCTTTCCCTCCGTGGTTCTCTCTAAACCAGGGGTTCCCAAACTTTATTGTAGCACACCCCCTACTGTTTAAATGAATGCCTCCTGCACCCCCCCCCCTTACACAACAAATTGTATGGAATGTTTAGGCATATACAAAAAATATTTATTTCTTCTTTCACAAATCAACATTTTAAGTTTCAGTTTACTGGGTAAAGAAGTACTGGTAAGAAAGAAAGAAGTTGGTATGTTAGTGAGATGGATGAGCTTGCATTTTTCTGTCTTATTTCAAACTGGTCTCCCGCGCCCCTTGACTTGTCTGGATGCCCTCCCCCCCCAGTTTGGAAACCCCTGCTCTAAACCATCACATCGATATAAAAGTTCAGCCCGCTGCCGTTATCATAAATAAAGTTTTATAGTCTAGAAAATCCTCCCTATAAGTCTACTTTAGGGGGATGTAAAGTAGTGCAATCATGTCAGAGTCATTAGCAATCACCTTAAACATTTCATGATGAAAACCAAAGTAAGCTTTTATGTTACTTTTTTTGTATTAGCTGTTTGAAATAAATTACTAAATAAAATTAATGTCAATATACTCTTATGGGAAAAAAGAAACACTGAGGGACTATTTCTACCCCTTTCGAGAAAACTGAAATTTCGAGAAACCCTTTCTTAGCTGTCTCTATAATACAAAAGCTAACTTCTCTTCAAATTTCATCAACATTTGTTCAGTGGTTCTAGAGATAGATGGTTCAAATGACACGATTTACTGATAAAAACCATTTTTACACAGGGAATTATAGAAACTACGAAGAAAACCTGTGCTCAAGAACGGAAAGGACCCAATCAATTTGGTACCGGTACGGTCTTTGTAATTCATTGACTTCATACCCATTTCAAAATACATTTCCTACACTCTCACTATAATCATCAAACAAAGTTTATATTCTAATTAATGTTAACTAACGACCACTATAGGAAAAGCCATCAAAAGCTGATAACTTATGGGATCAACTTGAAGAAATAACAAACTTAATTTCCAAAACACGTGAAAATAATTTTAGGTAACTTGAACGTTCAGCTGGGCAAAGTGATGAGCTTTAGAAACACAACAGGAATCCAAACGACGAACAAGTAAAAGTGAAAATTCAACAAAAAATCCCCCTGCATAGTATAGGGGTTTTTTATACTAAACCAGACTCTGTAAAGATCACTCTTGTATTGAACAGAAATTAAAAAGACTTTATTTAGAGCGAAGTTAGGACTTTAGAGTACTCTCTACCACTTAACCTCAAATACGTGGAACCTGAAAACAACTCTTCAGATTAGAAATATTTAAAAATATTTATACATACCTGTCAATAGTTCAAAATGAGGTGAAGAAGTTTTATTCTCTCACAACATGTTTCAATATAAATATATTATATATAGAGAAGTCTGGGGTGTACATGTTGAATGGTAGTAAAGGTTCAGATGTTGTAAGTGGAAGAAAACTGAGTGTCAGACTTGTCAGTTAGCTGAAAATCAGACCAACACTACGTGGTTCGGATTCCACATAAAGCTGAAGATCCTATAGTTGCCCTGGCTATTGGGCTATTAATAAATAGTCCTTTCTGAGCTAAGTCGAACTCAGATAGTAACAATGACTACACTCATCATACCTCTCATATTCGTCCATATCTCTACGATCGGCGTCTTAAAATTGAATAATGAATCATCTTCAGGTGAATACATGAAACATTTTGATAACTTTAAAAAAACTGAGCACAAAAAATATTAATTAAAAATAAAAAATTAAAATGTAGAAAATTAAAAGAACAACCAATACAATTCTGTTAAGTTGATATATAAATATTAAATGTTTCCATGGTGTATTAAATGGTGACTTCAGATTAGATCGTGTAGGATCACTATGGTCACCTTTGTTGATTTCAAAAAAGCCTATGTCTCTGTTGACAGACAGTCTTTGTTCTATACAATGGAAGAGTTTGGAATTTACAAGAAAATCAGAGCTCTTATTCAACAGACACTTAGCAATATCACATTCAAGCTTAAATTCGTGGGAGGAGGCCCAAACTGTTCGAAATACTCACAGATGTCTGCCAAGGTGACGGCTTTACCACTCCTCCTCAATATAATTTTAGAACCTGGGAAACTAAAATCAAAAAAATACAGATTGGTAAAAGAAAATATCAGAGGATGGACATTATATGCCTGGTTTTTACAGACTATCTCGCTATCGCTATCCTTACTGATAGCGAAAAGAAACTCTCAAGGAGAGTCATAATATGTAAATTTATTTACTGTAGCTCATCCATTGCACTTACGTTTCTACCTATTTATTAATACAAACATTCAATGTTATTACTTTGCGTATTCAACAGTTTTCATTTAATTTCCCTTATTTATCAGCTGATGGTTAATTAAATAAAAATAATAACTCTATTAGATTGCAAATGAAACTTTAAAGGCCCGTGGGCAAAGCTATACAGTCAGATCCGAATGAAGCCATGCTTAAAACAATCCCCAAGGAAAAGTACATAACTTCCCAAAGTTTCTTGATGAACAAATGAGTGGTGCAGTAATGCATAAAATACAGACAGACATGCATTTGGTGTGAATATTATAAAAAAAACCTTACACTGAATACAATAAATCTTACTTTACTTTCTCTAACAAACATTGTGAATTATTATTCGTTCATTATTCATCATTAAGACACCAATCGTAGAAATGGGGGCGTAGAAGTGTAGTCATTGTTACTAACTAAGGACGACCGTTCCTTAGAAAGAGCTACTTATTAATAGCTTATAATAGAAATATCTATAACCTTTTGAATATTATAAACATCATTATTTAAATCTTAACAGTTGTTACAATGTTATGAACATCATTATTTATGTTTGGACAGCTGTTACTTCGTTAATTTTTGATTAATTTAAATCTTTTCCTGTAATAACAATTACCAACAAACTTACAATTAGGGTTTTCAGGGTGAAAATATTGAAAAAATGAATCTTAATTGTAGACACACCTCAAACATAACATTGGTCTGGAAATATGGGAGGTGTTTCATAACAAAAAAATGGCTTCTTGTATTATACATTATAAGGAGTCTAGGTGTAGTGCCCTATAACATAGCAGCAACTAACAAAATTAAAAGTCATATATTATATTGTAATAAAAAAATTACTTTAACTCCATATAAATTTTAAGGAGTATGCAGCATCAAATTGAGTTATATATTTTTAAAATATATTTCAGTACATCAGATTTAACTGAGTGCTTTATGTTTACTAATCTGGCTTGTTTCAGTTTAAAAAAATAATATTTACTTGTATTGATAACAATAGTCATTCAGTCACTCTGTTAGATAAAATGTATTTGTTCAAGTATATCACAAGATGGGTCTGAGCGGTTGATCAAGAAACTGCCATTCTTCTCACTTTCATCTAATTTAACATGTGGTTTGCACTGTTTACATTTGCAATTGCATTGTTGTTTGTTACTGTGTTATTTCTGTACGATATTTACTATTACTATATCCGTAATGTTTATTTCTGATCATCAGGATTGGTCCAGAAGAAGTGGAACTGTTGGCCAGTGGGTTGGAAGTTTGCGAAGGCCTCTCCAGTCTTGATCTAAGCTACAATGAAATAGGGGACGAAGGAATGAAAATTCTTGGCGTTAAGCTTGGTTATAATATAACCATAAAACAGTTAAATTTAAGCCACAATTATTTGACACACGAGAGTGGTTTCGCCCTATCTGAAACTATGGAGGAGAACATGGGTCTTGAGCACTTGAACCTGTCGTGGAACCAAATTAATAAAGAACCAGGTAATGTACAATAACTAAGGATATATGTACACAATCCAACATGATTTAAATGATATTAAATTCATCTTAAATTTTACAAATCACTTCATATCTTTGGTTATTTATTTAAGGTCAGTGACTTTATAAAATAAAATGATGTATTTTATAGAGTCAATAAGAAAAAAACTGATTCAGAATGTATTATTAATCCATAGTCAATTCATGAGATAGCTAATAAAACTATCCTTTTATATTTCACTCTTTTATAAAGCTCGATATAGTGACTCACTGACACTAAATGTTGAGGCACTTCCCGGCGTCCTACTTCCATATATGTAAATTTGAATTGAAGCTCTTTGTATTCCTCCAGGAAAATTAACAAAAGTTGATTTTTCTCACTCATAAACAAGTTTCTTTATTGGCCAGTTCCAATGTACGCGGGCTAGCTCAGAAAGTACTTGAGTAAAATTGTCAATCATCCACATGTGCATACATGTAATAAACAGAAAGAAAGAAAGAAATATGCACCTCGTATCTGAATTTTGACTAAAAAAAACAACAAATTTGGGGTATCGGGGCCAAAAAAGTAAAATATTTGAAATATAACATGTTTTGGTACTGACTTTACCTATTCAAATTGGCATTAAATTAAAGCTATTTTTCTCCTAAATTAAAATGTACAATCAGGATTAGAAAAGAGCAAATATTAAGGGGTCTTGTGCATATTCCTACAAGCTCAAGCTGGCAAGTGAAGAAAAATAAATAAATAATTTAAGATGAATAACATGCGTAAAAATGACTACGCTAAGATTTCAATTTATTTTGATAAGAAAAAATAGCATCTTCTGTATTTTTATTAGTATATGGAAATTGTAAAATGTTAATTAATTATAGGTTTAAAGAAGTTTCTTACCACGGCCTCAGAGGGAAATGAAAATCTTAAAAGTCTTGACTTATCATGGAATGGCCTTGGTGGTGACAAAATTGCAAATATAGTAAAAACTTTCATGTCAAATCACAGCACATTACAGGAACTTAACCTATCTCACAACAGGTGAGTTACAAGAGGAAATAACAGTGTTACTATATTTATTTTGGTTTTATAACTTTTAGTTATAGTTAAATAGTATCTAGAATTGAGCTATTGTGAAACATGAACTGTTAACATGAAATGAACTGTTAATTTGTATTAATTCATAACAAAATGCAATACCCCCACCCATACATGTGGGTGGTGGTGATCCTCATACCAATATTGTTTGGTGGTATTGACCCACCAAACAATACAGTAAAGTGGTAATGGTCCTTCCCTCCTTCCATAAACGTAGAGTGACAAGCCTTATGTCCATCCATACATGTAGAGTGACAAGCCTCCAGCTCATCCATACATGTAGAGTGACAAGCCTCATGCCCATCCATACATGTAGAGTGACAAGCCTCATGCCCATCCATACATGTAGAGTGACCAGCCTCATGCCCATCCATACATGTAGAGTGACGAGCCTCATGCCCATGCATAACAGTATAGTAGAAGTGATCCTCTCGCCCACTCACATTCAGAGAGAGGTGAATATCACTGTACGTGCATGGGTGGGTAATTTCCACCGCACATGTACAGGTGGCCGTAGATTAATTAAGTGAACTACCATATGTGTATGGGTGGATGAAACTAAACGTGCATGAGTGGGTGGATGGGTAGAGTTAAACTTTCAAACTCTAACGAAGGTATGGTTATTTACAAAAGCACACAGAAAAATTGTAATGTATTATGAAACCTAGAGTGGTGACAGAACGTCATTAGGATTCCCTATTTCAATGACCAGATTGTCAGCGAGTCACGAGAAGTCCTCTGAACTTATGCCTCTGTGATATTGAAGGCGCTGATTGCCATTGAAACAGCACAAGTTATAAAGTGTACATATCATAATTGGACAAAAAACAACATGGATACTCCAGACTTCTCTATTAGTGTCCATGTCGATGGCAACCATTCGGCAGATCCTGAGTTGGTATTGAGAAGACCGAGCATAGAACCCATCGCCTACAATCTCCTCAACACTTTGTCCCAAGAAGCTGGGTTACAGCACTGCACTGCGCCACCAGTGCCAACTAGAATGAGATATTCCGAGCGGCTTAACCAGCTCTAAAAATTTTTGTCCCCTAAGTAGCCAATTCCAATGTAACGATGTATGAACGGGTGGCGTGACTGCTACTCATTATAGTTACTTACGTTTACAATACAATGAAAAATTGTTAAAGTGCAATAAAGATGCATTATTATTCTTTGCAATTTTTTGCTCTAATGCCTAACTTCCTACCTTCTAATCAAACCTAACAATATTATAGATTTGAAACTGCACCAGAAAACATAAAACTGGCAAAAGGGATGAGTGCTTCAGAATCTTTGCAGACAGTTAATTTGAGTTACAACGGAATAACAGCAGATGTTGGATTTTCTTTGCTCTCAAACATCAACCCAAAGGCCCATCTGCGGACTTTGCATCTTGATAATCTATGGGTTAAACAGGACTTTGAAAAGGTCAGTCAAATAAGTTGATTCGTACTTGTTTCTTAAAATTATTCCTTGGGAATTTGAGTTAATAATATAAATCCTGTTGTGTCATTTTGACATTTAGTATTTTAATGTGTATTTTCAATCGGTTTACTTATCCCTGTTTATTATCTGAGCCACAATAGTTTAGTTAAAAACTGATATTTTGAATTTCTAAAATAAAAATAGTGACTATACTCTGTTATACTTTGACACTTATTTTGAGATAGATTACCAATTTGATTTATGTTATATCAAAAAGTTAAAAACAGGTTAAAAATAGCTTATCTATCATGAGCTAACAAGCAATAGCATAGATCAGGCTAAATTCATTATTTACATGTATTAAAAAAGGGGCTAGACAAACAGTTTTGGTGCTATTTTTAAAGTGAAACTGTTTTATACCTTTTAAAAATTACCTATACAGGATGTATGAAAAGTATGGGACAGCATTATATTTATTGAACCATTGCAGATGAAGCAATAATACTTTACATACCTATGCTATACCTAAAAATATACTTTTTTAAGCAAATATAAATTTGTTGAATCTTAATGGGGACAGTCATAAGCAGGGCTCCTGATACCTTGACAAATTTTAAACGGAATTACACAGTGAGAGCAGAGTAATTTGCTATCTCACTTCCACCAATCAGTGCATATCACTGGCACTGGTGTATTCAGTGGCTAGATTTAGCTAGTTAACTATAGAAATTCCACATTTAGCAAGGACATAATAAGAATAAAATAACATAACTTAACTTACCATAAGTTCAAGATTTAAAATTAACTTTTAAGCAACAGAATCAAGAACTTCTTGTTTACAAGGACTTTTGAACTTTGCATTTCTACTATTGTACATTTTATACATATTTTCTATTTTGATTCACTATGTAACAAATGATATAAATTGAATTCAAATTAATTTTATATGAACAATCTTTTAGCTAAGGAAAGAACTTGAAACCCAATCTGGAATACAAGTGATTATTGAGGGTGTTTCTGGAGGAGCTGAGATCAAAGGTCCAGACATGAGGACTCTCCTACTTAAGAGAGCTAATTTTTTTGGGTATCAACCAAAAAAGAATAAGAAGGATTTTGGGTGGGTGTTTTAATACCTCTATTTTAATATATTTCCAGTTAATTTTAGATACTATGTAGATAATTATAAAAGTATACATACAATTTTCCCTGGCTATTAATAAATAGCTCGTTCTGAGGAACAATAGACCTTAGTTACTAAAAATGACTACACTCATCACATTCATTTGCCACTCATATTCACCCATATCTCTATGACGTACAATGGTATTGACCCATCCGACCACCCATACACGTACAGTGGTATCAATATTTGGGCGAGCCGGTGGCCGAGTGGTCTAAGGCGTCAGGACTTTGAGCTTGGGTTAGAGATAGCGCTGGTTCGAATCCGGCCTAGACTGAAAGATTTATCAGTAATATTCACCTTGTACTGTACAGGTTCGCCCCCTTACTCTGACTGAATAAGTTCCTCGCACAGATCAATGGTCTATGGGGAATGGTCAGAATAAGGTTAAGGAGATCGGCCTCTCATTTAAAAAAAAAAAAAAAACAAAAAAAAAACACTGTACGTGTATGTGTAGGCGGGTGGGTCAATACCACTGTACATATATGTATGGGCGGGTGGGTCAATACCATTGTACGTGTATGTGTGGGTGGGTGGGTTAGTACCACTGTACGTGTATGGGTGGGTGAGTGGGTGGGTCAGTACCACTGTACGTATATGGGTGGGTTAGTACCACTGTACATGTATGGGTGGGTGCGTCTTAGTAATTAATAACGAATAGTAATAATAATAAAGAAGGCAAATTTGTTTACAATAGAAATAACAAAATCATGTATTATAAATTCACATTCATATACTAACAAATTTTACTATTATTTAATTTGCCTCAGTCACCAGCACAGTGGCTTCACACTGCTGAGTGCAAAGTCCTAAGTTCAAGCACAGGCCTACAGGCCCATGTCAACTGGCAAGTTATATTTAAAAAACAATCATAAATTATGATCAACAATAAATATTATACCTTAAAAATAACTAAAAGTTAGAGACAAGTTGTCCTTTTCTGACAGCTAAATCTTGATTTTTGCTTTTCAAAACTTGCATCTGGTAAATAGAATTACATGTTTATTAAAAGCCAGTTAATTTCACTTGCAAGTATGTTTGGTCTGTCAGGAAAAACACCTTTTTTATAAGTCCAATTCTAAAACTAGATCACAATTCATTTTATCTACGTTTAAATTAAGATTTTAAACTGAGTAAATGGCAGTTAGATTTTATATGTATGAATAGTTGTTCGACATTAGTTCTACTGTCATCATCAATGTTGGCAAGCCTGCAGAGAGATAAACCTTAAATTTGAACTCTTCATTCCCATTTCCTCACAAATTTTCATACCTAACCATTTTCATTCCACTTATAAAATTTTTACAAATTTTATAAGTAGACTTTGCCCTTTTTTAAAAGCACACACACTAAAAGTGATTAAAAGATGAACTAATTGTCTGCCAATTAGTTGTCCGAGCACTTATTTGAAACAAATCGCCCTTAAATATCAGCACAGGCTCGCATCTTACAGCAAATACATTGCCTAGAACAGTCCATTTATTTCTGTAGTGAGTGGTTATATATATATTATGAAGAGCACCTTTTATATTTTCATTAAATTTCTAATGTTCTATTTAGTTTGGGAGTTCAAATAAATAGTTCAATATAAAAATGTTTTGCAGGTGGTTTCTTCTTAGACTTCAGAACGCTGGCACTTTAGTGCCTGTAAAAAAAGCAAAGTTTCTAAAGTTGTTAGATGAGGATAAGATCAAATATGATGAAGGTATGGTTGATGAACTTGCAAAAAGGTTCAGAGATGAAAATAAGAAGATAGATTTGAATTTAATGCTTGACAAATATTTAGAATTGTATCCAAACACCGCTCTGCCAGTACCAAAACAAAAAAAAGGCCGGCCAATTTCCAGAGGAGATAAGAAATCTTCTGGGAGTAAAAGAGGGAGTAAAGAGAGTAAAGAGAAAGGGACTAAAGGTGACACTGAAAAATCTAAAAAGAAAAAATCCTCAGCAAGGGTAACTGAAACAGAAGGTACTGAAGAAACTGAGAAAACTTTATTAGAAGGAGATGGAGAAGGTCTAGACCCTAACATAACTTTAGAAAAAGATGGAGAAGATCTAGTCCCTACTATAACTTTAGAAAAAGTTGGAGAAGATCTAGATCCTACTATAACTTTAGAAAAAGTTGGAGAAGATCTAGATCCTACTATAACTTTAGAAAAAGTTGGAGAAGACCTAGAACCTGTCACAACTTCAGAAAAAGATACCAGTCTCAAGGAAAGAGCGATTTTAGAGGAAGATACAGAAAAAAATGAAGAACAACAGTTGACAAAAGAAACTGAAGAAAACCCTACAACAGATAAGGGGGGTGAACTTGAAATTAAAAAATCTGAAGAACCTGTCGCAGAAAATAATGAATTATCAAATGACAATATTACTGACAATGTTACACAACAAACTCAAATAGAATCTTAAATTTATTTATATAAATATGAATAAATTGTTGTAACTATCAAAATCTTTATCTTATAAATAAGAGTTAGTATTTTTTAGTACAAACTTAATATAGTAAAATGTTTGGAAGAAACTTAATCTAAAACTATATACAGTGCTTACAACCTCATCACATCAGCTCCCTTTTCAGATCTCCAAATAACCCAAACCAGATTAGGAAAATGTAAGTGGTTATTTTTTTTTTAAAGATGCTTCTTTATTAGAGTACTTAAATAGTAGCACAGAAAAATATGTTCACTGTCCTCCCAAGCATTCTAGAATTTTCCCAACACAACTGTAAACTATATATGGAGAGGGGACGAGCCTTGTTGAGTAAGACACATGCATTTTCTGTTATGTTCCGTAAATTTACTAATTTTGATTGGGAAATTACTGTTAGAGTACAGTATATTCTATTTTATGTGCTCTTATTTGGTGAATTCTTTATTTGCCTATTGAGTCATTTCTTAGTAACTGGTTAGTATGTGAACTAAATGATTCAGTTTCCGTTCACCCTTAGAATTACGGTCAAGGCCAGCGGGTCCTGTTATCTGGCTCTGATAAGACCAAGTCTGCCAAGTCGTTATAAGCACTAATGGCTCCAGATACAATATCATCCAAAATGTCTGAGTCAGCTATTAATGTTATCACAACCATGCTGCCCTTGTAAATAAGCATCTGGCTGGTGGAGAAGTTATTAACAGACTTGTCTTAAAACTTGCAGCGGCACTGAGGTCTGTAGTAGAAGATGCTATTAAGACTGCACTGAGTGAGGTGAACAAGGAGGTGACTAGGCTCTGTGCCGAGGCCACGAGGCTGTCTGTTGTGGTGAGTGAGCTGGACAACAAGCGGGTGGAAAGAACTGATGACCTCGAACAATAGCAGTGACAAACAATGTCAGAATATTTGGCATTAAGGAATCTGCCGGGGAGGATACGGGTGGAATTGTGGTGGACTTGTGTCAGGACAAACTTGGATTGCAGGACTTCACTGTGAAGGCACTGTGCAGGAGACACAGAATTAGCAGATCCTGGACCTGACAGCGAAAAGTGACCTAGACCCATCATTGCCTGCTTCACAAGTTACCATGTCCAGCGCATGGTGTTCACACTGAAGAAATCATCTGGGAGGACCTGATCTCGCTGAGGAGAGCTACAGCGGACTACGTGGTTCGTAGCACATGGACCCAAGATGGAGGTGTGTTGTAGTTGTTTCTTCACTTTTGGAAATGATTTATGCAGATATTCTTATGTTATTATTTCATTTTTAAAATTGTTTTTATTTTTAATTTGATATTCACATTTCAGATCATACATCAGAATGTTTTCATTTATTTAACTGCCATTTTTAATAGGAACTGTGTCACTGTACTTTCATGGTTCTGAGGTTAGTCCACATATTACATTACTATATTAGTAATAATAAGTTGCATTCTTTATTTCATTTACTTGTAATTTAATTAATTGAGATTCAAACCTTCAATTAACTAGGAAAGTGATTTTATAACCAGACAAAAATCCATCAGTATCATTGGGTAATTCCTATTTAATATTAAAAATTAATTATTTACTATTTATTGAATTTTTTTATTAGTAATACTACAATAGCATAGGTTGATTACATGTAATTTGGATTTATCAATTGAAAAAGACTTGGGTTGTACTAAGTTGAAACCTCGTGTAGGGTTTCTCTACGAAATGATGGAAAAAGTCCAACAATCCTTGTTTACCCAATAAAATGGTAAAATATAAAAAAAGCTAAAAATACACAGAAATAATGTTTTACAGACATATCTGATTTTAGAGGTCAAATGTAAAACTGGCAAATTTTGACCCAATTTCGCCCCGGTAAAGTTTTTATAATCTATTTGATTTTGATGAGTTGACATAAAAATATAAACGTAAACCAAATTGGTACAAAATAAAATATATGCTCTGCTCATAAAAATTTAAGGAAATCATAAAAAAACCTTAATA
This sequence comes from Stictocephala bisonia, assembly GCA_035578905.1. Taxonomy (NCBI): domain Eukaryota; kingdom Metazoa; phylum Arthropoda; class Insecta; order Hemiptera; family Membracidae; genus Stictocephala; species Stictocephala bisonia. The sequence goes on from JAQJVL010000186.1 coordinate 852,115, forward strand.
ACTTTTTAATAGTGTTATTTTTTAACACATAATTTGAACAAAATCAATATAACTATAACAACTTTTAAAATATACCTATAAGTAAAATATCTGTAAAAATAATAACAGACCTTCTTTTCCAACATTTTACTATATGTAAGAATTGTGACTAGTTTCTAAAATCTACTGCTGATAAAACTTATAGGATATAAATATTAATCATCACAACATAACATAGATAAATAAGTAATTGGACTCACTTACTGTCGGTACAGAAATTATGTGCACCCGAGTTTGAAGGTTAGCTTTCTAAGAAACTAAGAGGCATACGAAAATCTAATCACACCGTTGTTTTCCTTGTTTAACTTTTCGTCATGCCATTGCATTTAAAAATGTTATTAGAAGTTTTCGTAGTTTTTATTCTAGTTTAAACAAAAAAGTACTGGGATTTTAACTAGCTTACATTGTATATCACATTTACACAATTATTACTAAAAAACGCGTTAATGTATCAAATTTATATTTTAATATCTGGTTTTATATAAATTTTATCGATTTTAGAATTTTAACTTTTTGAGAAAAAAAGTTCTTTCAATTCTCTGAAACATTGTTTTTTCGGCTTCTAGATGTTGTATATTTAATTAATTGGTCTTGTTGTAATCCTTATGACATGTTTAGTTACGATACATTACTTTCATATGTGTAAGTAAATGCAATAATTTTAAATTCATTATAAATAACTTTGCATCATTGCATTTATTCAAACATATGTAAGAAATGTATACTAAATATACATGTCATAAGGATTCCAACAAGACCAATTAATAATATAACCTCTAGAAGGTGAGAAAAATAAGTTTAAGGGAATTAATAACAGCTTTTTTTTTTGAAAAGTAAAAATTCTAAAATTGATAAAACTTATAGAAAACCTTCCTATTGTCCAGGTATTAAAATATAAATGTAATACATTAACACATTTTGAGCAATAATGGTGTAAATATGATATATACTGAAAACTAGTCAAATTTCCGGTACTTTTTTGTTCCAACTAAGATAAATATTATTAAAACTTAATAATCAATATATCATGACGTAAAATTAATGGTGTGATTAGATTTTTCGTATGCCTCTTAGTTTCTTAGAAAACACCCTTCAAACTTGGGTGCTAATAATTTCTGCACCGATAGTAGTTCGTTTGAAAAAAAATGTAAACAACCTGAGATCTACCTATACCAAACATAAATTTTGAAATGTAAGTGGCCCTGGCAGTTAATAGCAGAATGCTAGAGCGAATTTACCTGTATTAACCAAGCAGATTTTATAATTTTAGTGTCACAGTGCAGTCAACCTAATATAACAGAATTCATGGATAGTATTGATGGAAACATCACATCTTTACCTCCACTGATAGATTTGTTCTCTTTCATACAAAAAATGAGTAAATAACAAGTTAAAAACTGTGTAGATATTATTGGTAAAATTGTTGGAGAGTTCCAATGCTTCCAGTGTTTTAAGGAACAAACAATCTACTGACAAGTACAAAACTTTATTGTCAAGTGTTACTTACTACCTTAGCCTACATTTACAACTAGTTTTTTTTTTCTTAAAGACGAGTCTTTGACTTTTGTGGTGAGTGTAGTGCTTCCTGCTCTCTCGTACCTAGTGCAATTAGAAAATCAAACACTGTTAGATAAGTTGAATATTTTTTCTATTTAACCTGATCTATGTAGTGTTGTACGTTTTCATATTTTGTTCTTTATATTTCTTTTGTATTTCATATTGTGTTTTATATTTTGTCATAATTGTGTTATGTGTGATATTTTATAAAATACATAAATTATTTAACATTCATCCCTTGCCTATAAGCACGTAGTTTTTAAGGGGTTTCTTAAATTACTATGGGTTAAGGAATAAACAACTAGTTGTAAATGTAGGCTAAGGTATTAAGAGTAACACTTGAAGACGTCAGGAGTTTTATACATGTCGAAACGTTGTTTGTTTTGTTTAGGTAACCATGAAACATATGCTGATCACAGTTTCATAACAGTTTTTAAAAATCAAAATGTGTGTATTCCTAGATGTAGGGTTAAATAAATACACTGCAGTCAAACATTTCATAACCAAATAATTTATTGAAATGTACAGGAAAGCCTAGAAGTCATTAGGCTAATAATTTTTTTGAACATGTAGAAAAAAAAGTTATACAATTGAAAAAAAAATGTAATCACAAAAATAAAAATTAGAGTTAACATGTCAACAACATGTTCGATGATTATATATTTCTACTCCTGCTAAACAATTTGACGCTGGTCTCTAATTTTTAACAACTTTTATATCTATTCTTATAAACATAAACAATCTTACTACAAATATAAAAAGTATTCTTTCTAAGTTTAATACGAGGTATAGGCAAAAAGTTCCCGGCATTGGTTGAAATATATTTATTGGACAAAGATAAAAACTTACAAACCTACTTCCCTTCAAAATACTCTTCTCCTACAGCAATACACTTGTCCCTACGGTCATAGATGTTAAAAACACTGTATACGCTTATTTTTTTAAATGTATTTCAATAGTTTTATTGAATTTTTTCTCACAGCTTTAGCACTTGCAAATCGTTTTCCTTTTATTGATGTTTTTAACATATGAACAGGATGAAATTGGCCAGCATTAGATCAAGTGAATAAGGAGGGTGTTCTAGTGTGGTAATGCGGAGCTTGACTAGGTAGTTACGTACTTATAGAGGGATCGATGTGCAGGGGTGTTGTCATGCAGCAAAATCCAATTGTTTTCTGCTCATTTTTCAGGCCATTTCCTCCTAATGGTAATCTCGTAAGTGCCTAAGAACTTTTGTGTGGACAAATTTACCTCATATGCAATTTCATCAATCATTATTCTTCAGTTTGCATGGACAGTTTGCCAAACTCGCTCATCTGTGGTTGCAGTCAAAGGGTTTTCACTATGAGAGTCATCTTCAATGTTTATGAGACCTTCATGAAAATATTTTTGCCATTCCTAAAATTGTCTTTTCATCATCACCTCAACTCCGTATGCATATCTAAACATTTTAAATGTCTTAGGAGGTGATTTTTGAGGTAAAACACAAAATTTAATAGTTTTTAGCTTTGTTATAAAACTACGTTCTTAATCTTATCTACTTTAATAATTATCTACATTTTAACCTAGATCCTAGAATGGGGTACAACAAAATGAACTCCTACTAAATATAAAAATGTTATAAGGGTTAAATTAATATAACCAATTAGGCGCTGTCAAAGTCACAATATCAACGAAAAAATGTTACAACACAATTAAAATTAATATTCAAATCATATAATTTTAATTGTGTTTTAACATTTTTCGTTGATATCGTGACCTTGACAGCGCCTAATTGGTTATATTAATTTAACCCTTATAACATTTTTATATTTAGTAGGAGTTCATTTTGTTGTACCCTATCATTCTAGGATCTAGGTTAAAATGTAGATAATTATTAAAGTACATAAGTTTATTAGTTTAAGAACGTAGTTTTATAACATGTTTGTGTATATGTAATTTAGTTTTTAGCACTTGAAAAAGGTTTGGGTTTTACCAAATCGAAACGTCATGATTTGTATTTTTCACGTAATGATGGCAAATGTCCAACTACCTTTGTCTCCCTCATCTGATACTCCATCATTAACAAATTTCAAAAACAAAGTTTTTAGCTGTTCTTTAATTCAGTTTTCAAAAAGCGACAGTGTAAACACGCAAATACACAAAAAGCACTATCCACATGGGAACAATGGTGGTTGAGCGATACACACGCTACACATATCCCTTCTCCATTAGTACTAGCTGATAGACAAGGAAATTCCCACTGGCAATGACGCTGTGTGTCTCTGGACAAAGATTCCGGGAACTTTATGACTGTACCTCGTATTAAAATGGAATGTATGAGTAAAGATAAACACCTTTGTGAGAGTTAACTGGCTCACGTAATCATCATTCAATCAGTCGCAACAACAAAATATTACACAACACACAACATTAATTTTGAATTATGCTATAAATGGTAAATAGTTTATTTACATTAATAAAAACATTACACAACATGCTTATAAATTTTACAATATAACTTGGAAAATCTGAACTGAATGGAAAATCAAATAATTAAATAACTTTTTTAGAGCCCTCGACATTTGTGTTAGCAAAATAATCTAAGAAAGTATCTGAATAAGTCCAGAAAGTAGATCTTTCATGAGTGCAGTGCTATATAACCCAGCTACTTGATGTTGATTTATTAACATGAATGTACAACTGTCCTTGGAGAGGGAAATCCAGACACCCAGGACTATGGTCCTGTCAACAACAGTTTTCCGATGGCCTTCAGAGGAAGGTTCTGACGTTATTAACCCGCGTCTGGTATTCTGATAACAGCGTCCAGCAACATTGAGTGTGGCTGTTCCTTGGATGGGTGACCGTCTGAACGATCCCGTCCTTGCACGCAACCCGCCTGCCCGGTCATTGGTGGTGGTTTGGAATTCACCTTAAGGCGTTGGTTCCCAGGTTAAGTATTAGAGAGAGGGAGCTTCTTAGCCTTAACTTTGCCTGATAAAATAAGACAATCTCTAACTTCAACTTTTTTTTATTATGTGAAACTCAGCCAGTCAAGAGATAGCAATGGCATTAAAAATTTGCTGTTATTATTGTTATACATTGTATAGTGACGTGCCTGTTTAATAGGCGCCTTATTTAGGTTTGTCATTAATTTGACTGATTTAGGATTATATCCTAACTGCATTTATTATTTTTTTTTTTAAGCCAGTTATCCTATTTGGACACTCTAATATAAAGCTGGACTACGATCACTGACTGACTGACTGACATAAATGTTTACCCCACTTTGGAAAAATTCAAACATTTTCAAATACCGAACAATTAGTAGTTGTTTTTAGGGTTTAAAAAATCAACATTTTCCAATATAAATAACATGAGTGACTTAGCCATAAAGAACCTGAGTTGTTCCAATGGTCATTAAACCAGTATATTTAATGACCATTGGTACCTTAATTACTAATTTTAAGGTACACATATGGAATATCTTTGAATAAATACTAATGACCAACCAATTACCAACTCAGTTTGGCAGATAAAAGTTCATTTCGATTCCAGAAAATAATTTCATTCCTAACTAGCTTTTACCCGCAGAAGATATGGGTTTGTAAAGGATCCCAAATAGTACATGTTTTTATACAGGGCCATATCTGATATTGATGTAACATCTTTTTCAAGACTATGAAGACTTTTTGTGATTTTTCCATCTTCATTGAAAAATATAATAGTTGTCCTCTGTGACATGGAAAATGGTAGCATTGCAAGGCTTCCGACCTGTAAATAAAAACTTATTAGGAAATTCAATTTGTGTTTGCTAACCACTTGCTGAATCATACGTTATTTATTTAATACATATAGGAAACTAGGTATGATAAAAAAATGTATATGAATACTGTTATTTCAAATAAATTTGTCTTATCAAATGACTAATAAATCTTTCTAGGTTTAAATATAAAAAAATTACTGAATCCATTCCCTTTCAAATACTATGAAATAAACCTTAGTAATAAGTTACTAAAATGATAAGCTGAAAATTTAATTTTCTATAAACACTGAAATAAAATAAAATTGAATAATAGAATCCAAAAGAAAAAAAATTAGGAGAGGAAAGAATTCCTTTATGCACTAATTGTAAAAAAAATAGCTAACCTATTTGTAATAACACAACAATTGCTACATCCTGTAATTTTTTTTGAGTCAGTATTAAATTTAGCAAACTTTAATAATAAACTTTTTCCTTAAAAGTTATTAATGTTTCTGTAATAATGGGTATTGAGCAGATTATTTGTCTTACCTGGCAAAAGTCAAAATTTTAACTAAATGATATGTTTTGCCTGTGAAATTTTAGCCTCGTTTATCTGAATACTAGCATTTTGTTTTGTAATCAAAATAATTAAATAACAAGATTTAACAAAACCTAACAAAAAATGAGGATGGCGTAACTAGGCCTTACCTTTGGGCACGGGAGATAAAAGTCATTCAAGTACTCACTGCACCAAGGGAGAGGGTATGCAGGGAATTTTGTGTTCTGTATGTCAGGGAAAATGTCATAGTAAACACTTAATTAAGTAAAGTTTTTCACAACAACGAAAGTACATATTTTTTACTAGAGTTGCCTAATTAAACTGTGTAATTTATTGTTTATAATAAAATTGGATCCATCCTATCAGTTACGATATGCAAATGTAAAACAGATATCAAACAAGAGTTGGAATATTCTCTTGAATAACGATTTTAAAGTGCAACAAAAGCAGGCCTATACGAAACTTTGTTTTAATATGGTAGATGAAAATAGGCATATTTTAGAAAGATATTTTGCAGTTAAAAAGTATTTTAAAGAGTATTAACCCTTTGAGCACTAGGTACAGATATATCGATACTTGCATACCTGTACAGGAACTTAGAAACATCTGAATACATGCCCAGATTCAGCTTGATAGGGGAGTGGTCATATTAACATGGATGCTGCAGTATTGCTCACTGCGCACGAGACCTTGCTGAATTAACCACTCTGTGAACTTTGTTGGAGTGCCCATCAACACAGCCTTCATTTTGGCATCTAGTGCAGAGTGCTCAGCTGATATCTGCACCTGAGTTACCTCTTTGGCCCGCAGATTGGGCCTAGCTACCACAACAAGCGATGGATATGTCTTCCCACTGAGCTTGTTGAACATAACCTCCTTACTGTCAGCAGCTGTATTAGCTTTGCCGTCATCATCATCATGAAATGAAAAATGACTTCGCCTCCAATAAAGCCATTTTTCATTTCATTTCATCATCTGTCAGATCTACTACTACAGAAGATGACTTGAGAGGAGTCCCCTTGTTTTGTACAATGCCTCCCACACTGCTGGCTTCATTGACTTTGAATTTTTGGATTTGTTTGTAGGCTTGATACGTACAGTTGTTTGTGCTCGGTTCGGGGTTTTTGTAGATAAGATGGGCACAAGGCCAGGACTTGGAGTTATGGTTCTGATCTGAGGCCTCATGCCTGGGGCTTGAGCTCTCAGGTATCTACCCGTATTGTCATAGTGCCGACATATCGGTACTCGCTGGCAGTCAGTTGCGGACACGGTACCGATATATCGGTACTTTACTATTTTCCTTATTATTTGCTCAACTGTTTCGACTAACATCCTGTTATATTCGTTAGGAAGTACATTTCCTAGATATAATGATGAACTAAATAAAATACACAATTTATACACTACTTTCTTAATAATACTTCGCCATTATTTTGTTGGCATTGGACCAAGTCAGCTGGTGAAGCATTCCCACCAAATATGCTTGCATGCTTGATTTATTCCCTAGGCCAGTCAATGCAAACAAATGCAAATAAATATGTTATTTTAACATTGTTTAGTATTGTGGATGAACTGGAAGTGTTGTGTTTAGTAGTTTTGTACTGGATCACTAATATGGAAATTACTAAGAAATTTATTTATTTCAATGAAATAGTGATATATATTTATGTTTAATTTGCAGATTTTATTTTAATATCAGTGGTTTTTGTAAAAATATATTAAAATACACATACCTGGTAGTTTTATTGTACCTACTTAATTTTTTTTAGCTAAAACATACTTTTTATTTTTGATAAAAAACTATATATGTAAAGAAAATCGTTTTAAAATTAGACAATTCACTTACAATTGGATTGATAATTGAAAAATTAAAATATCTTTCAATAAAAAGTATACATCCATAAACATATAAATGTGTCAAACTTAAGCTTATTTCCTAATAAATTATATTTTTATTTAAACCCCATTATTTTAATGTTGATCAATTTATTCTTGAATAAAAACAGTTGTATCGTATTGTTTGTAGCAGTTTACGAATAGAAACTAAAAAAAATAATTTCATTACCTTTATTTTTACATGAGCATCTGATCTTTTACGGCATGTTTACAAATCATAAAAATTCACCTCTGTCAGTTACGGTGTCACGGCGCTCGGAGTAGTGCGTATGCACGCGGTGAATGCTCTGGGTTCAAAGGGTTAAGGTACATCACAGGGCAAACTCAAGTACGGTTGTTTTTTTTTCACCATTTCGTGAATAACTTTATCTGGTGAAATATTGATTTCTCAGTGAACACTCAGTAGTGGCAGTCCATGTAATATTTTTTGTATTTTTTGTGATTCTGGGGGGGGGGGGTTATCCCCCTCATCCCTCCTAAAGTTATGACACCGATTACACTGGTCCTTGTCAGGCAAAAATGAGCTATTGAGGCTATTCTATTGCTCAATAGCTCTACCTAATTTAAAAAATAAGTAAACTATCAAATGCCGTTCTGAAAAACGTGTTATAAAGTGTAGTATGTTATGTGCAGGACACAATAAAAATAACGCATGTTAAAATTAACACAAAGGAATACCATAAAACTGTACAAGGTAAGATTTGTAACTTAATGAATCTCTTTATTTGTTCAAGACTTCCCAGTAGGAAAATACCGATGCCATCTTAAAACACTACAGTATAATATATATTTATATATAGGATATAATAAAATTCAAACTGAATATCCTTTAACATTTTTATTTAAATTATTTCACACAACATGTTTCAACTTAATAGTCATTTTCAAATGTAAATTAAATAATTTAATTTAAATAAAATGTTAAAGGGTACTCTGTTTTAATTTTATTACATCCTAAAAATACGTAAGTAGCCCTAATTTTTAACTTTATATTACTATATATATTAATCAATACTATATAATATAATAAAGATAAGGAACCCTTACACACACATATATATATATATATATATATATATATATATATATATATATATATGTATAAATTAATGAATGTACACTAGGAACTGCAAGCTAATCCAAACATACAATAAACAATGGCTTTAACAATAATCCTGCAAAATTAACCTGTATTTAAGTTAAACTTTGTTTAGTAAAGGAAATACTAGAGATAAGAACTTTTCACCGAGTTATTTTGTTGCAGGGTTCTTTATCTTGATTATTATACTGAAATAAATTATTAACTTATTTATACTATATTAGACCAAAATTAGGCCAATAATAAAAAACTCTATAAGAAAAAATTTCAAGAATAAAAATTTGTGTTAAAAATTATTACTGAATGAAAATTAATTTTCAAAACATTTAGTCTGCTTATAATGGTTGTTTAAGCATCTATATTTCAATATTTATACTGTAATTTAAAACAAATAAAACTTTCTAGTATATATACTAGCAATGGGTCCATTTTTTCGGTCCTGGTTCCAGTTCGGTTCTTTACTGAAATCGGTTCTCGGTTCCCAGTTCTCTGTTCTCAGTACTTTTTAAGAAAGTCTCAGAAAATTTTTCTAATACCTTTACGCCAGTAAATCAACAAATTATGTGGAATCAGTCAGTAAAGACAGAACATGGTATTTTGGCTATTTCTCCAATATGAAGTATAATAACTTTAAAGACCTATGAAATGACATACAATATTTCCAATAACTAGAGAATTGGTAACAATAAATAGAGAGACCACCTATTTATTCTCAGGGTATGATTGTTTACATTGTTTGCACAAAAAAGTATTTACTTTAAATTTTAAAAAGTATACAATTTAGCTAAATGGAATATAATGCTCAAATTAGTATGTGATTGAAATTTACCTTGAGGAAATTACAAAACTTATAAGCCTTGTCTAGTAATAGTCTACAAATCATAGCAATTGATTGAAATTACCAAAACTAAATTTAAGAGATTGATGTAATTGTACGAGGGTTGTCTCAAAAGTAAGTTACACTATTTTATTAAAAGTATAAAAAACATCAGAAAATATTTTAAATGATATATTTTGAAAAGTACAAGTTAACCTTATTTTTCTACATAATTTCCATGATTTTCTAAACATTTTTGGTAACGTGGTAACAGTTTTTTCAGTCCCTCATCATACCATTCTGCCGCCATATTGCTTAGCCAACTCTCAACCTCTTCTTTCAGCTCATCGTCATTTGCGAAGCGCCGACCTCCAAGATGTTGTTTGAGGTGTGGGAAAAGATGAAAGTCACTTGGTAAAAGGTCGGGGGAGTAAGGTGGATGTCCAAAAACATCCCATCGAAAATCTGTGAGCAGGTCTTGGGTCTGACGAGCAGCATGTGGGCGAGCGTTGTCATGGAACAAAAAAACTTTTTTCGTCAACTTTCCTCTTCTTTTGTTCTGGATTGCTCTTCTCAGTTGTTCCAAAAGTTCACAATACCGTGCTGCTGTTATTGTAGTCCCACGAGGAAGGTAGTCGATCAATAACACACCTTTGTTGTCCCAAAAAACTGTTGCCATGATTTTTCCAGCGGATTCCACAACTTTCGATTTTTTTGGTGTTGGTTCGTCCTTTCCTTTCCATACCATACTCTGTCTTTTCGATTCAGGCGTCCAATGATGGATCCAGGTCTCATCCCCAGTCACTATTCGATCGAATAAATTGTCTCCTTCATCATCGAAAAATTGTTGAAATTGCAAAGCAGCATCAACTCTCTGCTCTTTGTGCTGTTCTGTGAGAAGGCGTGGAACCCACCTTGCACACACTTTTGACAGATGAAGATCATCAGAAATAATCCTGTGGAGTGATGCACGGCTTATTTTCACATTAGAAGGCAGTTGACAAAGGATTTCGTCAAGAGTCAGGCGCCGATCGGTGTCAATGACCTTTCTGACATCTTCAACAACAGTTGCCGCGCGAGAAGTGGAGGGGCGGCCGCTTCGTTGTTCATCATGCAGTGTTGTCCGTCCTTCAATGAATGATTGACGCCAACGAGATACCATTGGCCTTGACATCACACCTTCACCATAAACACTACACAACTCATAATGAATTTCAGTAGCAGTTTTATTTTTTGCTGTTAAAAAACGAATAATAGCGCGAATTTCACAATCGGCGGTAGGAACAAGTGGTGTCTCCATATTGCCTGTAGTCTGACTAGCCGATCGATCGACGCACGCGCATAGGAATTTTACAGTGCTGCCACTACGCCCAGACGCAAATACTCTGCGACTCCCAGACTTCTGGCGCCAACAGAACGGCTTTAAAAAAATAGTGTAACTTACTTTTGAGACGACCCTCGTAGTATGTCAAAAATAAACAGCAAAAAGAAATAATATAATTAATTTAAAAAATGTTTGCTAACTATTAAAAAAAAACTATTTTTATTAACTATTGGTTCTTTTCTCAATTGGTGATAATACTGAATTAAGAAAATATAAATGCTACTCACATTCATAAAAAAACTATACAGCCCATAATACCATAAATGTTTTTAGAAACTACAGTACACATTTTGTTTGAAATTTAAGAAATAATAAATTATTTTGGGTCAGTAAATGTTAAGTCAATGCAATTTAAAACATTAGTACTTTAAACATTAATAAGACTTTGTAAAAAGAACAAAAATAATCAAAATAAAATTTAACTATTTTAGGAAAAATTCTAAAGACTCATTTTGTTTAGTTTTGACACAATATTAATCTTAAAATTTTATTTTTCAGTCCAATTCCCTACGTTTTGTATGCATTGTTTTTCATTACAAATCTAAAGAAATAAACTATAATATCTTACTTCATATAAAAACCTTTTATTTTTCAAAATTCACAATAAAACTAGGAGCATACTTAAGATGTTGACTGCCATAAGGGCCACCGGTAGCCAACACAACAATTTTAGCTCACGCCATGAAGGCCACCGGTGGCCCTCACTAGTTTTCAGCCTGGCGCCACAGCTGTTTCTACAGTAAAGTTTAATATTCATTGTTCCGAATTCTGTGTTCCATGCAACCGGAAATGACCCCCCCGAGTACAGAAATAGCCGACATCCGGTCTTTTGCCACCATTTTGCGAAGTTATTGATGAGGTACACCGGTGGCTCTCATGGCGTGGGGGCAAAACTTTACATAAGCCATATGATATTACGTTTCAGCTGTTTTGTTGTGATTTTTATATTTTCTTCCCGCGCACTGATTAGCTTTTGAGGTTAGGTGTTTAGTAAGTGACATTGATTCTTTTTGTGACAGAAACTAGTCTGTCTAAATGTCGTAAAAACTAGTTCAAATATATAAAAACTTATTTAGGGTTGTTTTATTTAAAAACCAGAGGACTGTTTTCTATTACATTTTATGAGCTTTCACAATATATCATTAAAAATTAAGTAATACTAAAAATGGCGCTACAATTTGTGTTTGATTTATAAAAGACGCGAGGGCCACCGGTGGCCCTCATGGCGCACAGCGGCACGTATGACGTGGGCTACCCGGTGGCCCTCATGGTGTCAGGCGGACATACAGTTTTACTACGGCGGCCTCAGAATGACACAATAAATTATCTACGCTGGCAGTCAACGTGTTAATTTCAGGATATTAGATGACTTCTAAACAGAATGGAATGTTTTCACAAGGTGGTTTTTATCAGGCAGGAAGTGATAAGAAAGAGTCCATAAACAAGGGTGGAGCTCTGGTGGAAAGGATGACTGGACTCTTGAAAAAAACCCGAATAGCTTTAATTCACTGCCTTTGCGTGTGAATTCCTATTCATTAATGTTCATCTTTCTCTATTCACATGCTGATAAGGAAGTGGCCAGACTATGGGCGAATATTTTCCAACTTAAATATTTTGTTTATCTCTTGGCCAAATCATGCACTGATAAGAAAGTGGCCTACCAACAGATATTTTCTGACAAAGATATATTGTTTATCTTGTGGCAGGATGTTGTTTGATTGTTCTGTTTATCAGCACCTTTCACATCTGAAACATTTCTGATATAAAAGCCATCTCCCCATTTACGTTTTTCAAGAACCAGAATAGCAGAACCGAGATTTTCAAATCGGTTCTCGGTTGCGGTTCTTTTATCAATAACCGATAAAACTGAGAACCGACCCATCCCTAATACATTCAACATATTATTATTTTCTTTTATGAATATCTACGGAGATTGTTGGCCAACACTAACGAATAACACCGTAAACATGTTTTCTCATTAAACACTTTTGAGGCTAAATAATTAATTCTCTTAGTAATTTTAGGTTAGAACTAATTTCTAACATTAATCCTTTGCATGCTAGGCTATAAAAAAGCTAACGCTACTGTATTAAAATTTAGAAAATAATTAGTATTGTGTTAAAAGTCTTTTTTAAGTTTAAGGTTCTTATAGTTATAGGCTAGGTCAATCTAAGAACAGGTAGCCGAGAGTTTAATGAACTGACCACTGTCCGTTCCCCTGTTGTAAACATACTAGTCAAGGCTACATGTACATGCTAGTTCAAATTTGAACTTTTAGTACTTCACATTGTAATTAAAAACTATTGTTATCAAAGTATTCTAATCGATATTTTAATACATTTCAGTTTTTGTTCCAAAATAATAGAAAAACTTTAAGTGTTTAAGATCTAATTTTATTTGTTTAATGTTCGTTTTACAGAAACCCTTAATTGTTTGATTTATTTGTGTAAAAACTGACATGGATTAAAAAATCGTTTAAAATCCATTGATAACATTAATTTTAAATAACAATGTCAAGTCGTAATGGTTTAAATTTGAACTATCATGTACATGTAGCCTTGACTAATTAATTTATGACAGGGGAAAGAGTGGCGGTCAGGTCATTAGACCCTCAACTGCCTCTTTTTAGGTGGACTTAGCCTATAACTAAAGAAATAAAACGATCCATTATATTGAAATATTTTTTAAAGTACAGTCTTCTTCTATTTCCTATTGGCAATGCCAATAGTCTAAGGTTGAAAAATATGCATCAAATTCCGGCTCATTGTGATTAGCTATGATCTGAATATTCAGAACAAACTAAAAAGCACTAATTATGCACCCCTTCCTCGCTGCAACTTTTCTCCGTTTCCCCAGGCTGAAGACTCCTGCATGCAGGTGATCACGTTTCATATTTTCTTCGACCCTCTTGGCCATCTTTTTTTATTTTATTGAAAAAGAAAAAAAATTGAAATGGGAGTTCGTGAGAAATAAAAAAATTGTGAAGGAAAAAGAGTTCTGTGTCTTCCTGAGTCTGGTGTCTTCCCAACCACCTGGATGGGCCCAGTTAATGATTTTATGAGGGTGGATTGCAATAAACAGATGGCGACAGAACAGCTGAAGGCGCAAAAACACTCGCGGAACACTGAAAACAGACCGTTGTGACTATAACAAACCTATGTCCAACTAGAAGCACAAAACTTAAGGTCTGAAGTGAATTGTAATGTAAACAAATAGAATGTACATCTCCCTGGCTTCTAGCGGCAACAGCCAGTTAACGCATATAAACCGTGAGACGCCGAGCGGCTATGGTCGTTGGCCCCATGCAAAGGGTTAAAAAATATCAACATCCTAGCTTACTCAAAAGAGAAAGTAGTATAATACATACAATGAAACATCTACTGCACTACAACTTACCCAGTGTGTGAAAACTTTACTGAAGTAATTCGGATAGTACAAATTCATTTGAAGAGCCGGTAACTCAAGGATGTAAAGGAAGGTTAAAATAGCCTTCCTTACACGTGGAAAAGGTCCAAGTGTTGCTGCTATGCCAGCGTTTGTCTCGTCTACGTTTATAACTAATGAAGTGTAAAATTCTCCTTTTCCGTTGGAATGTATGTTATCCGGGAATCCAGGAAGCCCATCAAGAAACACCTCACTTTTACCTTTTTTAGGCCCTTTTAAATGGTACCTGTAATCAATAATATTGTAGCAGAAGAAATTACAATAAACATTTTTTGACCAGGCTCAGTTGATGACCTTATACAGATTAAGTAACATACATTTCTGTAGAGATAAATACAAAACTGTAATACCAACAAAGGATTGAGCACTATGTATTTTTATTATCAATGGATGAAATTGTTATCACAGAACTAAATAACTGTAAAGCCCTGAAATTTGTAAAAAGCTACTGTAATTATCCGCAAAAGTGCAGTACAGTTGAGTCCCGTAAAGAAGAACTATTATGGATCAAATTCTGTATGGATTTCTAAAATGCTTAAATTATTAGAAAAGATGTTTCACCATGTAAAACAGTGCATTAGATTTGTTTGTATATTGCTCGATGTATTTATCTGTTATCTTTATCTATAGGATTGCTAGTTTTATTGCGAATTATAAATAAATTCTATAATTCGCAATAAAATATACAATTGATCAATATACAATTGACAATGTATCAATTGCAATCATACTTATTTTTAATACATTAATACGTTATCTTTATATTATGTATTAAAAATAAGTCCTATAGAATTATTTTTAATACATAATATAAAGATAATTCATTTTAGTTTCGTTATGCAACAATAGCATCCAAACATGTTCAGTGAAACTTACCTGAAAAGACATGTCCAATAAAACAACAGTTTTAAAATTTGTATAAAAACACAAAATTTAGTCTGTGCATGTGACAGTGTTGCTACTAACCATAATACTAACAAATAATATAATAATAAACATCAGCTGATATTCTATTTATATAAAACCCATTTACCACTCATCACGATTTCTCCAAAACTATACGTCCAATTGACTTAAAATTTTGTACATAGGTTTACCTTGGCCCCTTGAGGCTCAGTAAGAAAGGATTTCTCTCCGACCTCAGGATTCCGTCTAACTGGCCTCCGAAATTAGCATGGTATTCTTATGGAGCTATATTAATTGATTGATTTATTTACTTAACAACTGTTAAATAAAAACAAATTGAATAAAATATTTCTAGAACTGTGTAAGTAAATTTGATATTAGATTAATTAATTATTTTTCAAAAACAAAGTATTTTGTTAGATTTACTTTAAGTAAATTTTGAATGTTCTTGAATTTGTTGAAATTATTACTTATATTTTGATTGCAAGTCTTTCAACTGAAAGCTTGCTGCAGATTTTGATTATATAATCAAACTCAATATTTTGACCAGCAAAGCGGGCGGGTACAGCTAGTAATAATATATATTTTACAATTGATCAAGACATTTGAGAGGCTAATGTTTTCATAAAAGAGCTCCCACTTCACCTCTCGCCTTTGTCACTGGCCATGAGCACATACTAATTGTTTTCCAGTAGAGAAGATGGGGTGGTAGTCAGTGTCTGGATGTTGTGTAGAATACTAGGAGGTCCAGATTCCACATAAAACTGAAGGTCCCTTACCTGCTTGGTCTATTGGGCTGTTAATAAATAACCCTTTATTAGCACAAGATGAACTCAATTAGTAACCAGACTACACGTCATCCACACTCATTCATATTCGCCTTAAAATACACATGAAGTTGTGTCAGCAGCTCATAACTAAGAATAATCTGGTACACAAGAAATACTGTATACAGATACAATTAATTATTATTTAACGTTTAAAATCTCCACTCATAAAATATGGAACAACAGTATAAATTTGATCAGTATACACAATTGGATCAATCAATCATTCAATTAATTGATCAATTGTACTTACCTTAAGATCCTGCCTTTTAACGATTCAGATACCAGTACAAATGAGTTATCTTGAGATAGCGCAACTCCATTAGCACAGAGCACATTGTCTATTAGAACTGAATTATTTTTTGTTACTGGGTCATATTTCAACAGTCTGTAAAACAAAGAGTGTAATTATATCTATTGGACAGATAAATTGTGTTAACTTTACATATTAGCCTAATTATTTTCTATGTTTAAATTTATATACTGCAGCATGTACAGAAAATAATTTAATAATAGTACAATTCAGTCCTGAATATACATATCCCTGATGCTGTTATATAAAGAAAATATGCAGCATTAATAAAAAAAGCGGAAAAAAGAACACAATTCAATTTTAAGCTCAGATCGTATTATAATGAAACTAAAATAAGCCTACATTGTTGAAAACACCGGTAGAGTTGCAGTAAACGAAATCAATATTTCATGCCTTGACACAAACAAATTGCCGTTAACATTAAACTATGCACTTTTAAATGCTATTAATAAAATACTAGGGTGGGTAGGTGTGTCCATCAGGTTTGTGTACTAAGGTGGGTGGGTGTGTCCATCAAGTGTTGTGTATTAGGGTGGGTAATAGCCTATTACCAGTGAAGTCCTGAAGGTTCGTTCATTCATACTTATGATGGGTGGTAGGGCTGTCAATGTCATAGATGTGTACATGGGTGGGAAGATCATCAACATTTTATCTGAACTACTTATGTGTGACCCAATGAAGTAGTGCCAAACTGGAAAATGATTAAATATTCTTAATTGTAAGGGAAACATTAGCGCAATTAGTAACTAAAATATGATTTACCAAGATGAAGTTTAAAATGCTACATCAGACTTTTAAAAAATTCAAACAATATTTTTAGTAAATTTATGAAAAAACAATAAGTTTCTTGATTATTGTCACCTTCCATTGCCATTTCCTAACATAATATACAGTCCATCATGGAGTTGATGTGAAGTTGACGAGTCAGACCAAAACACTGATCCATCTGAACCAACGGCTAAAGAATTTGGCATTTTTGGCCTTTTGTTATTAATAACAGTATCCATGGATACAAGTTGAACATATTCACCTAGAACAGGACAACAGAGTAATTAGAATATGTTTTATTTTCTAATTTTATCATTATTTGTATAATCCGTAGGAGCACACATAAACAAAACTTGAGTGGTAGCATGCAAGTGAGCGCACCACTCACCTTGATATATTTGATTAAATAGATCGTGTAGTGACATGGTAATAGTGGTGCGCGATTGCGAGTCGTTGAAACACTCGAGATGTTGCTAATCGAGATGTCCTCCTTAACGATTGTCTCGATTCCTTAGTGAGAGGTTGCTACAATCGAGAGAATCCTCTCAATTTTTGCTCTCGTTAAGATAACCTAACCTATAATTTGAGGGTGAATAACAAGCAAGTTAGAGCCAGTGCAAGTTATGACCTGTTTCGTTCTTGTTTATAGTTGGAGATTAGTAGTTTTAGTTCAGTGAAAAACCAGTTGTATATATTGTATATAGTAAGTTAGAACGTAATAGTTATATTTTTGTAAAATTATAACAAAGTAAAACTACGCAGTTTAGATTCTGAGATATCATGGATATGGGAGAACCTTAGCCGAGTAGTGAAACATCTTGCCAAGGACATCTACATTAACAACAATCTAGGATTGTTAAAGCCAAAGCCATGTAGTCTAGGTTTCAATACACACAAAGAGTAAGATTGTCGATTGTGGACCCCGAGCGCGAGCAGTGAACACCATACCTAGGAATAAAATATCTCGCAAAGGAACTCTCGAGTATGAAATTTATAATTGAGATGTCTCGAGATACATGTTAATGCTATTTATTTTAAGTTACAATTTAATATTACTCATTATTTACCATATTAGTAGATAAATAAACAATATTTGGCTAAAAAAAATATATTTACAAGTTTTTGGTTTACATCTCTAGAGAAGAGTGACCGGTTCCTAGCTTATCCCTGTACACCAAATCTTTTAGGAACAATATTGTGATGCCTTGATGAGGAGAGTGAAAAAACCAATTAGTTGCATTATCCTTTTCAAATACAAAAGGTTGGCTATCCATTGAACAAAATTGTATTTGTTCTTGTTCATCTGCCTTTTATTCTCATTTTGTGTTATGCTTACTCAACTCTGATACGCTATTTCATATACACTATCAATATCGCTTGCTAGTGACAAATCCCCTTCCTCACTTTGATTTCATTCAACCACATATTAATATTCGCCTCCATAGTAACAAAGTTGTACAGTTATATTTTTCGAAGTTATGTACAAGTTCAAAATATACACTAAATATGCAAAACCAAACATAAACTGAAAGTGATAGTATGTGCACAAGTTATTAAATACACAATATGACACAATTATGCAATTTCAATAAAATAAAACATCAAATTTTCTCTACGGTATAACACACATATAGTACTAGCTGAAGACATGCACCTAAGCAAGGCGCTCACCATACTGAAGAAATTAAAGCTAAAGGGCTAAAATTGAGGAGTGGGGAGGATGATACGAATTAACAACAGTTCCTAGAAAGGTACACTTAGTTTCAGAACCAAGTTTCAAGACATGCACTTGTACAGTCAAAATAACAACCATTGGTGGGCTCCACTTACTTGCATGTTCTCACGGGTTAAGTCACCTCATTCAACTGACACGTCTTAGGAATAATAATTTAAATACCAAATAAATTCTTTTAAAACCTGTTGTAAAAACATCATACACAAATCAATGGCTAAAAAAAATTAAAAAGTGAATAACGTCAACAATGTGATATGTGTGTTTTTTAAGTTAACATGAAAGTTGTACTTTGGAAGTGATGTATTAAAAATAGCATTATCTTTAAAATTATTTCTCCCTTTGTACTCAACTATAAATTTAGGCTTTTAATAACACTTAATAACATCTATTTGTTTTTTACAGTACTATTTCCTTAACAAAAACAATGTATTACTGGAAAGTGCCTCTAATGTCAGCCAGTGAGTGAATCACTAATTTATTTATTTTTTATTTTTAATTAATTTTTAAGACGCCTAAGTCGAGCTTATAGAAAAATGTGCTTTGCTCGTTAAGTGCTATGTACTCCAAAACTTTCTTGATATTCCTGTGAAAGTTTACTCAACAATAAATTTGATTATTTACAAGTATATCTGTATTGATACTAAATAATGTTGGTTCTGACAAGGTCCAAAATGTAAGAGTCAACTTAAAAATTCGTAACAAGAAGCGTATCATGTCACATATCATTTAATAATGTATTTTTCTCCTAAAACCAACCAATTAAACTCAAATTTATTTGTCGATTAACAATAGTAATGTTATATGACAAGAGTCAGTTAAAACAATACATGAGTAGTATTTAATGGTGCAGTTAAAACTACTGTATATGAGTAGTATTCAATGGTGCAGTAAAAACTACTGTACATGAATAGTATTCAATAGCGGAGTCAAAACTACTATACATGAGTAGTATTCAATAGTGCAGTCAAAACTACTGTACATGAGTACTATTTAATAGCGCAGTCAAAACTACTGTACATCAGTACTATTCAATAGCGCAGTCAAAACTACTGTACATGAGTAGTATTCAATGGCACAGTCAAAACTACTGTACATGAGTAGTATTCAATAGTGCAGTCAGAAATACTGTACATGAGTACTATTTAATAGCGCAGTCAAAACTACTGTACATGAGTACTATTCAATGGCACAGTCAAAACTACTGTACATGAGTAGTATTCAATGGCACAGTCAAAACTACTGTACATGAGTAGTATTCAATAGTGCAGTCAAAACTACTGTACATGAGTACTATTTAATAGCGCAGTCAAAACTACTGTACATGAGTAGTATTCAATAGTGCAGTCAGAAATACTGTACATGAGTACTATTTAATAGCGCAGTCAAAACTACTGTACATGAGTACTATTCAATAGAGCAGTCAAAACTACTGTACATGAGTAGTATTCAATGGCACAGTCAAAACTACTGTACATGAGTAGTATTCAATAGTGCAGTCAAAACTACTGTACATGAGTACTATTTAATAGCGCAGTCAAAACTACTGTACATGAGTACTATTCAATAGCGCAGTCAAAACTACTGAACATGAGTAGTATTCAATGGCACAGTCAAAACTACTGTACATGAGTAGTATTCAATAGTGCAGTCAGAAATACTGTACATGAGTACTATTTAATAGCGCAGTCAAAACTACTGTACATGAGTAGTATTCAATGGCACAGTCAAAACTACTGTACATGAGTAGTATTCAATAGTGCAGTCAGAAATACTGTACAAGAGTACTATTCAATAGCGCAGTCAAAACTACTGTACATGAGTAGTATTCAATGGCACAGTCAAAACTACTGTACATGAGTAGTATTCAATAGTGCAGTCAGAAATACTGTACATGAGTACTATTTAATAGCGCAGTCAAAACTACTGTACATGAGTACTATTCAATAGAGCAGTCAAAACTACTGTACATGAGTAGTATTCAATGGCACAGTCAAAACTACTGTACATGAGTAGTATTCAATAGTGCAGTCAAAACTACTGTACATGAGTACTATTTAATAGCGCAGTCAAAACTACTGTACATGAGTACTATTCAATAGCGCAGTCAAAACTACTGAACATGAGTAGTATTCAATGGCACAGTCAAAACTACTGTACAAGAGTACTATTTAATGGTGCAGTCAGAAATACTGTACATGAGTAGTATTGAATGGTGCAGTCAGAACTACTGTATATGAGTAGTATTCAATGGCACAGTCAAAACTACTGTACATGAGCAGTATTCAATGGCACAGTCAAAACTACTGTGCATGAGTAGTATTCAATGGCACAGTCAAAACTACTGTACATGAGTAGTATTCAATGGCGCAGTCAAAACTACTGTACATGAGTACTATTTAATGGTGCAGTCAGAAATACTGTACATGAGTAGTATTGAATGGTGCAGTCAGAACTACTGTACATGAGTAGTATTCAATGGCACAGTCAAAACTACTGTACATGAGCAGTATTCAATGGCACAGTCAAAACTACTGTGCATGAGTAGTATTCAATGGCACAGTCAAAACTACTGTACATGAGTAGTATTCAATGGCACAGTCAAAACTACTGTACATGAGTAGTATTCAATGGTGCAGTCAGAACTACTGTACATGAGTAGTATTCAATGGCACAGTCAAAACTACTGTACATGAGTAGTATTCAATGGTGCATTCAGAACTACTGTACATGAGTAGTATTCAATGGCACAGTCAAAACTACTGTGCATGAATAGTATTCAATGGTGCAGTCAGAACTACTGTACATGAGTTGTATTCAATGGCACAGTCAAAACTACTGTACATGAGTAGTATTCATTGGCACAGTCAAAACTACTGTACATGAGTAGTATTCAATGGCACAGTCAAAACTACTGTACATGAGTAGTATTCAATGGCACAGTGAAAAGTACTGTACATGAGTAGTATTGAATGGTGCAGTCAGAACTACTGTACATGAGTAGTATTCAATGGCACAGTCAGAACTACTGTACATGAGTAGTATTGAATGGTGCAGTCAGAACTACTGTATATGAGTAGTATTCAATGGCACAGTCAAAACTACTGTACATGAGCAGTATTCAATGGCACAGTCAAAACTACTGTGCATGAGTAGTATTCAATGGCACAGTCAAAACTACTGTACATGAGTAGTATTCAATGGCGCAGTCAAAACTACTGTACATGAGTACTATTTAATGGTGCAGTCAGAAATACTGTACATGAGTAGTATTGAATGGTGCAGTCATAACTACCGTACATGAGTAGTATTCAATGGAACAGTCAAAACTACTGTACATGAGTAGTATTCAATGGCACAGTCAAAACTACTGTGCATGAGTAGTATTCAATGGCACAGTCAAAACTACTGTACATGAGTAGTATTCAATGGCACAGTCAAAACTACTGTACATGAGTAGTATTCAATGGTGCAGTCAGAACTACTGTACATGAGTAGTATTCAATGGCACAGTCAAAACTACTGTACATGAGTAGTATTCAATGGTGCAGTCAGAACTACTGTACATGAGTAGTATTCAATGGCACAGTCAAAACTACTGTGCATGAGTAGTATTCAATGGCGCAGTCAAAACTACTGAACATGAGTAGTATTCAATGGCACAGTCAAAACTACTGTACAAGAGTACTATTTAATGGTGCAGTCAGAAATACTGTACATGAGTAGTATTGAATGGTGCAGTCAGAACTACTGTATATGAGTAGTATTCAATGGCACAGTCAAAACTACTGTACATGAGCAGTATTCAATGGCACAGTCAAAACTACTGTGCAAGAGTAGTATTCAATGGCACAGTCAAAACTACTGTACATGAGTAGTATTCAATGGCGCAGTCAAAACTACTGTACATGAGTACTATTTAATGGTGCAGTCAGAAATACTGTACATGAGTAGTATTGAATGGTGCAGTCAGAACTACTGTACATGAGTAGTATTCAATGGCACAGTCAAAACTACTGTACATGAGCAGTATTCAATGGCACAGTCAAAACTACTGTGCATGAGTAGTATTCAATGGCACAGTCAAAACTACTGTACATGAGTAGTATTCAATGGCACAGTCAAAACTACTGTACATGAGTAGTATCAATGGTGCAGTCAGAACTACTGTACATGAGTAGTATTCAATGGCACAGTCAAAACTACTGTACATGAGTAGTATTCAATGGCACAGTCAAAACTACTGTACATGAGTAGTATTCAATGGCGCATTCAAAACTACTGTACATGAGTACTATTTAATGGTGCAGTCAGAAATACTGTACATGAGTAGTATTGAATGGTGCAGTCAGAACTACTGTACATGAGTAGTATTCAATGGCACAGTCAAAACTACTGTACATGAGCAGTATTTAATGGCTCAGTCAAAACTACTGTGCATGAGTAGTATTCAATGGCACAGTCAAAACTACTGTACATGAGTAGTATTCAATGACACAGTCAAAACTACTGTACATGAGTAGTATCAATGGTGCAGTCAGAACTACTGTACATGAGTTGTATTCAATGGCACAGTCAAAACTACTGTACATGAGTAGTATTCAATGGCACAGTCAAAACTACTGTACATGAGTAGTATTCAATGGCACAGTCAAAACTACTGTACATGAGTAGTATTCAATGGCACAGTGAAAAGTACTGTACATGAGTAGTATTGAATGGTGCAGTCAGAACTACTGTACATGAGTAGTATTCAATGGCACAGTCAGAACTACTGTACATGAGTAGTATTGAATGGTGCAGTCAGAACTACTGTACATGAGTAGTATTCAATGTTTTGTATTCAAATAAATGATTAATAAATATGTAAAAATAGATGGTTTTTTATACCCAAAAGTGAAACTTGAAAACATAAACATAAACATTAGATAAATACAATCATCTGATTATAAGAACACATGCTAATAAATATTAAGTATTCAGAGATATAACAGTCCTCCCTCCTTAATTCACTCTGTAGATTTTCAGATACATTAGTCATAACCGTATCGTTTTACCAGTTTCCTTTGTCTCGATGATCTTCTCAATTCTGTTGATTCAGGCAAAACTGGTGCGGGTAAAATGTCAACATTTCCTTTACATAATGCATCATCAGTTTCTCCGTTTCCTTCAGATCGTGGTTGAATGGCCTTTTCAGTTTCTTCATTTGTAACTCTCAAATGTGGCTTGAAAATATTTTCATTATTATGTACATTGACTTCTTGGTGATTAGAAGTTGGCCATCCTAGCAGTTTTGGCTCTCCTCTTGAGTACTGGATACCGTCGTCTTGTTGGGTTGTATGTATTTGATCTACGTGACGTCTTTCTTTCTTCCCCTTGTATTCTATCCAGTAATGTACGTGCCCGTCTTTTTCAATGATCCGTCCGTATTTCCACCTTTGAGATTTGTTGTCAAAGTTTCTAAATTGGACCCAATCTCCAACTTTAAACTTCCTTTTAGGATCTTTAGATTCGATGTTCTCGTTAGGTCTTGTGTCTAGTAGAATGTCAAGTTTTGTTCTGATTCTCCTTCCAAGAAGTAACTCAGATGAACTCAGACCGGTTCCAGTGTGTGTGGTTCTTCGATACTGTATTAGTAGTCTGCAAAGTTTTAGGTTGATGTCCCCGGGTTCTGATGACATAGCATTGAGACCTTTCTTGATGACCTGGACATAACGTTCCACCTGGCCGTTGGATGATGGGTGGTACGGTGCCGTTCTCTTGTGACTGATACCATTCAGTTTGAGAAAAGTCTGAAATTCATGTGATGTGAACACTGTCCCGTTGTCAGAGACAACTGTGCATGGCAATCAAAACCTTGAAAAGATGTTTCGTAATTCCTTTATGGTTCTCTGTGATGTTGCTGAGTTGACTGGTTCCACTTCCAACCATTTTGAATAGGAGTCAACTACAATGAGGAAGTATAGATTTTTAAAAGGACCTGCGAAATCAACGTGGATACGTTGCCATGGCATTGTAGGGGGCTCCCAAGGGTGAACCGTCTTCGATGGATTGTTCTGCTTCTCACAACAAGGAAGGCAACTTCGTACACGTTGTTCGATATCACGGTCAATAGTTGACCACCAGCAGTAACTACGTGCTAGAGCCTTCATTTTAGTCATACCTATGTGAGCCGTATGCAGTTCGTCCAGGATAGTTGTTTGATATTTCTTTGATATAGCAACTCTCTCCCCCCTAAAAAGGCAGCCATCTTGAATTGAGTAGATTGCTGCTTCTCCATTTTTAAGCTGTTTGCCTTTCATAATAGAATCAATAATTTCTGATAATTCTGGATCCTCTTTAGTAGCTATCGCTAGATTTCTTCTTGTAACCGGCATGACTTCCAGCTGTTTGATTTGAAACATGGAGGACTGGTCCATATCATTATCTTCTGGCCGATCCAGTGGAAAACGTGAAAGGTAATCAGCGTTTGCATGTTGTTTTGTGTTCCTGTAAACTATTGTGTAGTTGAATCCTGACAGATAAATAGCGTACCTAAGCATTCGAGAAGCTGATATTGCGGGAAGAGCCTTAGATGGGTTGAAGATTGATGTCAACGGTTGGTGGTCCGTAACTAAGGTAAAGGTTCGACCGAAACAGTACATGAAAAATTTATGTAGTCCCCAAAACAAACCAGTTGCTTCCTTTTCAATCTGGCTGTAATTTGCTTCACTTTTGGAAAGTGACCTGGATGCAAAACTAATTGGTCTTTCAGATCCATCGGGCATTTTGTGTGAGAGCACGGCTCCCAGACCCAGAGGTGATGCATCTGTGCTCAGTATTAAAGGCAACTTCGGATCGAAAGGAACTAACACCTGTTCACTGGTAATGTGTCGTTTAATTTTGTCGAAGGTGTTTTCACAATGACTTGTCCATTTGAATTCGGCGTTCTTTTGTAGGAGTTGATAGAAAGGTTGAAGAATACTCGCTAAGTTTGGTATAAACCTATTGTAGTAGTTGGCGAGTCCTATGAATGTCCTTAGTTCTGGTACGTTTTTAGGTCGTTTTGCTTCACTGATCGCTTTGGTTTTATTGCAGTCCTTGTGTAGACCATTTTCGTCGATTATGTGCCCCAAGTATTTAATAGATTTCTCGAAGAACTTGCATTTTTCCTTATTAAGCCGGATCCCACAGTCTCTAAGGCGATGAAACACAGCTCTCAGTCGATTTAGCGTTTCTGAAAAAGAGCTACCTTGAACTTTGACATTGTCATAAAAACAAGATACTCCCTCAAGTCCCTGCAGTGCTTGATCCATTTGTTTCTGCCAGATAGCAGGTGCTGTCTTGACCCCAAACATTAACCTGTTGACTTTGAAAATTCCCAAATGTGTGTTGATTGCCTGCATTTTGGAACTTTCTTCATTCATAACGACATGTAGGTAAGCTTGACGGACATCTAACGTACAGAAGAATTTCCCTCCAGACATCCGCGCAAAAATATCTTCGATTCTCGGTACTGGATAGTGTTCATCTTGTAGTAGGGGATTGAGGGTTGCCTTGTAGTCAGCGCAAAGTCTCATCGACCCATTAGGTTTTACTATAGGTACAATAGGTGTCGCCCACGTTGCATGTGATACTTTTTCTATGATTTTCTCAGCCTCCAATCTTTTTAACTCCTCTTCCACTTTTCCCATGAGAGCATATGGTACAGGTCTGGCACGTTTGAAAACAGGTTTAGCATTATCTTTGAGTTGAAGAGCGCATTCAAAATTAGGAATTGTGCCTACTCTTTTGTCGAAGATGTCAGAGAATTCTTGAAGAAGTCTGTCTAATGACTGAGCCTGTGTTGGCTGAGAAGCTCGTAAAGATCTAATATCAGCCCATGAAATGTTGAGCTTCCTTATCCACTCTCTGCCCATTATAGAATCCACTTTCTGGGCAAGAACGTAAAGATCTCCTTTTACCATTTTGTTGTCATGCTTTATTTTTACTTGGCACACACCTAGTGGTTTGATTACCTCATTAGTATATGTATGTAGTTTGAGGTGAGTCGGGTTAAGAATCTTTTCAGGAAATAATCTTGTAAAAGTGTCCAGAGAAATTGTTGTGACTGCTGCTCCAGTATCCAATTCTAAATCTATATGTTCGCCATCTACAGTCACTTGTACCATCATTTTGTCGTTACGACTACCCTTATACTGCCGCATGCAGAAAATGTCTTCTTGATCTGATCCGGATCTTTCAGAGTTTGTTGAAGATAAGGCCTGACCAAACTGTTTTTGGCCCTTTCGATTAATTTGTTTTGAAGTTGTAAGACATACCCTTGCTATATGTCCTACCTTTTGACAGTTGTGACAAGTTCTGTTTTTCGCATCACATTCATTAGACCTATGTGATGAGCTACCGCATCTAAAACAGCAACCTTTCAATTTGTTAAGTTTATCTTTAAATGTCGGGTTGGTAACTTTCCTATTTAAACTGATCTTATTTACTCCTGGAGTCGATGACCTTTGGTTTTGCATTTGTCGACTTTCCAACTTTGCTGCTTCAGTTGTTATGGCAAGTTTAACTGTTTCATCGAAAGTCATGATTGTTCCTTGCTGTAAAATTCTTTCGCGAATGTCATTATCATTAATCCCTCTTACAAGCTGTGACCGTAGGTGAACATCCATAGTTGACTTGTTACAATCAGAGCACACGAAGTTACATGCATTAGCTATTTGTCTCAGATTAGATATGTACTGGCCAATAGACTCACCATCTTCCTGGAGTCGAAGTACAAAGCGATGTTGTTCTGCCATTTCGCTAGCTTTAGGGCAGAGGTGTTGCTTTAGTAACTTGACGAGTTCTTCATAATTCTTTTCACAGGGTTTCTGAGGAGCTGTTAGTGCAGACAAGGTCTGGAAAATTCTAGGGCTTAAACAATTAAGAAGTATGTGGATTTTATGTGCATTTGATTCATTGTCATCTTCTGTAATATTTTGTAGCTTGAAGAAATTCTCTAACCGTGATACATAATTGTCGAATGCTTCTTCATTTTCATCGTATGGTTGAAGTTGAAAGCCCCGTCCATTGTATCGGCTAGTAGATTGTGTCGGTTGTTGAGGTAATCGAACTTGGCGTAGTGCCTCCACTAATGTGTTGATTAATTCTTCAGCCATGATGTGAAAGTGAATAAATGAACAAATCTAAAAATCCAACAAGAAATCCCAAATCCTCGTCGCCATTTTCGTATTCAAATAAATGATTAATAAATATGTAAAAATAGATGGTTTTTATACCCAAAAGTGAAACTTGAAAACATAAACATAAACATTAGATAAATACAATCATCTGATTATAAGAACACATGCTAATAAATATTAAGTATTCAGAGATATAACACAATGGCACAGTCAAAACTACTGTACATGAGTAGTATTCAATGGCACAGTCAGAACTACTGTACAAGAGTAGTATTCAATGGCACAGTCAAAAATACTGTACATGAGTAGTATTCAATGGTGCAGTCAGAACTACTGTACAAGAGTAGTATTCAATGGCACAGTCAAAACTACTGTACAAGAGTAGTATTCAATGGCACAGTCAAAAATACTGTACATGAGTAGTATTCAATGGCACAGTCAAAAATACTGTACATGAGTAGTATTCAATGGTGCAGTCAGAACTACTGTACATGAGTAGTATTCAATGACACAGTGAAAAGTACTGTACATGAGTAGTATTCAATGGTGCAGTCAGAACTACTGTACATGAGTAGTATTCAATGGCACAGTCAAAACTACTGTACAAGAGTAGTATTCAATGGCACAGTCAAAACTACTGTACATGAGTAGTATTCAATGGTGCAGTCAGAAATACTGTACATGAGTAGTATTCAATGGCACAGTCAGAACTACTGTACATGAGTAGTATTCAATGGCACAGTCAAAACTACTGTGCATGAGTAGTATTCAATGACACAGTGAAAAGTACTGTACATGAGTAGTATTCAATGGTGCAGTCAGAACTACTGTACATGAGTAGTATTCAATGGCACGGTCAAAACTACTGTACACGATTAGTATTCAATGGCACAGTCAAAACTACTGTACAAGAGTAGTATTCAATGGCACGGTCAAAACTACTTTACATGAGTAGTATTCAATGGTGCAGTCAGAACTACTGTACATGAGTAGTATTCAATGGCACAGTCAGAACTACTGTACATGAGTAGTATTCAATGGCACAGTCAAACTACTGTACATGAGTAGTATTCAATGGTGCAGTCAGAACTACTGTACATGAGTAGTATTCAATGGCACAGTCAAACTACTGTACAAGAGTAGTATTCAATGGTGCAGTCAGAACTACTGTATATGAGTAGTATTAAATGGTGCAGTCAGAACTACTGTACATGAGTAATATTCAATGGTGCAGTCAGAACTACTGTACATGAGTAGTATTCAATGGCACAGTCAGAACTACTGTACAAGAGTAGTATTCAATAGCACAGGGCCTTGCTTTTATTGTTGAATATCTTGGTTATGTATAGTTTTATGTCAATTAAAATTTGTCATTCAGTATTCTTCTGTTCTCTTAATTCAATCACCTATGGTCCACTTGGCTATTCTTTCCGGTTGCATGTTATAGGTTAAAAATCAACCAACAATGTTTACTAGAAATATTTCACATTCAGTCCTGATGATGAAGCAATGACTATGAACCCTTCCCACATCAAACAGGATATATCCACAGTAGACTTAATATTGAATGCCAAACACTGATTATACCCTAAAACGAAAATAAGGCTAATGTCAATTACTCCAAAAACTACTACTGGACAGCCCCACGTTGGTACCATCTCCAGAGCTTTTGATAACATTTCAAATTATTCACCTAAATTACCTATATATTTCTCTAAGTGCCAACAATGTACAAGTGCTTTTTTTCTAGTGTAGATGATAAATTAGTTTTGCAGAAGATGCAAACTCCTCCCTTTTTATGACTTTGTCAACTAATACTAGTAATTAATGTGTAACTAATTAGGTAAGTATTTTGAAGTAGTTCTACACTTTTAGACTATCCTCTGTAGTAATAAATAAATCACGGCCCAGAAAATTCCAATGTGAACTATTGCTCCAGCTGTTTGTTAGTTCATTAATACTGTCAACATAAATAAATGAAGGAAACTGCATTTAGGATAAGGACAGTAAAATACTTTTTGGAAATAGGTTTTAATATGAAAATCATAAAATTACAATTCATTTAGAGGAACAATTTTTGTACAAACATTACTTTTAGCGATATTTCTTTTTTTGTGACCTTGTTCCAATCACATTTGTTGACATTCCTAGGTTTGCTGTCAGAACAAATAAACACTATAATAATGTAATTTTATCAGCTGTTAAGAGATATGAGTTTTTATTTATGATAGAATATTTAAAATTACTTCTAACCTATATGGTTTTACTTCAATAATATACATGTTTTACAAATTTAAAATTGATATAGTCTATAAACCTTGTTTTACAATTAAAATTTGAGTCCAATTATTTATGTTCCTTTCCAATCTTCAATTATAAATGTTTTTCAAATTTATCACTGAAATCATTAAAAATCATCCTAGTGGCAAAACTAGAATTTTCCAGTTTTTAGCTGATTTGATAGTGGCAAATTCGACAATTTGAGTTTTAAACATCCACACAGTATTTCACTTATTATACTACTAAAACATTGTCTTATCACCAAGACTTATGAGTCTTGGTGATAAGACAATGTTTTAGTCTTATCAGCATAAACTAGAGATTCTAAGCTGACTGTACATATGACTTTTTCTGTACTCATTATCATGCATGACGAGTACTTATAAACATCTGTTTATTTCAGGTTGGCGTCCTCTATGATCAATGTGTGTTGTTTGTGTATGTTATAACTTTTTACAGTAGAATATCGGTTATCCGAGTCCCGATTAACCGAGGCTCTGGGTAACGGAGCTAGTCGTTAGAAGATGAAAAATGAACATAGAGTAATTAATAACATGACAACTAGAGCATATCATAAAGGACAACTCATCATATAATCATTTGACATGGAATCACTGTCTCTTGGTTGAAGGTGTTTAGGTGCTGCAGGGGCATCACCTGACGTATTTATGATACTGTACCCTACTACAAATTCTAGGAATAATTTTCCCACCCAAATGCATTCAATAGTGACACATTACGCCCTGACACCATTGGCTCAGTCGACACCTGCTCATGCCCTGAATGTAGTTCTTTTAGTGTGTTGACTGGAGTGATTTTAAAATACAGTATTAGATAAATTGCAGTAATTTATTACTGTATTTTACTGTTTCTATTATTGTATTCCAGTGTTTTGATATGTGTGGTAAACGGTAAGCAGCTGTTTATCTTATAACAAAATTGAAATGACGGATCGATCACAATCAGTGTTTTCGTAGCCAATGTGTACGACATATGTGGTAATGATACGATAATTTTGTTCCTTTAAAATGTTGAATGGTTCCCTGCAATATTAATAGTGTAAAGCAGATTGCGTTAGACGACAGGATAAATACAATAATTTTGTTCGGTAATTGGTAATTGTTGGTAACCCTGCACATAAAACTAGGTTAGAATTACGAAAGGTAAGATGAAATAATGTCACCGGAGTTCGGTTAAGACGTAGGAAGGAATGTTCTGCTTTCATTGTTAACAAAGATAATGTTAAAGGAAATTGCCCATCCACAGTGATGCCTATAGACATCACATTAGATCTTTACCGTTAAATTATATTATTGCAGTTTTTTACCAACTGTTGTAGAGTTTTAAAATGTAATACGTATTCCTAACTTCTTGTCATCCTGCGGTAATACAACTTTTCAAATTCAAATTCTTTATTAACATTAAGCACAATTATGTACAATAGATAACGTCAAACAAATACAAGATTCATTACACGAAATGGAGAATACAAACAGTGGTAAACATAACCCATTTACAGAATACATTCTCTACAATCAGGTTGTTAGCTCTGTAAAGTTTAAACTAAAATATTCCTCAACTTTGTGTAGTGCCTTACTTGTAAGCCATTCCCTGAGGACTTGTTTATATTTTTGTATAGGTAAATTTATTATATTGTCAGGTATCTTATTCAATAATTAGATTGCAAATATAAATGGATATTGATGCATTTAGATAGTCTGAAATATGGAGGGTTGATTTTAAAATTGTTTCTGGTGTAGTAATTGTGTATTTCACTTTTCTGGTTGTAAAATTTTCCAAATTTTCTTTTATGCAAATTAAATTAATATATATATTACAGAGTCCTGGAACAGTCATAATATTGAGGGTTTTAAAATATTCTTTGCAACTATCTCTATTGCTTAGTCCTACAATAATTCTTAATGCTTTTTTTGACAAAAAAAGTATTTGCTGCTCCTGGTGAATTACCCCACAACCTTATACCATATAATAAATGTGTATGAAAGAAACCATAGTAGTATGCCATAAGTAATACATTTTTGTTACACTTACGTTTAGTTGCCTCAAAAGAAAAAGTACCCTGGAAACTTTCTTAACCACTGCATCTGTGTGCACTCCCCATTTAATTTGTTATCCAACACCATTCCAAGGAATTTGAGATATTTTTTCCGATGTGGGAATTTTCAAACTAAAAGCAATGTGTTCTGATTTTTCTTGGTTTACTTTCATGTTATTTGCTTCAAACCAAACTTCTGACCTCTCAATATAATTATTCAGTTTAATTGAGCACTTTTGGCATTATTGTCAACACTCAGAAAAGTAGTGTCATCAGCATAAAAAATTGTGTGACCCTTGACATATTATGGTAAATCATTTATGGCAATCACAAAAAGCAGAGGGCCAAAGTTGGAGCCCTGAGGAACTCCAACCTTAATTTTCTTTAGATCAGAAGTTTGGTCACCCACAACTACCATTTGCATACGATCTTTTAGATAGGACTCAAGCAACTTAAGTTCTTCCCCTTTGACACTTTTTTTTACTATTATATCGGAATTTATACTATCAAAAGCTTTACTCAAGTCAATCATTGCTGCAGAGACTATGTTCCCTGATTCAAATGCATGTAATACCGTATTAACTATATCCTATCCTCTATTGCATGTACAGTGGATCTATTTTTTATGAAGCCAAACTGGGAATCACTTAAAAAAATTATTATCATTAAAATACTGGTAGATTTGTGTCTGTAATATACATTTAATTATTTTAACTATTATAGGTACAATGGACGCAGGTCGATAATTAGATGGAGAGCTTTTATCTAATCTTTTATAAATTGGAATGGTCTTTGATATCTTAAGACTAGATGGAAAAATACTACAAATAAACATTATATTAAGTAAGTTAACAGATTCACAATTACGTCAATAATATGTTTAATTACATAATTGGAGAGACTGTAATAGTCCTCACTCTTGGAGTTACTTAAAGATTCAGCCACTTTAATTACTTGGCAAGGTTGGACATTTGAAAGTTTAAATCTGGGTTTTATTATATTTATTATTGATTACTGTATGCAATAAATCATTTGCTTCTCCTGGCTGATTATTTGATTTTACAACAGGTTGTACACAGTTCAAGAAATAATCATTAAAAACTTTAGGTGAAATACCTGGTACAAATTTATTACTTTTACCTCCAGACTATTTTTATTACTGTCCAAGCAGCTTTACACCTGTTCTTTGAATTGAAAATAAAATTTTCATTCAAAATAAAAAAATAAAATTTTTAATAAAATAAAACAAAATAAAAATAAAAATTTTTGAAAATAAAATTTTCATTTGTTTCCTTTTTAACTACTCTTAACTTTTGCCTGTACAAAGATCTGGCTTTACAGAAAATGGCCCTGTAAAAAGCTAAGATTTGCTCTGAACTTAAGCATAATCACAAAATCTCTTTTAAAAAACATAACCTGATGTTACTATTTTCTTACAGGACTGTAACTACATTTATTTTGCGTTTTTTCTTATAATAAACACTAGTTTTAAATTTGTTCATGGCATTTACATTATTTTTACCATAACTGTAAAAAATACAAAATAATTGTATAATGTACTTTGTTAATGACGTACATTTTTAGCAAAGTCAGCTAAACATGAAATGATTGATCGCCTCCAAATTAATTTATCAACAGCATTTCTAGTTTATTGTTGAATTTCACAATGTTACAACAAAAGGTTATGTAAGTAAACTATATATATCATTGTTATTTGGGGAGAGTGTCTACAAAATCAGATAATACTGTCTAAATACACGAGAGCACTGTGTTGGTACTCATGACTCGCCTAGAGTACATAAATATTATGGCAATTGATTTCATAAACCATTTATCTTCAAGGACCGGAGGAGCACGAAGATTGCTTCATGAATTCCTTTGGTCTGAGGAAGGTTGATACGGTTTACCAAAATCTATCACCATAACATTAGTGCGTTTTGTACTTGTGTTTGAAACATCAAACTAACCTGAGGTAACGTTGACTTTAAATATCCCATAGTACGTATCTGCAACATACATAAATCCCTTGGAGTCGAAAGAAAGTCCAAGAGGACGACCACATACTTCTGGTTCATGGAGACCATCTAAAACAGAACCAACACAAAAATTAAATTAAAAAAAAAAACTTGTTATGCTTACACTGCTTAAAAAAGCTTTTTTGACATCTCACCTTTCAGTAATGTTCTCTGGACAAAAAATGAAAGGATAAATTATGGATTGTTATTATTTTATACTTTCAACTTAGTAGTAATGGTAATACTATTTTTTGTTGTTGTAACACTAATACATATTTTTCATACTTGAAATGAACACAATATATATTATATTGATTTGCAGCAAAGTAAATGTAATGTATTAAGTTTTATGTATGATAAAGAACCTTTTAAATATTAGTAAGGTACTGGTTATGTTTTACAAAGATACACTTTGTTAACACTACGCTTGACTTCTATTCACACTTTTCTACATTAATAACAAAATCCAAAATGGGTTTACTTTAAGTGGTTCTAGAAAGAAATGAAAGAATTAACGACTGCTCGATCAAAAATTATTTTTAAAATTAGTAATAGCTATGTTTTAAATTAAGCCTAACCTAACCTTAAGTAGCAAATTTGGCCTTTCTAGATATATACTCATTAAGAAACCATGCAATATATTTTACTAATATTTTCAGAATATAGTAGACAAAAGGTACTAACCAACCTAGTATATAGTAAAACTTGAAAAAATTATTTTTTCAAAAGTGTACGGTAACCAATTATTTTTCATAAATAACATCTACAAATTCTGAATTAAAATTTGTACAGTAATTGTCTTTGGCTGAAAGAGTAGATTAATAATACACAAAAACTTCATTTCTAGAATGTACTATAAATGAGGGAGTTATGTACTTTTGTACAATTTTCGGGGTGAGGCAGATGGAGACAGTCAGGGGGTAGGGTGGGAGGGAGGAGGGGGAGAGAGAGAGAGAGAGAACATTGTATGTGTGTTATTGAGGCTGGCTCTTTGCTACTCTTAGCGACAGTTGTAGTGAGCTAGAACTAAATTATTTGGAGCGGTAAACTGGGTGCCTGGTTTACCCTAAAGAACAACATATATACAACTGTCGCTTGTACAATGTGTTGTGTAACGTTTACTTGTGCTGTATATGTACCAACACGTATTATGCTAATTAAAAAAAAAAAAAAAAAAAAACTATTTCCTTGATATCCACCACTTGCATACAACTGTTAGCAATAACTTAAATATAATATCTAAATATATAAATAGACAAGTCCTGACTCACTCACTTACTGATTCAATATCGCCCAGCAAAAACTATATAAGATAGAGAAATGAAATTTAGTTACAATTTATTAATTGAATGAGGCAAAATGGTGGGCTGTTTTTAATTTTTGTTTGTATTGTGGCCTGACAGAAAAGAGAATAATTATTTTTTAGCAATGTTCAGTTTTACTATATGGAAAGAGCATTAGTGAAGGGGAAACGTGGATTTGAATAGGAATGTTTTATTCCTCTTTTTCCTACTTTCAGCTAGTTTGTTATAAAAACTTACCACACTTTTGTCCAAATTTTATGACAGGGACAATATTGTTATCTTCAATTCTAGCAACATAGCCTCCACCCAAAGTCGTGTACAAGACACCATTGTAAACCTCCAAATGTTCAGGACCTTTGATTTCACCGTCAAACAATTTTTCCGCATTATTCAATTTGTCGTTTAGTTCAAGTGGTCCTTCTAATGGCAACGGTGGTGTTACACTACAATAAACAACTAGTTAGAATTTAGTTATTGTGAACAATTTTAAATTATTTAAAAAAATGTTAAAATTGTACAAATTATCAGACATAAAAAATTATGACAGTTGAACTAAAAAATTATTACATGTATGATAAAGAAGAAACAATTTTCTTTATGTATAAAATACCCTATATCTTTTTAAAACATTTCATTAACATTCGTCTCTTTCTGACAGGCCCTGACTCACAATAATATTCAGAGGATTCAAAATAGAGAGAAAAAAACCAGCTTTAAGATTAGGCCTATATTATTTTTGTTAGATAGTAGTTTTTTTTATAGTACATACTTTTACATACAAAATCATAAATAAAAGAAAAAAATACAAAAGGTTGACTATTTTTATAATTAATTGAGACACGTTTTAAAATTAAATTAAAAGGAATCATGATGTCAAAACATGATGTCAATATAAAGGTGCCATTTGGCTAAATGTAAAACACCAAACACATGGGTTTCTATTTAAATGATTTGGTATGTAATAATGATCGTATTGTTGCCCAACATTTGGAGTGCCATTTGAAAGGTGAAGAACTGTTCTAGTGGACCATGAGCTGGTTTTTGTAAAGATTAAATATTTTATAATTATAATACAGTTAAATTTGTGGTTGATTAAATGATTTTAAATTAAAAACTCAAAATATCAACTAACGGCCCACCTGATTGGACCTTAAATAATAATACAGTTTTTGAACTCATTATAATAACAAACACAAACCGTGCATTTGAAATAGAACAGCATGTTTTGGCTTGACAGTAAAATTATATGTGTACTGTAGGGTTGTTGACTTATCAGCGGTGACTTGACGGTTTCGGAAATGGCCACCTTAAGACATTAATTAGGATCCTATCTTTCCAGATTTATATTCTATAAAGGTATTTATTACATCATCAATAGAAATCCAAGAAACCATTTGATGCTCAATGGCATCAAAAGACAGTATTTCTTTGATGTTTCATAGAATGTTTCTCAATTAGGTTTTTATAGACATTGAATGTGTTTACAAAGATTTTGAGACAAAAATATATATATATGGGTACCAGTCTTCTACCTCGCTTTCATATAATATTAATATCATGGTTTGTATCTTTCAATCCATCTTCCATGAAACTTGAAACTCATAATTCATTCAAAAATTAGAATAGGGTTTTTTTGGTTAGCTTACTATTTACTTTATAAATATCTAGTATTTTCGATGGCAAATATCTCGTATTCAAAATCACTATGCTAAGTCAAATAATTGATGATCAGTTAATATCACTGTAACAGTAACTAACGTAGAATCCATAGACACCAAAAACTTAGCTGTAGCTATGAGAGTACTAATACAACAGTTATTCGTGGGTGTTTCTGTTGTCACTATAGAAACATAAAAATGGGCAGATGCACGCACCGTGCCAATTTGAGAGTTAAATTAGGTACCACTCAATCCAGGAACATTTCAACACTATATTAGGTTAATTATATGACTATGAAGCCGAAGCCATTTATTGTACATATTTTGAATGATGATATTTGAATTGTTGAATGATATTGAACTAAGAGTTAAATAACTTTCTTGGAAGGTAATTCTCTACAGCATGGTATAGATATAAAACAACAGATAGATATAATACCACACTTTGCAAAGCCTTTATATTGAGCCATTTCCAACTTATCCAAACAAATATTCTAGCTTAAACAAAAAGTTCTGTAAATTAAGTTGGATTAGAAAAATAGATTCATGATGGCTTGGTCAGATATTTAAATTCCAAATATTTAATTTAAATTAAAGAAATTTTCAGAACCACTTACCTGTAGGCTTCAAATTCTAACTCAGGAGGTATGCCGGGAATGAAAGAAATTATAACAATAATAGCAAAAAACTTTAGAGATTCATATAATATTCTTGATAAAAACCCCATTGCTTCCTGAAAAATAACAGATTTTAAATAATGATTGGTTTTAAAATAGGTTTGGAGTGGCTGATGTGATTCTAATACCGTAAAAAGAACAATATACATAGCGTATGGCTTCCAAGCTAGCTACCAAACTGATAAAAAATGTATTTAAAAAATACAATGTCTATAAAATAAATTAATGAATTTACAGTTTGTTTGACAGTGTGTATTGATCTCCCATAACAGAGCAAATCCATTTTTTGTAAGCACTCAACACCTGCTTCTCTGACTGAATAAAGAATGAATCCTCCTTAATCCTTCCTGAAAAGAATGAAATGGGAAATCACTAACTATATGATCCATAGTTTGAACTTCAACTGCGCAATCATATGACTGATCATTTGCCATTACACACTTATATTTCCGGTAGTTTTATCTTCCCTCAACCATGCAAAAGGGCCTCAACATAGTCCATCCCATTTCCTTACGAGGAAGGTTCATTCCACCAATGACGGTCATAGGGTCTGATACCAGAAACTTGTTTTAACCGTCAAACATATCCAAAGTTAACACGCTGTTGGTTTTTTTTGGCAAAAGTTACTTTGAGATTACAACTGGGAAGGTAGTCAAAGAGGTGGTATTTTAGATTTAGTCGCCCTGTGTGTTGTAGTAATCTTGCAAAATGGGGAGATTCGGAGAAGATAAGACCTTTTTGAACTGTCTGAGAAACATCTCTTTGCGTATTATATCCAGAGGAGCTATAGTAGAGGGGTTACAATGAGGGAACAGCTGATAGCCCTTACTGCCCTATTTAGTTTTGTATCAATCTCTCATACATATGTACTATTAAGCCACATAAGAACGCAATTTTCAGCAGTGGAATAAACCAGAGACAAAGCTGTAGTATGCAGAACTTGTTTATTGGTTCCCCAAGATAATCTAGCAAGCTGGTACACAATGTTAATCCTGATTCTCACTGTAGCTGCTGTTTTTTGTAGGTAGCTTTTAAAAGAGAGATTGATCTAAACTGACAACCAAATACTGTGAATGCTCATAGCCTTTCTCAGTCTAACATCATATATAAAGATGTTCAATTTTTGAATAGCTAGTTATTACTTTGGTGAAAGCTGGTTACTTCTGTCTGCTGGATTGGGCTCTAGATACCAGGTTCTAACTGCATACATGAATTTTCTGGACTGTTTGGCGGGAATGTCTGTAGTGTATACATTGAATAAAAGTGGAGCTATGACAGATCCTTGTGGCAGTCTGTCATTATGGCACCTAAAAGAATTTTCTGTACGACACAGGCAAACTTTCATTAACCTGTTAGTGAGAGTGGAATTCAGATATCGCAACAATAGAGGGCATGAAATTAAGTTGTAAAATTTAAGTAACAGTCTCTTTTTGCAAACTGTTCCATAGGCTGCTGAAAGATGTAAAAATTCTGCTCATCTTATCTTTTTTCACTAAAAGAACGAGATTTGAGTTCGGCCATTGGATTTATCGTAGGCCTAGTAATATATTACTGTTCATGCAAGCTGACAGTCACTATGACTTTCTTACACCAATTCTTCTTACACTACTTGTTAGTATTCCAATACGGGTATTCCTTTATTTACATTCAACCTATTCCATCTATAAACACTGTTATTTCTTTATATTTAACCAATTATCACCACCTTCAACTCCAGTAGACTTACAAAAGAAAAGCAAATTTTTAACCTAACCTTGGACTGTATTGAATGGCTAGGTTAGGGGTGAGTAACATAACTACTTTTCTTTCATGTGAAAATCAAAGTAAGTACTTTACAAATATTACAAACCACAATATTACCGGTAAAAAATTTACCAGTTGATTACCAATCCCAAACTTGAGAATAACTGGTTTGAGCAGTTTGACTGGTCTAAGATCGACAAAGGCTTAATATTGGCAAATATGAACGTAAACCTGACTTATTTAAAACATGAAAATAATAATATTCATTACCTGTGTCACGGGCCTCCTTATTCAAATTGTCTGCGAAACTAAACAAAATTGACATTAACAGCTAAAAGCAGACAGCCGTAAACAACATGGACAGCTGATCGATTGGCACGGTTTACATTGAATGACAGAGCCATGTGATACAATCTTATCCCCCGTCAACAGTGAAAATAAAAAACGCTGTAGTTTTGGTTATACTATATAACAAAAATAAAATGAAACAGTCAACAAACATTATTAATTGAACATTAGATATTTTTAAACTAGTGAGATTAGAACTGCCAAATCCTTTATTCATATTGTAACAAGTGCTATATAAATATCAACAAACCATTGTGTGAGTTGAATAAGAATAACCGTTTACTCTCTCTTCCCCACTTGGACATAAGACAGCGCTTATAAATATGGCTGACGCATGTGTTTTGCATTTGACTATACATAACTAACAGGCTTAAATGCTTACATGTAAATAATTTTTATTTTACATTTTTACATGCTATACAGGATAAGTGTGGCTACTGACTACAGCCCCGTGAGATTTGATTTTCTCCGACTAGTTTTTGTTTATTTAAAAGTTATTTTTTTATAAAAAGAAGGAGATGAATCTGAATTAAATATGATATCAAAATCCTCTAGATAATTCGTTTTTTAAGGTTAAGTAAAACATTTTATGTTCATAAATAAAGATGTACTATTTTTAAAATTGATAACAGCTTTAAGGAGGTTTAAATACAATATGGCGGCAGGTACAGCATACTCTTTTTCGATAGTTTTTGAACATTCTGGAATAGCTTGTTTCTGACACTAATGCCATATGTTTTACAAGGTTTCAGTTTCCTGGTCTGGCACGTTGACTTGGCCTGCACTTATAATATTTCGATAGTTCTATCACACTTGTAAAAACTTAAACACACTTATAAAATTCGCCATAAACTTGACTAAAACTTAAATAGTAGACTAGGGCCTATCTTTCATTAAAAAAAATAATGTACTTCGTGAAAGAAAAGTTTCAGACATGGCTGAAGAGGAAATAATTTCAGCAATGTTACATTAACACGTACGCACAGAGATAACGCGTGAGTAATCAACGGTTTTACGAGTAAGCTTAACTAAATTCATCATTCACATGATTTAACAAACCTTATCTTACTTATCCGTGTATTTAAATTAATTTTCGACTGTTTAATTTAAATCATTGTGGTGGATGGTAAATACTTAATTGTATTATTATTATTATTAGGGCTACAACCAAGATAGAATTGCTTAAGATGATTGGTTATATATGAGTCCAAGACCCCTTGCAGAATAACTGAATATTTATTGCTTCAAAACTTGATATGATCAATACAGTTTTGATAGATTTCTTGAATTGGAGTATCATGATCAAAACCAAAACAGAGGAAAATCGGAAATATTTATCAAGAACATGTGTAATTTTCTTTATTTATTAGAATCACTGATACGAATGACAAGGCTATACATTTGTTTAAAGTTTGTAGCCCAATATTCAGCTGCAACCTAACCTAAAAGTAAAACTCAGTACCATCAATGAACGGTTTATACCGAGAAACAAAAGCAGTACTCATAACTAGTGACATGGTGAGCCGCCAATGGGGAATACCATGTACCCCTGCCATATCCTCCATTTAAAAAGATTGACCGTGCTTGATTGTGAGCGTAATTAAGTTTGAACGTGCATGAATGTGAACGTACTTGAGTGTGAACGTACTTGAGTGTGAGTTAAGTAATTAAGTATGAACGCGCTTGAGTGTGAGCGTAATTAAGTGTGAACGTTCATAAGTATGAGCGTAATTACGTGTGAACGTACTTAAGTGCGCACGTAATTAAGCGTGAACGTACTTGAGTGTGAGCGCAACTAAGTGTGAACGTACTTGAGTATGAGCGTAACTAGTTTGAACGTACTTGGGTGGAAACGTGCTGGTTTTACACAAAACCACGTACATTGGTAGTGACACACAGAAATTAGTTACACAACTAATACTCTAATTTCTGGGTATTTATGTTTTATATATCATGACAATTTCAATTATCCAGAAAGTTATGTCGATAAAAAAGTGTGGATTAGTTACATTTTGGTTTACCTTGCAAATCATGAAATAATGCATCGATTGA
The DNA here is from genome assembly GCA_035578905.1 of Stictocephala bisonia. Lineage (NCBI taxonomy): Eukaryota > Metazoa > Arthropoda > Insecta > Hemiptera > Membracidae > Stictocephala > Stictocephala bisonia. The sequence continues at coordinate 894,477 of JAQJVL010000186.1, forward strand.
ACACAATTTGTTCTATAATTTTTAACTATGGAATGTGTTCACGCTTGTTAATTAGACGGCATCCATCATTTATCCCAAAGAAAAAATGAAACTTTATTACGAATAATCTTTAATTAAGATTCATCTTGCATTGACAGTGTAATCACGGTGTTTTATACTGTGGTGTAATGGAAGTTAGTTCGATTACACCACATAATA